>JAJEJO010000742.1:69072-323977 GCA_020662805.1 Glaucomys volans
CATGCTGCATTTTCATCCATGCTGCATTTTCATCCATGCTGCATTTCATGCATGCTTCAGTCCATGCTGTTTTACTACTGTGACCAAAAAAAGACCTGCCAAAAACCATTTTAGAGGAGGAAAAGTTTCTTTGACACTCGTTGTTTCAGAGCTCAGTCCACAGGTGGCTAACTCCATTGCTGTGGACTCGAGGTGAGGCAGAACATCATGATGGAAGAGTATGGCAGAGGAATGTGGCTCAGGATATGGCAGTCATGAAGCACAGAGAGCTCTGCTCACCAGGACCAAAACATACCCCAAAGGCTCGCCCCTAGTGACCCGCTTCCTCCACCCACACCCTCCTGGCCTGTGGTTACCATCCGGTTAATCCATTCCAGGAGACTAATGCCCTGATTAGGTTAAGGTTCTCATAACCCAATAATTTCACCTTTAAGCTGTCTTGATGTCTCACACCAGAGCTTTTGAGGGACACCTCCTTTCTAAACCTGAACACCATGGTTGGCTGGCAATCTAGGCAAGGTGAGTGTTGTAGAGCAAATTTGATCAGGAAGCAGCGAGATAGACGAAGGGTCTGGAAACAAGTCTACCCTCAAGGACCCACCCTCAATGGACTATTTCCCCCAACCAAGCCCCACCTCCTGAAGTTTCCAACACCTGCCAAGAGTACCACCAACTGGAGACCCAGTCTTCAAGACATGAACCTTTGGAGGACATTCCAGATCCCAACTATAACACTCTCCTTTTGATAGGGATTGAAATTGTGACTTGCATCTAGTCAATAGACCATGCCAAGGGAAAAGGGATATTTTCACATAATTAGTTCATTTCTATTTAAACAAAGGGACTTATCCTGGGTGGGCCTCACTTATCAGTGAAAGCATTTTGAAGCAGGTCTGGGTCCTTCCTGAGGGCTTGATGCATGATCGTGGTGTGAAGCACAGGAGGCAGGGAGCTCTGGGAAGACTCTGGGATCTGAGGCCCATTTCCACATAGCAGAGAGCTGGGGCCCCCAATCATGCAGTTGCAGGGACATGATTTCTGAATGAGTAGATTCTTCCCCAGTTAATTCTCTCCATGAGGATTCATGTAGAAGCCATTATTTCAGCCTTTTGAGACCTTGGGCAAAAAACCTGACAAGCCAAGTCCAGATTCCTGGACTGTGAAAAACTGTGAGATACCTGTTATAATAATTTATCGTATAGTTGGAGAAACTCATGGGATATTTTAAAAAGCAGTACAACCAGGTGGGAGTGAGTCCAGGTCTTAATACAGGACGGAGGACCTTTGCCTTCTTTCCTGCTGCTGTTCACACGCCCTACAGGCATATGAATCTGTGAAGTCAGTTGAAGACTTCCGATGGCCACCGGGGCACACTGTTGTCTCTTTCAGGCATTAGAGCAGTTCTGTCTCCTTTATGTGTCCATTTTATAATTCATATTTTTCTTCTTTCTCACTTTGTTGTACATGCTATGATTCAGACCTTTGCAGGTTTTTGTTGGTGTTGCTGTTTCATTTTGTTTTTGAGACTTCCTCTGCAGAGGTAATGGGAAGTCAGGTTTAAGAGAGAATAAAGGTTAAGTTCTTATTCCAATTAATCATCAACTATGAGACTCCCAGAGAGTTTCAGTGTGCCTTTTGTGTGATTGGAGACTGGGGAGCCAGGGAGTTACTGGAAAATATATGGTGTGAGGGGTCACAGCAAAAGTGGCCCAGTGCTCAGGCAAGCAAGGCAGCTGGAATTTTCAAGCAGTCTGAATCAGGGGCCAAGGAAAACAAAGGCTGCATAGTCTTGGCAGGCAGTAAATCAAGCCTGGACATCAGTCACTTCAGCTCCATGATGAACTCCATTTGGAAGAAAGGTCTCTCTCAGCCAGTAACGTCTGATGTACAGTGGTCGGGCCTCTCCTGACTAGCCCTGTTCCTGGACACAGGGCTGCCTGAGCTGTGACTTTGACAGGTTTCATTCCTGGCTGAGAAAACCTATTAACAGTTCAAATTTGAACGTATTTCTAGCTTTAGGAAGTTGCTTCTTTGTTTTTTATTTTCAAGCCTCATAAAAATCACCTTTGTTGAGCACATGATAGAATGGCGAGGTCTGATATGGATCCAAATAGAGACAGCCACCCTGAGAGGCAGGACCATATGGTCCTGTCTTCCTATTTATTGAAGTTCAGTGTCGTTGATTCCCTTTCATACTTACGAGTGCATAACTATTTACCATTTTCAAAGTACATTTTAAATGTTCAGTTTTATCTGTTATGATTTTTATAGCAAATGTTCTCATGACCTTAACACAACTGGCTTAAGTTTTTGCATTTCCAATTTTGTTCAAGTACACCATAATTTCTTTGTTACACTTGTAATATGATTAAGTTCTTTCTTTTTTCCACTTGCTATAACGTTTTGTGAGAGAAATATAGTTTATGTGA
This sequence comes from Glaucomys volans, assembly GCA_020662805.1. NCBI lineage: Eukaryota > Metazoa > Chordata > Mammalia > Rodentia > Sciuridae > Glaucomys > Glaucomys volans. The sequence goes on from JAJEJO010000742.1 coordinate 71,502, forward strand.
CATAGTGGTCTCTAGCATTCTAAACTTCAGTTGTAACATTCAATTGCACATGCCTAGTGTAAATTACTTTAAAAGATTAAGCAAAATGAAAGCTATTTCATTAATTTCCAATTGTTTAATATAAAGGGTTTTTTTTTTAAAGTTTCTTTGGGATAAATGCCACAAATCATAATGCTACATGAGTGGTTTGAAATATGAAAGCAAGACTTATGTTTTTAGATCTTAGATTTAAAACTACAACTTCAGAGAGGTGCAAGAGTATGTTATTTCCCTGCTTTTTCAAGGTTCAGAAACTGAACCTAAGAGAGTTGAGTAGCTTTCCCAAGGTCAGAGGGTCAGTTACTGACAGAATCAATCTGCCTTCTGACTCTCAGGTTTTTTTCAAAGAAGGACATTGAAAAGCATGTTTGAGCAACAATAAATGTTGGTGAAAATGTGGGGAAAAAGCTGCATTCACACATTGCTGGTGGGACTGCAAATTTGTGCAACCACTCTGGAAAGCAGTATGGAGATTCATCAGAAAACTTGGAATGGAACCACCATTTGACCCAGTTATGCCACTCCTCAGCATATGCCCAAGGACTTAAAATCAGCATACTACAGTGATGCAGTCACATCAGTGTTTATAGCAGCTCAATTCAACTATGGAACCAACCTAGGTGTCCTCATACAAATGAATGGATAAAGAAAATGTAGTACATATACACAATGAAATATTACTCAGCCTTAAAGAAGAATGAAGGTGTGGCATTTGTGGTTATATGGATGGAACCAGAGAATATCATGCTAAGCAAAATAAGCCAATCCCAAGAAACCAAAGGCTGAATGCTTGCTGTGATACGCAGATGCTAATTCAGAATAAGGCAGTGTGCAGGGTAGGGGAGAGTAGAGGTACTTCGGACTAGATAGAGGGGAGTGAGGAGTGGGAAGAGGGTACAGGGGTAAGAATGATAGTAGAATGAATTAGACATTATCACCCTATGTGCATATATGATTACATGACCTGTGTAACTCTACATCATGTACAACCAGACAAAAGAGACGTTACACTCCATTTATGTATAATGTGTCAAAATGCATTCTACTGTCATGTATATCTAATTAGAACAAATAAAAAAATTTAAAAAAATTAAAACTATAAAAAATTGTTTGTAGGTAACATTGCAGATGGCCAGAGGATGCCTGGGATTACCAGGGGCAGGTTCTGGGGTGTGAGTGTTTGGCTTTGCTTCATTTTCCCATCTTCAACTGCCTGATGACTGTTAGGGTTGGAACCAGCATCTTTTTTTGTACAGTCCAGCTGTGACCCCATGGTTTGGTGTTGTATAAAATCTCCCAATTTCTATGAATAAGTCTGGTGTCCTAAGGCATCAGAGAGCATGGCCCTGCTCTGTGAAGCTAAGCGGCTTCCAGGGTTGGATGAGCTGAGGGCTCAGCTCATGTTGTGGTTCAGGTAAGCAGGAGGGAGGGAGGTTCAGACTTCTCAAGTTCTGGATCACCTGGAACCCAAGGCTGATAGTGAATTGTCATGATTCCTCTTAGGACGGCTCTTTCCTCTCTTCCTGAGTGAAAGTGAGTTCGTGAAAATCCTTTATCTTCTGATGCTCCAGCTGTTTTTGTGTCTGTTATTCTGGGAAGATTTTTATTTTACATGATGATTCCTCTTTGCTCTTATCTAAGTGGCTTTGAAAATGGTTTTGTTACTCTTACTGATGTCAAGTGGAAACTTAAGACTATAAATCAACATTAAATCATAGCAGCTAATGAGAGGGGGCCTTTCTTAATTCACTTGGTAAAAGCAAGTCCTCAACTGCAGTGCCGTGGATGTAGGCTTCATTTATCTGTCATGTGACGAGGAACGGTTGCTTCATGGGACACTGGGACTTTGAAAATGAGTTTAATAACCATGAATCAGATTTCACTTTGCAATAATTCCTAGAAAATGATTGAAATTATAATTACTTGATAAAAAAATCTTAAAATGTGGTAATTTCTCTTTATTGTGTTTCCTTACAGAAAGAGAATTTTAAAAATTACCACAAGTTGAAACATATGAGACATATTCAAACTTCTATTTAATTGTATAGAACACCCCACATTGAGAAATGCGTTCTACTGTTTCTTGTTTCAAAACTTTCCCCCTTGCTTTACTGAAGTATAATTGAAAATAAAAATTAAGTTGTACAACGCAATTTTTTTGGGGTGGGGAGGTACTGAGGATTGAACTCAGGAGCACTCGATCACTGAGCCACATCCCCAGCCCTGTTTTTTGTATTTTAGAGACAGGGTCTCTCTGAGTTGCTTAGCACCTCACTTTTGCTGAGGCTGGCTTTGAGCTCGTGATCCTCTTGCCTCAGCCTCCTGAGTTGGGATTATAGGCATGCACCACCACTCCTGGCCAACATAATGATTTGATATCCATATATATTGTATAATTACCACCATCAAATTAATCAATGCATCCATTGGCACACATTTCATATGAATTATACAGTATTAGTTCACCAGAGCTTATTCATTTTACAACTGAATGTTTGTGCCCTTTGTCTAATTAATCTCATTTTCCCCTTCCTCTGCCTTACCCCAGCCCCTGGTAACCAGTGTTCTACTCTCTTCTTCTGAGTTGGACTTTTTAAGATTCCACATGTAATTCAGATCATACAGAACTTGTTTTTCTGGGCCTGACTTATTTCACTTTGCATTATGTCTTTCAGTATCGTTCATATGTGTTAACTGGAAAAATTTCCTTCTTTTTATGGCTGCATAGTGTTCCATTGTTCGTATAGGTATGTATAGATACATCTCACATTTTGTTTCTTTGTATATTTGTCAACAGATACTGATGTTGTTTCTATATCTTGGCTAGTATAAATAATGCTACAATAATGTGGGTGCATAGATCTTGTTGATATACTGATTTCATTTCATTTGGCCAAATACCCAGAAGTGGGGTATGGCAGGTAGTTTTATTTTTAATTTTTTAAAGGAAACTCCTCGCTGTTTTCCTTAAAAATTGTACCAATTTACATTCCTGCCAACAGTATATAAAGTTTCCCTTTTCTTCACATCCTTGTCAACAGATATTTCTTGTTTTTTTGATGGTAGTCATTCCTACAGGTGTGAGGTGATGTCTCGTTGAGGTTTTGATTTGCATGGTCCTGATCTTGACTGCCTTTTCACATACTTTTTGGCAATTTGTCTGTCTTCTTGGAAAAACACCTGTTAGGTCTGTTGCCCACTTTTTAATTGTTTTTTTTTTTTTAACTTTTTTGTTATTGAATTGTGTGAATTCCTTATATACTTGGATGCTAATCCTGTATCATACACATGGTTTGCAAATATTTTCTTCCGTCCCCCGGGTTCTCTTTTCATTTGTTTGTTTCCTCAGAAACAAATTAATCCTTACACACTCATCTAATCTGGGACATGCCTGCCAAGAATACAAAATGGGGGAAGAATGGTCTTTTTAATAAAAGATGTCGGGAAACCTGGGTATCCACAATGAACCCTTATGTTACCCTGTATGCAAAAATTACCTTGAAATGAATTAGAGACTTCACTCTTAAGACCTGGAGCCATATAAATCCTAGGAGAGAACACAAAAGCTTCTTGACATTGGCCTTGGCAATGACATTTTGGTAGTGACGCCAAAAGTATAGGTTGTAAAAAGCAAAAATAACAACCCAGATGAAACAAGACCAAAAAACTTGTTCAGCAGAGGAGACAATCAATACAATGGAATGTGCTAATTTCCTAAGGATATGGGGCCAATGCCGTCAATATTTTGAGTGCAAATTCTGTTCCAAAAATTACACCAGCATTGTCCACACTACCTAACACTCCTGATATCATAGGAAGTCAAAGGAACTCTACCTTACAGATGAGGAAACTGAAGATTCACAGAATTTTTGTTTTTTCAAGGCCACATAGCAAATAAGTAACAAAAATAATTATATGGTCTGTCTCATAACAAAACTTTTGGTTTTTACTTTAAAAAATCATTTTATACTGTAATTAATGTAAGTAATCCTGTACCACATTTATAATAACTCAAATTCTGCCTGATTGCTAAATGGAAACTGGTATAGAAATTTCAATCAACAGGAAGAACAAGGTAAGAATGTAGTAGTTGATTAGATTGAATTCAATCTCTATATACATGTCAACAAAGAATTTTAAAACATGGAAGTTTTAACTTTCCAGAAGATGTTATAATGGGGAATTTTTTTTTTTTTTTTTGGTACTGGGTATTGAACTCAGGGGCACTCGACCACTCAGCCATACCCCCAGCCTTATTTTGTATTTTATTTAGAGACAGGGTCTCACTGAGTTGCTCAGTGCCTCGTCATTGCTGAGATTGGCTTTGAACTTCTGATCCTCCTGTTAGCCTCCTGAGCTGCTGGAATTACAGATGTACCCCACTGTGCCTAGCTAATATTTTCTCTTCCAATTTCTTTTCCTTTCAAGATGTCCAAGAGAAGGATTCCAATGATCCTTGGGTTCTGCTTTTACCCTTGACCTTGGCTGTATGAGTCATTTGGGACAATTTCCCACTTTTCTTTGCCACAGGAGACCATATCCCTTTAGAAACTAGACTGTTCCCATTTGTCTGCAGACTCTTGAGAGCAGGTTAGCAACTTCATTTTCTGAATCTGGGATTTGGCCCAGCGCTAGATTAAAGATGGTTGTTAAATACGGATGATTTGTGAGTGAATGCCCATGGATTTCTGCTGATTCAGGGTCTTTCAAACCCAGTGATGACCTGGGTCTTTCTCTTCTTCCCTGTTTTCCAAAAGGCTCCATAGATACTTGCCTGATGTCAGGATGACCACGCTGGCTTTCCTATATTTGCTTATCTAGCCTGAAGGAGTTGTGACACCTGCTTGGACAGTCATTTCAATATTTGTTCATCCTAAATTTTAGGTGGAACTTCCATATTTCTGGTCTGACTTACTTGACTTTATTTATTCTATTCTTGACCTTTTTTTTTTTTGCTTTTGTTTTACCTTTGCTCATCTTTATTTACTGTTGGTTTTATGGGTACTGTCTTCTAGAACTTTTGTTCTTCCCTCTCTTGCTTTCCCAAGACTGAAGTGATGATTGGACTTGGGAGAGGCGTTGATGTTGGCCTCTGGAGGGTGGCTGAGATACAGCCACCCTGGGCAGTGTTCCTGATGGTGCCTGGTCACTGAAATAGTACACTTGCCTACACACTGCCCTCTCATTCATATAGGGCCATATGCAATTTACTTTCAGTCCTCCTCAAATGCACCTCCAATTTAGCTTTATTTTACAAGGTAAGTTCTCTTTAGACTTGTACAAATATGAACATTTCACACTAAAACTGCATTTCCTCCATCAACACAACCCCCTGCAGCTCTCCATCAGAACGTCTGGATGGATGTTTTCTGATTCAGCCTTGATCCTACCTGTGGACGGTGCAGCTGAGAATCTTCCTGCTGATCAGAGAGTGACTTTGAAAAGATGATTTGTCATCAAGGACTTTGTAACATTTCATCTTGACTGTGGAGATTTACTGAATATTGTCTGAGTCTCTGCTGTGGTTTCTGCCCATAAAATAAAAATCATATTATTATCAGCTGAACAGAATGGTACATATGTAATGATCTCGAAAGGCCTTGAAGGTGAACAGCCTTTGAAGAAGGGGACAAAGCCATTTTGAATTAATGTGAAGTATTAAGTATATCATTGCTGAATACAGAAAAAGAAAATGATTTTAGTCAAAGACATTGAAGGAATCTTGTTTAAAAAGGCAGGTCACATAGTCTACTGCAAGCTCACTGCTAACAAGGTTAGAGTTAATAGATTATCGATCCATTTAATGTTTAGTAGCAAGCTAATTTTTTCATCAGCCATGCGATTGGGCATTTGTCTGTTTTAGAGGCCAATCCAATAAACATCTTTCATTTGATATTGCTTTCTGACGTCAGGCAGCGCATGCCTTGGATGCACTAGCCTCTGTTTATTGCTGTAGTCAACCTGGGGCATTGGTATTCCTGCTACCCTGAGTGCTCTCTTTTCTGAGGTTTACTTTTCTTTGTCCCTCAGGAGACTGGTAAATCCTTTCTGATAGAGAAAGGCTTTGGCTTGAAGCATGGAGATAAGGGCGAAATCTGATGGTATCCTTCCCTCACGCCCGCTCCTCTTGACTGAGGTTCCCATTATGTGGGATTTTATTCAATATTGTGATGAGAAACTTGAAATGACACCTTGCTAGTTATCTTCCTGGCTTACAAGAAGTTCTCATCTTTGAATAACAACAAAAGAAAGCTTATGGTAGTACTTAAGCCTTGAAGTTCCTGAGTTTTGAAGAATACTAGACTTCAAAAGAGCAGAAGGAAAGAGGAGACTCAGAATAGTCTTAGAAAGAACAGACTCCAAACTCTGCGTGTGTGTGTGTGTGTGTGTGTGTGTGTGTGTTTGGGCGTGGGGGGGTGGGGGTTGGGGGCAGGTGTGTGTTCCAGGCTTCGGTAGAGTTACAGCTGTGTTTGTTTTTTCTGATTATACTGATTGGGAATTGGAAACCTGTTTAGAAAGTGGAATAAAGATGCTTCATCTGCTTCGTCTCTCAGCACACTTGGATGGAGGGGTGGCGTGGTGCTGGGAGAACTTCAGTCAAGTGGAGCAGGTGTAACTTGATGCTCCAACCAGATTCTGCTCTCAACTCCATGCTGCAGGTCCAAGATTTTCTGCAGTAGAGAGGATTTACCAGTCTCCAGAGGGACAGGAAAAGTAAGCCTTAGGAAAGGGTGTGCTCTGGGTTCAAGGCTGACGTCCACCTCTAAGAGTAGCTGTGAATCCTTGGATAAGACACTGGATCACTTTGGCTTTTTTTTTCCCCCCTGAAAATCTGGAAAATAATAACAGACTCTTTCCATAGAGATTTTAGTGTATTAAATGAGATGATATATGTAAAGTGCTTAGAATAAGTGCCTGGATAAGCACCCTGGGAAAACATCTGACTTTGCTTCTAGGATGACCTGCTGTCATTGACAGCAGCCTAACATTTGCTGCTTTTCACTGTTTTCTTGTTCTCCACTTGTTTTCTTTTCTGAATGCAGTGAACATAAGGAAATGGGTGATTTTCACAACTATTAGCAGAAAGGAGTGAAGACAAAGTTGTAAGTAGACACTGTCCCTCCAGTGTCTACGGGTGGATTTTATTGTAAACGGGTGTCCATCTCTGACATGCAGTCATCTGTTGGTCCTTCATTCATCTATCTGACACAATGGATTCCTTCTGTGTTCAATACCATTCTGGGTTTGGGGATATTAAGGTGATTCATACCACTGGAACATTAGACCATTAAATTCAAGGAGCTTGTAATCTAGTTTGAGAAACAATAACTGGCATGTTGTCATCCACAAGAGGTTTCAGGGACAAATGAGGTCACCTTAATATTTAATTCTGAAGTCACATTGAGATAGTAGCCACCTGGTCTTCTCATTCTGGTCTTCACATCTCCCCAGTTAAATTTCAGAAGTACAAGAGGGCTCTGTCCTATGCGCCACCTTGTATTTCTGCATTTCTAACCTCTCTCCACTGAATCAGAGCACAAATTCAAACCACACTTTCTTGCTTTACCCAAGCAATTCACACTCAGAGTGTTTGTTAGTGTAAATTGTTCATAAATAAGAGATGCTTGTGATACCTCCAAACTTGCTGATGGCAAAGATTCCTCAGATTTTTTCTCCCACATTTGTTCTTCCTTGCATGTCTGCTGAGGTGCTGAAGAAGGCAAGGTCTGTCATGTGAATCAAAGGGTGGTGTTGCTGGAGCTTTGAGGAAGTTGGAACAAGAAGGGAGCAAGAGTCCAAGGGATCGAGGGAATCCAGATAACCTTCCCTGGAGGTGGTAGCACCATGTTGAATAAGATGCAAATGTCCAAGAGAAGGCCTTGACTATGGCTGGGACCTGTGACATCCTATTGAAATAGTATCAGGTTGTGATATTTTTATGTAGTACTATTTGAGTTTTATTTTTCCCGTGACTTAATTACCCATGTAGTAGTGGAACAATAAGGATATGATTTATGTCACTGAATTGCAGACTGATTAATGTGACATCTGGGAGTCACAATGCAGAACATAACACTCAGACATCTATTTCCTGCTCAGGGAGCAACTGCCTCCTGTGCAGATGAGACTTGGGAGAGGGACCTATCTCTGTAATTCAGGTACCTTCGTCACCCTTGAATCAGCCCATCCACCTCACTTGGTTGTTCCTCAGGCTCCTCTTCATTTTCTCAGGTTACTTGTGGAATAAATCTTACTCCACCAGATGCCAGATGAGTTGGGGCTTGAAAAAGCCCTTGATCTAACCTCAGCCACCACTTCGATATCACCTAGGACCTGAGCAATGTTCCTCCGAGCCTGGTGCTTCCAAAATCCTGCTTTCTTTTACATCTTTAATAGAAGATGAATGGGCAGGCAGACTAATCATTACTGCCATTAGGAAATAGAATTTCAAGGTAAAAATAGGAGAGTTATTAGAAATATACTTTTTTTTTCTGGGTATCTGTTTCAGTCTAGTCTGGAAAAAGCCCTGCAGACATTAGTGTATGGAACAATTTCATATTATCTCTAGGTCTGAATCAGGTGACCTGTCTGTAATGGGCCCTTTTCCCCTCTGCACTGACTTCAAAAATCCTATTGTGATGGAAATGACCTGGCCAAATCAGCTTCAATTGCATCCAGACTTCAAAAGTCATCTCATAACTGCTTTTAATATAGCTATGTAAAGGTATCATCTCCACAGAGATTTCTCCATCTACCTCTCGTAGAAATAGCAATTATTAATAAGAAAGAGATAATTATTCCAATGTGTCCCTTATTACATGACATTCTGAAATCATGCTTACCTTGAGTGTTTGAAATTCATTGTGCAAGTTTCCATTATTAGGAATATATTCTTGCTTCATTTCTTCCTGCTAAGAAAAAAAACTTTGGAAAGTACTTTTTGATGGCTTACAATCAAATGTGCAAATAATATGCTTAGAGAACATTAAAACAGCTCTAATAGGGTGCCAATTCGTTTACTTTTCAATACATATGAGGGAAAACTTCAATAGCAGTTTTTCTTAATGCTCTCGTCCTGAAGAATAAAATTCTACACCTAATGCAATTCTCAAATTTAATGATGCCTGCATATTCCATAGGAAGGTGAGACAGGACAAGAGTCACGTAGGAGAGAGCCTGGGTTCAGTCAGATGTGAGAGACCAGAGTGCTGGCTCTTTTAGAACTGGCAGGGAACCAAGCCCCTTCTCCTCTCTCAAATGTAATAAATAACCCTTTTCTGTAAAATAATGGGTGTCTTTTTTTTTTTTTTTTTAAATCATCTATCAGGTATGGCCATGGAAGGGTCTGTGACACTCTTGATTTTGGATAAAGTCATATCTCTTTGACCATCAGGGTCACCCATCTCAGAGTTTCAGTGGCCTGGAGATGTGTTAAGCGAGGTATAATGAGTCTCTCCAGTTCTTGAGGGAGTGGGCATGGTTCTGGCTCTTTCTCAGCTGGTCATGATCTTGCAGGGTTAACTGGACCCAAAGAATCCCCAGCAGAGCAGCTTGAAAGCAGTAAGGATTAATATTCTTAATGACAATAGGGCAAAATAACAATGGGCTTCATCAATTTGTTGAAAGAAAAAGTCCAGGGAATATTTAATAAATCCTGATCATATTTACTCTTGGCATTTACCAGTTTTATTACATGGGAGGGTTCTGTTACTATGCAGTGTTGCTGCTAATGAACATTTAAAATGGAAGAAGGCTAAATAAGAGAAGGTCCTACCCTACATTAAAAAAAAAAAATCCTTTAAGGCCCAGATTTATTCTGGGGCAATTAAACCTTATATCAAATCTGCATGCTAGTGACAATTTCTTTATCACAAATTCCAATGACTGTGAATGTTTCTTGATACTCGGTGGTTCCTGTTAATTATCATGATTTCATGCTAGCATAACACCTTCTATCCCAAGGAATTAGTAAGCATGGTGAGGACTTCAGCCCCATTAGTATTTATGAATCTCTTCACTTGTTAAGTGAGAATGCAACCTGAGATAAATTACCCTGGGTAATTTTAATCAAGAGCTTAATTTTAATGATCACCTGCTGAACAAATAAAATAAGAGAAGCAATGAAACCATCATTATCAAGGTAAGTCATATGTGTCTCTGAGGGATGTTATTTTTAGCAGTGTTTATTAAGGATTCTGTAAACTCTGAATGGAAAAACAGGATGGTAGAACAAAGCTACAAAGATAGCATAAATATGTAATTAAGTAAGAGGAAGCATCTTATTTCTCACTTGATGACTGCTTTGAGACTACCCTTTAGTTGTCAAGTGTGTACACGTCTAGTTCAACAAGCAGGCACAGCAAGGCTGTGTCCACACTGTCTCCATGATTTGGATTTCTCTATGTATGCCTAGAATCTAAGGCAAACTCAAAACCAGTTCTTCTCCAACTATGAATTGAAGAGAATAGACAAAATCAGTTTGGGTGGGTGAGACGGTTCAGAGGGAATAAAATCTGAGAAGATACAGTGACCTGTTGGTAGATCCGTTCCCCAGACCTTTACTCTGTCTTCCTGCATAGGCATAGAAGAGTATAAGCTGCCGTTAATTAGGACTAAGGAAATGATCCATTCCCGAGATCTGTGTCCATGTGTTTCACAGCTTCGTTTTTGTGTATGTCAGCTACATCAAATTTCATGGAAATTCTATTAACACATACAGAAATGATGTTCAGTAGATAAATTTCCAGCGGTTGCTTGTACCAAACGGGATCTTCTTCATCATCTGTATAGTTATATGCATATTATTCCTCCCTCCCCTTGTTTCCCTCCCCTGTCCTTCCTGTTCTTCCTCTTGCTCTCTCAACTTCTGTCTCTTACTTTTTTCCTTTCCTAACAGTACAGAGCAGCATGTCCTACAGTTTGCTATGAGACTTGCCTAATACATCAAAATTAAAGACATTATCAGGTCAAGTTGAAGTAGTGAACTGAGGACAGTATCCAAGGATTTTTAGCTTCTTCATTTACCATTCTCACATGTGTTTCCTGACACCTGATATTCACAAATGGAACCTTGTCTTGGCTTCTTGAACCTGGTGAACAGGGAGTACATATGGTTTTGCCAAAGTACACAAAGATAACAAAGCAAAATCTCAGCTTTGAGATCTTCTAAGACTGGCATTTTCTGAAATCTTTTCCGAATGGGAGTGTATTTCCCCATAATGAAAAAGACACTGTACTTGTGGTTCTTTCTAATTGTCTGCATTTACTCTAAAGCTGCTAGATAATGAGTGCAGGGGAATTGGAGAATATGAAATGCTCAGTTAGCTGCTAATGAAGTATGAAGATGTATTTCTAGGGCATTTAGGATGGACTCACCTTTGGTAATTATTTTCACTTTGTACCCAGGGTTCCCTGATGAGAGGCTTAGAAGCTTATCACCTGGGTTTAAGTTCTTGGCCTCTCTTCTTGGTACATGGTGAGGTGAGGCTATAGGAAGGGCTTTAAAAACTGGGGAGCTAGAGAGGAAAATTTATCCATCTGTTTATGTCATCACCAAATAGCTACAAAGAGAGAACCAGATATCCCTGTAGTAGAAGTTGTTAATTTTTGATGGTATAACTATGGCTATACCTACTACTACTGTGTGTTGATCTGTGCTTGACTAGCCAAGCTACAAACACTGAGTGGTGACTCTGTGTTAGGCCTGTGAGCTATGAAAGTTTCTGGGTTATTGGTGGAAAATTTGGTTTCATCATTAAAAGCTTTCAAGTTAGACAAACTCGTGAGTCATCTCAGACACTTAATTAACAGTATAACGGGAAAATTACTTAATTTTTCTCTACTTTGGTTTCTCTTATCTAAAAAGGGAATAATAATATCTAATAATGATGTGGTAAGTGTAAATAAAAGTACCTAAAGCATTTAGTAGAGTCTTCAATATTTGAGGATTAATTGATATTATAGCAGTAAGTGTCAACCGTATTCCAAGTTATATGTACTATATAGGCTGGGTTGTAGTTTAACAAATACTGAGTTTTTACCTTCAGGACATCACTGTTTAATGAAAGTAGCATGGAAAAGGAAATATTTACACATGAATACACACTAGAAATATCTACATAGTATCGTGGAAACATGGGAAAATATATAAGCAGCTGTTAATAGCTTTGGTTTTAAACATTAATATTTAGTGTGTCTGGGCATCCTGATCTGATTCAGGGGAATAGTAATTCTGTTAGGGTCAGAGTGGACATAATAGGAGGGGTAGAGGGCAAGGTCAGAAGTCAGCTCGTCTGTGGCCATGACAAAGCTACAGAATCAGAGTTAATGAGGCTCCTCTACCCAGTAAGGTCCTGCATTCTGGGCATCTCATCTTACCAGGCTGGTATGTCTCCTGATGAGTAATTCACTGGGTTTCTAAAGGTTCATGGGGGAAGATGAATCTCACAACAGGAGTCTGCAGCATGCACCTGTACAGGAGCATCTACCTCACCAGGTGAACACAGAAGCCCACCCTTTCCTCAGTAGTGCCCTCAGCTTGGACAATGAGCAGGATGAGGCTGTCATAGCTTTGCCTGGGCTTTGTGTAGGAATCATAAAAATGAACAAGATGGGATCTCTGATTTCAAACAACTGAAAACATAGTCAGATAGGTATTCTCACAAGTCAACGAACAGAGGCCAGTAAGGGTTATCAGTGTTCTCCTTACACGCATGGTTAAAATTGGGGCATTTCTCTCATGGTATGGAGTCTCGTTAGAATCCATAAGGTCGAATGATGTTTGTAAGATGATAAAATTTGTATATTGGCTCTGCAGTTTATCAGCTATATCATAGTAGCAGTTTAGTTTCTCTAAACATTTAAAAAATTTTTTTTGTTGTCCATGAACCTTTATTTGATTTATTTGTGGTGCTGAGGATCGAACCCACTGCTTCACACATGCTAGGCAAGCATTTTACCACGGAGCTATGACCCCAGCTCTAAACCCTTTCTGTTTGCATGTACATGAGAATAACAGTATACCCCTTTGAGGTTATAGTGAGGTGGTGAGCTTAAATGTTTCAAGTGCTTATCACAATGCCTGATCCAATGGGCATTCAATGAATGGCAGCTATTCTTTTTAGAGGAAATCAACTGATAACTCATGGTTAAGTTAACCGGGGTTTTAAAAACATTATGAGGGAAAGGGGTTAACTGTAAGTGCGAGTGCGCGCGTGAGCGCACACACACACACACACACACACATACACACATGCTTCAAATATTGTGGGAATAATTTCAGTTGTCAAGTTTGTCTGATGACTCCTAATTTCATTCTTGAGAGTATGTCTCTGTTAATGATTATATGGCCATTTCCTAGCCAGTATCTTTCCTTTCATTTTAGTGTTTTGAGATGAAAGCAAATCTCATGATTAAAGGCTGCTTGCTTTTTAACATATTTTTTTATAACTATTTCTATAATTCTCACTGTGCTTTAAAAAACAGAAAAATGCTTATAAATTCTTAAACATATATAAGGTGGAAAATGAGAAGTCATTAAATTCCCTTTATTTCATGTTACTTTTACCTAGGTAGTAAATAAAAAAACCCCAATATCATATAATTAACAACAAAGGCTAATATCCTTCATAATTGTTTGAATAGAACAGAACTATGGCCTCTTCACAAGCAAGACTTGTTCTTGTTCCATCTGCCACCTCCAGCCATAGCGCACGCGTGCGCACACACATACACACACACACACACACACACACAGAGTCAAGCAGGCAAGGTGAGGTCTACTGGGAAATTTCCTTAACAAAAATTATGCTTCAGTTGTTAAAGTGTTAAACACTGTCACACCTTTTGAAGGTTATTGCTCTGTGATTAAGAGCCCAAGGGTACACCAGGTTAATTATGTTGTTGGTTTTACTCCAAAAAAATGACTTATTCCTGCAACTTATTGTAAGTATATTGGCTTGCTAAATCAAGAGTGTATTAAAACAAACTGTGATTTGCCTTAGCTTTGCCAAAGCATTGGGGTTATAGAATAAGGTGCTGAACGTGGTTAAAGTTTACAAATTCATATGCTTCATACTTACTAAGCAAAGCTAATTTGGTCCACAGTTGGATCCCTTACCAAATTAACTCCCATTTTGTGTGAAAAGATATCCTATGTTTGAAAAGAAATTATGGTCCTAAGTTTGGGTGAGATGATGGGAAATGTGAAAAAGTAATTTTGGGTCCAAGAGGCTTAGTGAGGGATAGGTTTTCATTTCACAGACCGAGCCCTTATGGGGCAATTATCCTTAGCATTATCTGTCATGGAGATGATCGATTTATCCTGGCTTAAATACTTCCTGCAAGTCCTCTTCACTAAGGAGAAACAAATAGCAGAATCTTAGTCAGTGAACCTTTGGAAATGGTTAACTTTTCCTCACTTCCAAGAGCAGCTGCTATCTTTACCCATCCAAATGTACAACATTCCTGAAGACCCTCCTCAATTCCTCTCTCCCATCTTCCAGATTCCACTGAATTCCTGGACTGGATTATGTCCCCCAAACCTCTGATGTGATGGTGTTTGGAGACTGGGCCTCTGGGAAGCAATGAGGGCCAGGCTGTCATGATGGGATTAGTGTCCTGATAAAAAATGGCACAGGAGAGTCCACTCTTTCTCTGCTATGGGAGGACACAATGCGGAGGAGGCTAGCAAGTGAGCCCTTACTAACTAGGAGCTGCACTGTCTGGTACCTTGATCTTGGTCTTTTCATCCTCCAGAACTATGAGAAATTAATGTGCTTATGAAGCCACTTACCCTTTGGTATTTTGTTACTGCAGCTCAGGCAGATTAATATAATTCCCCTGATACTTGCTTATTGTCTCATGAGTGAAAATCTGTCCTCCTGCAGGAATTCCAAACTCTTCAAAGGCAGAGACAGTATGGCCTCCAGGTAGCCGAATGGGGTTTTCATGAAACTATCAGAACTGCCCAAACCCTTCTTTTTTCTAGTCTCCCCTTACAGCCTTAGGACACTTTCTAAGATAGAAACTGGGTTAATGGTGGACATAGGGGCCATGGCCATCCTGGGCTGAACCATTTGACTCCAAGACTTTAGTGTCATTAGCATTACATACCAATTAAATGATCTAGTTAACTTCAGCCTTAAGATAACAATGGCACCATCAATGACAAAACTGTAGCAATGTTTTATTATGTGGCTCCAAATGAGGGGTGCAGAAGGGAGATCACACCGGCCCATCTGCATGGAATTTGTGCTACAGTTGATTTGCATGGCACTTGAAGTGCTCCTGAGGGGCAGAGTTCTGTCTTGTAAGGGAGGCATGGTCATGAAGAAAGCCTCCATTCTGTATGCAGGGTGGATTCTTTTTCTTTGCTTTGTCTCTTGAGTCAATATGTGCAGGAGTCCTTATAAGGCCAGTGTAGCAGGGATGTAAAATAGAAAGAAAAAAAAATACCTCAAAAGATTTGGTGCATAGGAGCAATCTTTGAGTGTCCGAAGATAGAACATGTTCCCAGGGGAGACAGGAATTTATTTGTCACAATAATCACTTGCCACTCTGAGACTCTAGAGGATCCACTACGGTAGGAAATAGTGGTACTGGCAGTTTCTAATGGACATTCAACTAGGAACAGGGACATCTAAAGCAAAGAATGAGGGACTTCTTTAGCATTTCTGTTCATAGTTCTTATGAAATATATCTGTAATTACTAGCTGAGGCAAGATTCCCCTTTATGCCTTTGTTGGATCCCTCAAGATAGCTGTAAAATCCAAACACATTATCATTTACTGTTTTCTCAAATTACCACAAAAACAAAGACTTAAGTTTCAGGCAAACAATTGAAGAGAGTTAGCAAGGGAAATGTAAATAGAATGTGGATAATAAATACATTTTTTGTTCTCATTTTCTTTTCCATTTTTTTCATCCTGATTTCTTTTAAAGATCTCTATGCAGTGACAGATCCCTTTTCTCAGGAGTGTGTGTATTTCACAGTTAAAATGAAGGAATGAATTGTTCTGGGGCCATCTGTATTTCATGCCAGCAGAGGTTAACCAGCTCTAAGAGAAGTGGGAATCTGAAAATATTATGTGTTGGTGCATTTAGATGAACCATGTTGTGTGAATGTGGCATTCATGGAGTTGAGCAGTTAGGAAGCAAAATAGGTTGTTCCCTCGCAGGAAGCTGCCTCTGCTGGTGGGCAGGGGTTTCTTTTGTCGTAAATAGCAAGAGAGATGCAAATGAAGAGACTTGATAATTAAAATGTTTGAGAGTTAAACATTGTTTCTGAACAGAGACTTACCCATTGTTAGATTACATTTTTAAAAGTCAAAAGGGAAAGGAATTCAGGAACACAATGCGGATACCTTGCATGTGTGAGTTAAAGAGCAAGATTTGCAACTTCTCATAATGATCTGTTCCCCTTCTATCAAAAGAAAAGCCATACTCAGATATGTGATATGAAGATAATCATGCAAGGGGAAGATTTGCTGCAATGCTTGGTGATCAGGAGGAGGAAATGACCAGGTAGTAGAGAAAGGGAGATGGGGTTGGGCTGGATTCTGAGTGGTGGGGGTGTGGTGGGTGGAAGGAGCTTGGTAAATGGCAGCCATGGAGAAAAACCTGGGATTCCTTGGGCATTCATCAGGGGCCTGTAGTGACTTTCTGGGAAAGCTTTCCAGAAGTGAGCCCATGTGTTCAGTTGGCTGGGGATACCCATCTGGTACTGGATATCACTGTCTCTGTCGTTGGAATTGAACTAGAAATTTGCCAGGAGACTAAATTCAAAAGGAGAGAAACCATATGCTTTTAAAGATACCTGATATCACTGCAAAAACAGGTTTCTCTGGTCATCTTAGGTTAGAAATATTTCCTGATTTAATTATTAAAGAAAATAGATTTTTTTAATAATGAAATTTGGCCCCCCAAATAGGATTGATGCAAATGTATTGTTATTCCCAACAATGCCAGTTCTAAACTCTGAAGCTAAACTTTCCAATTCTTCAGTATTTAAAAAAAAAAAACAAAGGATTAGTTCTATTGGAAGACAAATTTGGCAGGCTTTTGGCAGTGCTCTATGATTATTTATCTACAAATAGTTGATCATAGAAGATAAAACACATTTGATTGATTTTTGCTATATTAATTTCTTGGGGAGCAAATAGTCCAAAGGATGGTTCTGGGCTAGACACCTGATTCAGACACTATGGATACTGTGCCCTGACCCCTGGTCACTTTTATCAGTTTGAGATATTTAGCAATTAATTCATATGTACTTATCCTAGGAAATCACACCTGTAACTTCAGAGGACTATGCTTGGGCTATTACAGAATTAGGATTGGGCCCTGGAATTTGTATTTAAAAAACAGAAAAGCACTGCTGTTAATAATCAGAAAAAGGGCTTTTCTGTTTTACTCTGATGTAAAAACAAAAAAATCCCTGAGTTTAGTTTCTTGTTAACTGAATTGAAATTAATTTCAAGTTTAATTTCTTGCTTTTGCCAGGTCCAGTTTGGGGTGGGCAGCTATATAGAATGTTGTGGATCCTCCAGCTGAATCATGAAACTGCTAACAGGATGCAGACCTTTCTTTCATTTTCTGAACACTTTTCAAGCTCAGTGATTTATTGAGCTGCTTTACAGAATCTTGTCAGTTGCCAACACCCCTTTTTGGGTGCAGCATCTTTTTTGACAACTTTTCATTGCTCTAAACTCTGAGCCTTGATATTTTTATACAGATTAGTCTTGTCATCACAACTGGATTGCACATTATTTGAAAGTAGAGTCTTGTATTCCTATACTCATAAACACAGTTTAGGGGACATAATAGTTTCTTACAGAAGATTTCTTGGTCTTTTGATTCATTGGGTGTTGGAGGTATCTGACATTGTAGCTCTTTCCACTTTCTGTACTCAGATGTTTTATATAAAAGCAACAACACAACTTCTGAATTGTGTCTATAAATCTTCCTATTTTCATCTTTGCTATTAGCCAGTAAAGGAACCAGGGGATAGCTCGTAGTGTTTCATGTTCTGGACCATCTCTGACCTCCACAATCCATCTCTCCCTAAGTTTGGTGCAGAATTGAACATTGGTACCTGATGGATGCTTTCGTGGTACTTGGTCACTCTGATGCTGCTAACACAAGCTGAGATGGATATTTTATACTTTGCTCTTCTGTTGTCATTGCAGTTTGAGTGCTAGTTTACCTGAGCGCTGGTGTCTAAGACTAGTTTATTGTTCCAGCGCTATCTCTTCTTTTCTGGGAGACAGTGCAACTGCTTCCTGAAACCTTATCTGCTAAGTGAAGAGCATCAGTAAGAAAAGAAATAACAAGGAGCTCTCACATAAAAACCAGTTTTGGTCTTCTTGCTATGCCTCCTAGAACTAATGTTCAGCAAGGAATTTCTAATCTATATTAAATTTGCATCTTATAATGAAAATGGAGACACATGATTGAAAATGAATGAGAATTGGCTCAAAATCATGTTTAATTCTCTAAAATGCACTCTGTGGGTCCATATAGTTTCCTTGGTATTTCTCTGAACTTCAAGAAATTTTATCATTACACATCTTGACGGCAAGATAGAGTCAAAGGGCAGTATTTCTCCTGCTGACTCTTCAAGGTACCACACTGAAGCCCTTTGTCTTGACATTTGGGAAAAAGAAAACCTGGAGGAGCTGTTCTGTGGAGCTGGGGTCTGTTTTGCCTGGCATAATGTCCCAGGTAGTGGTCAACAATGTGGTCAGCTGGGGAAAACTTGCATTTCCAAAGACTGGTCACCTAGGAATGGGAATGAAAAGAAGTGGGCTTATTTGAAAGGGTATGATGTCTTGGGAAGAGGAATACTTGTCTTGGGAACAGGGTCTGAATAACACTTCTCTTCAAACTCGGCCAAGACTATCTCATCCTCTCTTACAACTCTCAGAAAGTGAGGTTATGACACATGAAGTCTCTTCTCAAAGTTTCTGCAACTTCCCGTCTATCCTCCTTTGCCTGAGCCCAAGTAGTCCTGCTTGCAGTCAGTGTTTTGCTGGGCTTTACCAAGGCCCTGCTGCTGCCAGGGATCCTTGTTACCACTGTTCTTGGCAGGTCTTCCTGGAAGCTGGGAATATTCCCATCAATTTTATAATGCAGATACCTGACACCATCCTTTAGTCTTGGAGTCATGTACTCGTTTGGGTTCATCTGGTATTGTCAGAACTGAGTGTTCCAAAGTCAAGGTCAGAAGGAACACAGGCATAAGGGTCAGGCAATTAGGAGGGGGAGAAGAGGAAGATAACCTGTAAACTTGGAAAAAAGAACAGAAAGTTCAGTACTTTATGACCAGAAGAGATTACAATTTTAGGTAAAAAGAAGCATGAAGAAATACAGATGCACTATGCTATTTAATCCAAGGAGAATTCTAGCCCAGGCAAGGATGATGATGTTGAGAATTTATATCTATCGAATGGTTTTTATAGTTATATGGTTCTACATTATTTTGCATATATTATCTAACTTGTTCCTTCTAACAAACTCATAAAACATATCCTCTTAACCTGTTGGTTTTACATATGAGGGAACAGGCTCAGGAATGGAAAGTAGGTTGCTTACGGCCACATAAGCAATGAGCACATAGCTAGAATTGGAACTGGGTTGTATTGTATTTATTGAGTTGTATTTATTTTTTTTCAATTGTTTAAAACATTGTAGTGGACATTGTGGATGCTATCTTCAGATCCCCTTAGATCTCTTTTATCAGTTTAGGGTGCATAGCCATTAACTTGTGTGTGCTTCTCTTAAGAATTCACACAGAAACTTAGATGTCTGCTCTGGGCCTATTGGAGCCTCCTAGACCAGAACAGGGAGTGCCTAGTAATTTACAGGTCCCCCTCCACGTGGCCAACTCCAATGACTGAGTGACTTAGTGGTACAGCAGTATAGAACCCAGTACATGTGCCTCCAGTTGGGACAATTTAGGCATGTTTGTGCAGGTTTTTTTCTTTTGTACTGGAGATTAAACCCAGGGATGCTCTCCCACTGGGGCACATCCTAGCCCTTTTTACTTTTTATTTTGAGATAGGGTTTCTCTAAGTTGCTGAGGTTGACCTCGAACTTGACTGGCCTTGAACCTGCAATCCTCCTGCCTCAGCCTCCTGGGTAACTGGGATTATAGGCAAATGCCACCATAATTGTGGGACACCTCTTAAGCTGCGGGAAACCACAGTGGAGTTGATCATAAAGAATTGTACCTAGGTTGGCATCTTCCTCCCTTTTTCTTACATCTTCCTGCTCTTTTATCAATTTATCCTGTCGATGCTTCTTAATAACTCACTGATGTACCAATCCTGGTCTTGATATCCACTTCTGGAGAATCTGAATGAAGATGATGTAGCCCATTCAAATCTGATGTTGGAAATGAAACAATGTGGGGATTTTGTAATAATAATTGTCACCATCTAGAAATCATTTCAGTACTTTGGTTTGAAACCCCAGTTGCTTTAGTTCATTCAGTGGGGTTGCCCCCCACCCTTGCACACACACTCACACCCAGGTAAAGGTGCCTGGCATCACTCTAGATTCTCACAAATGCCTTTCACATAAAAGTTAAAGAATGACCTCCTCTCTGTGTGCTAATAGAGCATTCCCAATGAACAAGGGGAAAATAAAAGAAGATTTAGTGACATGGACTCTGAGCTGTCTGCAACCTTTCTGTTACACTCGGTTTAATTTTTCCCAGAATCTGGGTTTAGAGTTAGAGCTCCGTTTCATGCAGAATTAGTGTATAAGACAGGGAGTCTACAGCTGAGAGTGGGGGTGGCGGGATTCATGGTTAAGTAACTAAAGTCACTTGCATGCTTCTTATGTAAAATCAAAATTAGAAAATTCATGGAGAGAAGTGAGCAAGTTCAGGGTTTTGATCTTGGGTCTCTCCAGACTCTGTTCAGTAGTGTCTCGATTTGGTTGCCTGTAAACATTACTCCTACTGAATTCTTTATTTCCACCCATCACTCTGTTTTACTGAACCCATTTTTTCCATATACAATAATTTCTATCATCTGTAGATTCTACTACCTGGTATAAAAACTTTCTCGCCCACCAAGCCTGATTGTGTTTGTGGGCTCATGGGTATAGTATAATCTACTTTAGATGTAATACATTATTCTTTCCTATGACATTCTCCATCCTCTAATCCAGAAAGTGGACGTGTGCAGAGCTTTATCAGGAATCCAAGAGCAAGACTCCAAAACATATTAATGTGTTGACTTCAATATGGAATCAAACATGGTATTTTTTTTAAGACGAGGAATGAGTATGAAAACTCAAATTTTATGCATATCCATGCAAAAGTAAATGCTTTAGCTTCCATAAAAATGAATTTTAATGGATATCATTTAGAAATACTATATTGAGTATCCAACATGAATCTTGGTACTTGCAATAGAATAAAAAAGAAGTACCTCTAGCTCAAAAGACTCAAGAAGTCAGGTCTCTTGGACTAAGAGTCAAATGAATTTGCTATGTCTATTTATTGCAGAAAAGTCTGGTTAGTGGGAAATTTTGTTTTGTTCTTTTTCTCTCTTTTCATTTCAGTGTCTAACAAAACAAAACAATATAAAACAATAGACAGCGACTTTGGTAAATAGACTTAAACTGTCAAAACTATATTAAAGCAAGCTATATGTATTATGAAACAGCAATTGTGACATGGTTCTGTTTATTCTGCAGTCATGTAAATAAGTCAGCATTTCAATAGCATAATTATAATAGTGAATAAACACTGTGAGTGCCCTCTAATGGAAAGATAGCATTCCAGGATAAAATTAGATCAGATTGTTTTTTGAGTGACTTTACTGAAACACAATATACAATTCATCCAATTGAAGGGCACAATTCAATGCTTCTTTTTTGTATTTACGGTATTATAAAACCATCACACAATGGAAATTTTCATTTACAGAAAAATGTTCCCTCTAAAAGAAACTATGTATCCATTACCAATCAATCCCATTCTCCCCTCAATAACCCCAAAGCCCTAAGCAATCATAAGTCTAATTTAAGTCTCTAAAATATGCCTTTTTGTATGTCATATAAATGGAATCGCAGAATATGTCTTTGGTGATTTGCTATTTTTACTTCTTTCATGTTGTCATATTTTTAAGATTGATCATCTATATTGTAGCATTTATCAACTCATTTTTGTTTTTACTGCCATGTAATAGTCTACTGAATGGGCATACCACATTTTATTTCTCCATTGATTAGCTAAAGAACACAGATTTTCCCTCTTTGTGGCTATTATGAATAACACTGTTGTTTCAGAACATTCAAGTAGAAGTTTTTGTGTCGACATGGTTTTATTTCTTTTTGGGCACATGTTATATACAAATGAAGTTCTTGAGTCATGTGATAGCCATGTTTAGCATTTTGAGAAATCATCAAATTGTTTTCCAAAGTTTCTGAATTATTTTGCATTTTCATCAATAATGCAGGAGGGTACTAATTTTTGCATACCCTTGCCAACACTTGCTGTCTTTTTATTATACCATCCTAGTGATTGTAAATTAACATTTTATTATGATTTCAGTGTTTGCCCCTAATGACTAATGATGTTAAGTTCCTTTTCATATGATTATTAGTCAATTGTATGTATTCTTTGGAGAAATATGTATCAAAATTATTTGCTTATTTTTCTGAAAAAAAATGGATTATTCATCTTTTTATTACTGAGTCATTAAGTGGAAATTTGGAAACAAATTCCTTATCAACTGTATGATCTGAACCTATTTTCTACCATTGTGTAGGTAATATCGGTTGCAGCACAAAATACTTAAGTTTTGATATATACAATGCATCTTTTTATGTTGCTTGTGCTTTTGGTGTTATAGGTAAGAAATCACTGACCAATGATGTTTTTTTTTTTTCTTTTAAGACTTTCCTTATACTGAGACCTCTGAAATGTTGTGAGTGTGGTGTGAGGCAGGAATTCAACTTTATTCTTTTTAAAAACGGGGAATATTCAGTTGTATCCATACCATTTTTTGAATATTATTCATGTCCCATTAAATTGTCTTCATATTCTTGTCTGCACTAATTGGCTACAAATGTTTGGGTTTATTTCTGAACTATTCATTGATCTAGTCCATTCACCTATATTTCTATTTATGACACCACTACCCTGTCTTGATTACTGTAGTTTGTAGTAGGTTTTGAAATTGAGAAGTGTAAGTCATTCAATTTTACTTCTTTTCAAGGCTATTTTGACTATTTGGGGCTCTTTTTTCTCTGTATGAATATCAGTTTTTTCATTTCTACAAAAAAGGAGGCAGCTGGAATTTTGATAAGGATCACATTGAATCTTTAGGTCAATTTGGAGAGCTTTACCATTCAAACAATGTTAGGTTTTCTATTCCATGAACATGGAATACCTTTCCATTTAAGGTCTTCAATTCTATCAAGAATGTTTTAGTGATTTGTTACAAATTTTATACTTATTTTGTTAAACTTGTACCTAATTATTTTATTATTTTTGATCCCATCATAAATGAAATCAGTTAATTTCATTTTTAAAATGTTTATTGGTAGCCATTGCAGTGGTGAATGTCTGTAGTCCTGGTGACGTGTGAGGCTGAGGCAGGAGAATCACACATTCAAGGCCTGTCTTAGCAACTTAGATCCTATTTCAAAGTGAAAAAAAATGCTGGGGATGTAACTCAATGGTAGAAAGCCCTTGGGTTCAATCACCATTACTAAAAAAAAAAAAAAAAAAAAAATCATTGGAAAGTGCACATGTAGAAATAAAATTGATTTTTCCTATTGATCTTGTATCTGAAAACCATGCTGGATCATTAAACTATTAGTATTAGTTTTTATGAGCACTTACTTTATTATTGGTACTACTAATGGTTTCTTAGTTGATTACTTAGGGGATATATATAAATATATATATGCAAATATATATATAAACATATATATATGTGTTTGTATATATACACATATAGGTGTGTAAAGATACATCTACACATACATGTATACATGCATATATCTCCTAAGCAATCAGTATACATATATGTGTTGTGTGTAAACATACACTCATATCCCCCTAAGAAATCAATTGAACAAAAGACATGATTGTAATGTAAATATATTTAATTCTCCTTTTCTTTACAATCATGTCTTTTGTTTCTTTTGTCACCTAATTTCCCTAGTAGAATCTCCTGCAACAACATTCAATAAAAATGGAAAAGTAGACACCCTTAAGAGAATTCCTAACTTAGGAGGAAAGTCTTACGTCACTGTCTCATGTAAATACCTCTCGCTCGGGTTTAGGAAGTTCTCTTTTATTTCTGGTTTGGTGAATTCTAACATGAAATGAGGTTGGAATTTGTTTTGAAAAACTATCTTACACAGTTGGCATTTTTAAAAAATTTGTTAAGATGGGATACTATATTAATTGATTTTCATATGATAAACCAAACATGCATTTCTTGGATAAATCCAATTCGGTCATGGTAGATAATTCTTTTTATGCTCCTAAATTTAATTTTCTTTGTTCAGAGGTCCCCACTCCCCCAATGCTGGGTATTGCACTCAGGGCTTCATGCCTGCTAAGCAAGTGTTCTGTCATAGAGTGGTTCTGTCACAGTCTGTCCCCAGACTGAGAGTTTTGGAATCTTTGTAGGCTGTATCCTTTTTCTTGTGATGGCTTTATTTGATGTTGATATCGGGATAATACAGGCCTTATTATAGAATTACTAAGTGTATCATTTTCTTCTGTTTTATGGAAGAGTTTGCAAAGGATTGGCATCAATTTGACTTTGAACGTTTGGTAGAATTCATTGATGAAACCATCCAGGACTGACATTTTCTTTGTGGGAAGTCCCTAAATTATTAATTTTATCTCCTTCCTTGATATTGGTTAATTCCAATTGTCTAATTCTTCTTAAGTCAGATTTGTAACTTGTGTCTATTTGTTTAATTATCTAGTTTGTTGACAGACTGTTGTGTATAGTATTGCATTATGATTTTTAAAAAAAATTCTGTAGTCAGTAATCATGTTTCCTCTTCATTCTTGAATTTTATAATTAGTGTTTTCTCTTTCCTTTTGATCATTCTAGTTCGTTGGGATTTTTTTTATCTCTTTAATTAATCATTTTTTTTTGCTTTGTTGATTTCTCTATTGCTTTTCTCTTCTCTATCTGTCTGTCTGTCTATCTGCTCTAGTATTCACTGTTGCCTTTGTTTTGCTTTCCTTAAGTCATTGAATAAGGCAGATGGTTTGGATATTCCATACTCCTAACTTGATTCCCTTTCATTGAGTCCTTCTTTGATCACTTCTATGGGATCAAGACTGTAAGGAGAACATAATGGAGAAGACATCCCTTAAGAATAACAGAGTGTCACTCTTGGTTAAGAACTCTGTATGTTGCTTCTAAAGGACAGGTATCTGCAATGCTGAGAAACCTTTGTAAAGCACTGTGGCAAAGAAGTTTACCAGAGATTTGCCAGTTTTGTAGAGAGCCCAATACACTGGGAGTAACACAGACGAGAACCCATCTTTTAAAAATTATGCTGTCATTAATGGTTCTAGGAGTTCTTTGTGTACCACTTTGAGCATCAGAGCTAAGCATTGACCGATCTCTACCAATTACCTTTGTCACAGTAGAGCTTCCTTATTTAACATGTTCTTGTTTATCTTTTTTATTTTGAGCCTCCTACCTAAGATTAATCATTAAATGGAAGGAATAAACCAAAATATATTGGGGAATAATGAAGAAGAAAATAATCTATTTACAAAAATATTGTTCACCAGAGTAAGAAATGAGACTTGTAAGAGAGAACAACTATGTCTGTACTTACCCTGAGGAGTTTTTCCTTATGCAGAAATCTTTTAGGTCAGTTACTTTCATATAGATGGATTTTACACTTAAAATGCACTGAAGTTGAAAAGTAGAGATGAGCAGTGGTGAGCCCTGAAAGCACATACCAGATGATCATGAAAAATAATTAAAAATAGACAAAAATGTAAGTGGAAAATAAAAAATGAGATGATTTTATAGAATATTTTAAAAAATCCTCAGTGTGTGCCAAGATTGTTTTTGACACCACTGATTCCAATTGATCTAAGTCTTGGCTGTCCGTTAGAATCACCTGTAAAACTTGTTAAAAATACAGATGCCCATGTTGGACCTTTTGAATCAGGATCTTTGAGATTGGGTGTTGGACATTTTTAATTTTCCCTACACTCTTTAAGAGATTCTGCTCTCAGGCTCAGAATCACAGCATTAGTTTGACAGGTTTTTCTGACTCTGTCTCAGCCAAGATAAACCAGCCTGTAGGGTCACCGTCACACACGTGTTGATCTTCTGCTCCTGCTTCTCCCCTCAGATCTTATTTTGCTGAAAGTCCCTTGAAATATTTTTGTTATCCCAAAAGAGAGTCTTGCAAGCTCATGAACGGGCTTGTGAAGATCCCATGCAAAGTTCACTGGACCCTGCTACTCCTGCGGGGTCACTATTGTGGTTTCCCTGGGAGGATCCAGTCTTTCCCTGGGGCTCAAAGTCTCTCATCAGGCACAAGTGCTGACAGCCTAGGTCCTCAGAGTTTTGTGATGGCCCATGTTGTGCCATCTGTGAGTTCTGTTCCGGGAGTTCTCTTTGTAGCCCACCTTCACACCACACCTCCATATACATCTGTGTCTCTGAGCATCAGACTGAGGCACTTACAGAGGAAAAAAATAAATACCAGAAAGCTTGTAAGACTAAACACAAATGGGCTGGGGGTGGGGAGCAGAGCTGAAGTCATACCCACACTGGGGCTCAGGTGGGAGGGCACCCTTCACAGCAGGTTGATTGCTTTGGTCCACGGGAAGATTCTTTGCTTTGCTTCTATGTCAAGTGCTTCTCTAGGCCAGGCTGATTTAGAAATTGTGAATGTTGGGATAAAAGATGACAAAATAAAATGCTAGGATGATTGAAGTGTGAATGATGCATCTTCCAGAAGAAGAAGCTATGCTTCCTTTAGGTGTGCACCAAGTTTTATTTCGAGCTCAGAAACTCATGTTTGCCTTCTAGATGTCAGGGGCAGGTCAGCTAGGGAAAATAAGTAATTGGGTTTACTCTAGATGTGGATAGGGAGCACTCATGGGCTGCAAGGGGAGAGGTCAGTGGGGGTTCAGTGCTTGAAAGTCTGCCCATTCCTTTCCAGGACAAACCTCTCAAGCTGTGGCATAAAGCAGACACAAAATTCACTTGATTTTTCTGTTCTCTGTTCAAACATTAATAAATTACCTGGTCAGAGAACAAGCAGATCATGAGGCATATATAGGGCCTGATGTTCTCAAAGCTGCATTCTGAATCAGCAAAGTTGGGGTGGCACATCTGTTTTAGAAGCTTAGTCTAAAGGTTGCATGGAGAGTTGGGAGGCCACAGTGGTCATTGCTGAGAACGCCCTGCCCCACGGACCTTTGGAATGCACACATATCTACATGTGCCAACCTGAGTATGTGGGGTGGAGGGTCTGGTTTTCAGATGGTGCTACCATCCTACCACTTGGGAAGTGTGAGACTATAATGGTATTGTAGTGCTAAAGGAATCATCATCCGATGGCTTTGGCTCTGTTTGATTTTATCTCTCATAAAATGAGGCAGCACCTTGGCAAAGGCAGTGATGTCCCATCGGGTAGGGTTGGGAAGAGGAATTTTGTGATATGACCTCTATCAGCAGTGGCACCTTTCAGATGCTTACTGAAAAGATGGTGGTCAGGAAGAAAGCTGGGATACAGCAGGACCTATTCTTCCACTGAGCAGACAGTTCCTCCTTCCCCATCCTCCACTGGGTCTGACTTATCAGTGTATGCCTCCTTTAACCACAAAGGCTGCAGACACCTCTGGTGGCAGCTTCCTTTGAATACTTAGACTTCTAAATGTCAGTATAAGCATGGGTATTGACTTACTTTTATTTATTACAGCCAGAATGGCATTCTCAGAGCCACGGGCTCTGGGCACCTTTAGAGTGATGTAGATGGGCCTCCAACCACTTTCCTATTCGGTGAAAGAAGGCACTGCATTTGACTTTTTGCCTCATCATCTGCTCACTTCTCATTCTAGAGATGGAGACATGCAAAAGAAGATGCTAAATAGAAATAGAGAGCTACATTTTTTGAAATGAGGAAGCCCTGGAGGAAAAGAAGTGATTGAGGTGATATCTGATATTAAAAATCACAATGTAGGCTGAGAATTTATGGATTTTGGAGAAGAGAGCAATGAATATGTGAGTGTTCTTTCATTTTAAACTCCTTGAGTTGCAGGCATACTAAATTCCCAGATCTCCGTGCTATCATGCAAAACTCAGGGCTTTTTGTCAAAGTGGGCAAAGAAATAAATAGAAATGTTGTTGGGGAGGGAGCAGAAAAGAGAATAAAGATAGTGTAGGTGGTATGGGGCACATTTGTGTACATAAGAGGGCGAAGTTTTCCATAGAATGTTTATCAGCAGATAGAGAATACTTTTCAGAAGCACAGACAGTGAAACGTGGGACCTCCTGGTGCTGGTGATGGAGGCTGGGCAAGGTGTGTTTTATGTTGACTTTCAAGGCACAGCTTACCAAGTCCGTGAGGACGTAAGACTCACTAATAGCCATAAAGGCCATTATCAGAATAGTACGTAGACTGTCATGTGTGGAGAAAGGGGCCTGGCGTACCTCACGTCTGCCTGCCTTTCCCAGTGTTGTTTGAAATTAGGTATTATTATGGCACTCTATTTAAGAAATATGATGTTTATTCAACATTATAATTAAATGCAGCCCTCTCCAAATGAAGTCAGGGAAGGTCATATGTAGAGTCGCTATTTTATAGTTCCTATAAAGCACAGCAATACATAGTTCATAAATGTTTATGTTTTTATAGAAATAGCAATCAGAAGGCTGCAATCATGTATATATTCACCCCTCCTTCCCTCATCCTCCAGGAAAACTCATTCTGATCCTCAGTAGTATGATGTTCACTCCCTCCACCATTTGAAAAGACTGTTTAATTTTTCTTCAGTATAATCCTAAATTGATGGCTCCAAAGTTTCTTTGTGTCGTAGTCATTATTTGTTCTTTGTGGGAAGGAATTTTCAAACACTCTCATTTTCCATGTGGACTTTCCATCTGGGGTCACAGAGTGACAGGAGTGCTTGAGTTAGCACACACCTGCAGGTGTCCATGGGATGGAGGTCCGAGAAGAGGCCCCAGGAAGGTTGGGAGACTGGTGATGGACAAGGTGGGATCTCAGGTGGATGCTGTAGCTATCAAAGAGCTGCTATTGGTCTGGTTTACTTGTAGAGTCAAAGTCATTTCCTTGCTTACACAGTGGCAAGTAGCAGAGGGAACGGGGGAGACAAGAACACAGACGTCCACAGGCCTGTGCCGACGGTTGACAGAGCCTGTGGTGTGTGCTGGGTCCACTGCCGGGCTTTGTACCAGCCCTGTGTTGTTTCTTTATCACCGTTACCCTGTGGGGTGGGCCCTGGTGTCCCTCACCTTCTACAGATGGAGAAACAGAAGCTTAGATTTCATATCCATGCAGCAGCAGGAGTGGGATTTCTTTCTACCTGAGTAGAAATTTCTCATGTTGTGTATATAAGATTATTATTATTATTAAGCTAAATTCTCAGTTGGACCCAAAGCAGTGCCTGCAGTGTCTAGGGTGGAGGTTTGTGCAGGGAGTGGGCATCTGATGCTGAGCTCACCCCAGCTCTGAGTGCCTGTAGCAGGAACTGAGCATTACCAGGGTGGACCTGGCTTTGGAACTTACATATCCATGTTATACAAGCCTTGTAAGAAAGCCAAGGATGAAGAGAAAAAATCAGAAGTTTTGAAACAGAGAAAGGAGAAAAGTTTCATAAAGAGAGCTTTATTAAAATCATCAAATGTCTCTCGCTTAAGGTTGAAAAACATACAGCGTGCCAGAATGCTGTAATATCACCAGTGAGTGCCAGAAGTCATCCATTTTCTCCTTTTGTCATGTTTATGCCCAGAGATTTAATATTTGATCATTTTCTTTTAATGGTCTTAAAACAAATGGATAAGCTATTGAGAGCCATAGTTCCTGCAGATTTGAAATTAGGAAAAAGAGATTGAGATAAAGCTTAGGGTCTGGAGCTTTTGCCTTTTCTTTTTGTTCTCTTCGTAATATATCATCAAAGTCAATTGGGTGTAGAGGCAATGAATTAAACTTGAGAACAAGGACATCTGTCAGAAAAATAAAATCAGCCACATGAATCCATCTTGGCAGAAGAAAGGTGTAAAGGAGGAGAGGGTCCGGAAGGGAATCCCCCTCCAGGATGTACACTCCCAAGTCAGGAAGCATTTTGGTGCTGGGATTATCCAGCACATACTTGACTGAGCTGACAGATTCACCTTTAAAGATGACCGTGTATGAGTTTTGGGGAGGTGGATAAATGATTTTTGTATCGGTTTCAGTTCTCCTTTTTTCTGACATTTCCATCATAGTCACTTCCAGTAGATAGATCAGTGAGTATCAAAGTCCTCCTGGTGATCCTGACATGGTGGTCTTCAAACTGCATTTCGAAGACATGGAAGTTGAATCCTATATTCTTGATCTCTTTCTCCCTCCATCATCCTGCAGCTGCAGTTGGATTTAATTCGCTTCTCTAGGCAAACTCTAGGCTCCAGAGTGGTTTTTGTTCTCTGATTTCCAGAGGAGGTGTTTTCCTTCCTTCACACAGGGACTTGTGAAGAGGAATTTGGGAGTGTCACCAAGTTTTGTTGGAGTACAAAAACTATGAGAATATGAGGGGGATTCTTTGCAACCTTAAAAGTACAGGAATAGGTCTTTTGTTGGCCTTTGAGCTCAGCCAAACCAGAGTAGAGACAAGATCCTCTCTGTCCCCATTGTGAGGCACAGGATGAAAGAGTTAAGAAGCCAGGGCCCTTGGGACCAGAGCTTTCAATGGTCAAGTGAGACACCATATCAAATATTAGTGGGTTCACTAAAGTGTGCAGCTTTGAAGAAGCCTACCAGTTATTTGATGGCTCTTCCATTTATTTCCTGTAATGTTCCAAATTTGAATCCATTTTCTTATATTTTAGACATTGCTTCAATAAATTATAGTTCACTTGACAGATACCACACATATGATCTGAAGTGTGAGCTAGGCATGGTGGCACATGGCTGTAATCCAGGTGATTAGGGAGACTGAGGCAGGAGCATCGCAAGTTCAAGGACAACCTAGGAAAATTAGTGAGACCCTAAAAAATAGAGGGGAATGGTTTGCTGGGGCTGTAGCTTAGTGGTAGAGTACCTCTATGTTTAATCCCCAGTTTAAAACAATGAACAAACCCACAAGGAAGTTGCGTTTTCCTACATTAAACATATCTCACTGTGTGCCAGATATTGAGTTTTGGTAAGGTTATGTGAGTCCATTATGCTTATTATTCATAGGAATATTAGGAAGTTGGCACTACTTTACAGTTAAGGAAAGTATAAATCAGAGAAGTTAGCTGTCCATGTTCACAAAGCCAATCATCAAGGGGACTGGGAGGTGGGATGCAGACCGTTAGGGTGCCTCATGGCAGGTCTGAGGATCAGGAGACTCTGGACGTAGATTCTGTATCAGGGGTCGACTCTCACCTGGTTCTAGAGACTGTAATCTGGATGCTTGAACCAGGTGAATTGTTGAGCTCTGTGATTGATTTAAGCTTGACTGCTCCTACTCAAAATGTCTGGAAACCTCACATAAGGAGACCACTTGCCCATAATTACCTGATTAGCTAAATCAAAAAAATAGAGTATTAGGCATCCATTTCCAACCTTAATATCAAAAGTATTCAGGTTACTTGCCATATTAGACATCTGAGCCAGGACGTGGGAGGAATATTTTATCATTTCATTCATTAGAAATCAATGAGAGAATATAGGAGGCGTTGCAGATAAAAGGCTTATAAAAGACATAAATACACACGCATAACAACACACATTCACACATTCATATTTAATTGTCATTTTAAGTTTGTAGTGAACCATTTAATCCTCAGATGTAATTGTTTTGGTTTAGCAAAAACTAAAGGAGTGAATTCTTGCAAGCACTGGATTAGTTTGCTATTTCCCAAGCCCCTGCAAGTTTTTGTAAACTGGCTGTGTCTCCCTGCAAGCACGGCATCCTCTGCCCTGATGTGACACGCTTTCCTGCGATTTCAGTTAAGCAGAGACAGTAGCACTGCCTGCCAACCATCTGGCTGACCATGCTCCCTCTTCTCAGTGATCTTGGTGGCTACGCTTCCCCCAGGATGGTATGTGATTAGAAGGGACTCTTGCAGGTTGGCTTGGAGCTGATTCTGTTGACTTCCTGGGTAAGCTCTGTTAGAATTTATTGAAGCAGGGATTCCTGGGCCTCACCAGGAATGATTAAGTTTTGATTTAATAGATCAAGGGTGAGACCTGGTATTTATTGATTAACTCACCTTATGAGATGACCTCTGACCTTTTCATAAATGCTTGCCTAATATTACACCATAAATTGTCATGTAAAAAATCATAAAATGGAATGTATCTTTAACCATCCTCCTTTCTTTTTATTCTTTCTTTGGATATTTTACCTTCTGGCTTTGTCTTATACCATCTGCATTTTATCCTCCTATGTTTGTATAAGCCTTACATGTTGACATTACTTTGTCTTTTTAAAACATGTTCACATTTTACTTTCATCATTGAATCCTAATGAGAAGAGTCAATTTTCAGGTGAGGACTCTTAGGCAGAGATGTTGGGTAACTTGCCTGAGTTACTTGTGGTCGGAGCAGTTGACTCAGTTCTGATTGCAGAGGGATGTCAGACACCTGAATCTCAGCATTCTCTTTTCTTACTTTTCTACATTTTTTATTGGTGTGTGATAGTTGAACATGTTGATGGGATTTGTTTTTGTGTATTCATCCATGCACACAGTATAGACGTGTGTCTTCCTTAAACCTTGGTCAGATTTTTGCACAGTGAACAGAGACCTTTGGGAGTCACCTGGAACCTTTGTCTGCTCTGGCAAACAGAAGAAGAATGTTACCTCTTAGGCTCTTCGGGAAAAGTCTTATAGTCAGGCAGTCTACAGAGATGGTTCTCTGCACCCTGGGAACCACCCTGTTCTTTGATGTCTCCACCTAAGTATGCAGCAGCCCAGTTTTGGACTGGTTTCTCTGAGGTCTTTGGGCACTTCTGTTTCTCTCCATGGAGTGACCAATTGCCCTATCCCTTTGCAGGCTGGTGTTGATTTATTTCCACCCCTCTGCTAAACTTAAGTTCATACCTGTGGACAGTAAGAAAGCTGGGGCCAGCGTGTTTCTCTCTCTCTCTTTTTTATCTTTTTGCAAGGGGAGGTGTGCTGGGGATTGAACTCAGGGGCAGTGGATCACTGAGCCACATTCCCGGCCCTACTTTGTGTTTTATTTAGAGACAGAGTCTCACTGAGTTTCTTAGGGCCTCACTTTTGCTGAGGCTGGCTTTGAATTTGCACTTCTCCTGCCTCGGCCTCCCAAGCTGCTGGGATTACACGTGTGCACCCCCGCACACCAGGATCTTTTTTAAAAAAAAAAATTGTTCTTTTTTACTTATACGTGACAGTAGAATGTGTTTGGACATATCATACATACATACATGGAATATAAATTCCCATTCTTGTGTTTGTACATGATGTGGAGTTACACTGGTCATGCATTCATACATAACATAGGAAACTTATGTCTGATTCATTTTACTGTCTTTCTTTTCCCATCTCCCTTATATTCCCCCATCCCCCCTGTCTCAATCCAGTGAACCTCCACTTCTCCCTCCCTGCTGCCCAGTGTGAGTAAGCATCTGCATATCAAAGAGAACATTTGGCCTTTGTTTTTTGGGTACTAGCTTATTTTGCTTAGCATGATAGTCCCCAATTTCATACATTTCTCAGCAAATGCCATAATTTCATTCTTCTTTAAGGCTAAATAATATTCCATTGTGTATATGTACCACATTTTATTTATCCATTCATCTGTTGAAGGGCACCTTGGCTGGTACCATAGCTTAGCTATTGTGAATTGAGCTGCTATGAACATTGATGTAACTGCATTGCTGTAGTATGCTGATTTTCAGTCCCTTGGGTGTAGACTGAGGAGTGGAATAGCTGGGTAAAATGGTGATCCCATTCTATTTTCTGAGGAATTTCCATAATGCTTTCTAGAGGGGTTGCACAAATTTGCAGTTCCACCAGCAATGTATGAGTGTACCTTTCCCCCACATCCTTGCTAACATTTATTGTTACTTGCATTCTTGATAATTGCTATTCAGACTGGAGTGAGATGGAATCTCGGTGTAGTTTTAATGTGTATTTCTCTCATTGCTAGTGATGTTGAAATTTTTTCATGTATTTGTTGACCATTCAAATTTCTTCTTCTGTGAAGTGTCTGTTAGTTCCTTAGCCCATTTGTTTTTCTGTTTTCTTTTAAAGTGTTTTGAATTCTTTATATATCCTGGAAATTAATGCTGTATCTGAGATGCAGGTGGAAAAGAATGTCTCCTATTCTATAAGCTCTCTCTTCATGTTCATGCTCCTTTGCTGTGAAGGAGCTTTTTAATTTGATTCCATTCCAATTATTGATTCTTGATTTTACTTCTTGTGATTTAGGAGTCTTGTTGAAGAATTCGGTTCCTAAGCTGGCATGATGGAGATTTGGAACTACTTTTTCTTGTAATAGGTACAGAGTCTCTGGTTTAATGCCTAGATCCTTGATCCATTTTGAGTTGAGTTTGTACAGGGTGAGAGATAGGGGTCTAATTTCATTTTAGTACATATGGATTTCCAGTTTTCCCAATGCCTTTTGTTGAAAAGATTATCTTTCCTCCAGTGAGTGTTTTTGGCACTTTGTCTCATATGAGATAACTGTATTTATGTGGGTTTGTCTTTGTGTCTTCTCTTCTGTACATTGGTCTTGTCTGTTTTGGTGCCAATACTATGCTGCTTTTGTTACTATGGATTTGTAGAATAGTTTTAGATCTGGTATTGTGATGCTTCCTGCTTCTCTCTCCTTGTTAAGGATTGCTTTGGCTATTCTTGGCTTATGTTTCCAAATAATTTTCACGATTGCTTTTTCTAATTCTATGAAGATGTCATTGGAATTTTAATAGGAATTGCACTAAATCTGTATAACATTTTTGGTAGTATGGCCATTTTGACAATATTTTGCTGCTCCAAGAGCATGGGAGATCTTTCCATCTTCTAAGGTCTTCAATTTTTTTTAATTTAGTCTTCTGTAGTTTTCATTGTAGAGATCTTTTATCTCTTTTGTTAGACAGATTCCCAAGTATTTTATTTTATTTTTTGGAGCTATTGTGAATGGGTTTTTCCTAATTTCTCTTTCAGTTGACATCACTGATATAGAGGAATGCAATTGATTTATGGGTGTTAGTTTTATATCCTGCTAATTTGCTAAAATAATTTATGATTTCTAGAAATTTTATGGTGGATTTTTTTTTGTCTTCTGAATATTGTATCACCTGAGATCAGGATTGCTTTCCCTCTAAATGTAACCAGTCATTTTTCTCTGGCAATCTTTAAAATTCTATCCTTATCCTGTATGTCAAGCATTTTCATAATAATGTGCCTTGGTGTGGGTCTGTTGTAATTTTGTATATTTGGGGTCCTGTAAACATCATGTATTTCATTTTCCATTTCATTCTTTTGCTTGGGAAATTTTCCGATATTATTTGATTAAAAAGATTGTGCATTCCTTTCATTTGTTTTTCTGAACCTTCATCTATCCCAATAAATCTTAAATTTGATCTTTTCAGGTTGTGCCATATTTCTTGGAAATTCTGTTCATGATCTCTTAACATCTTTTCTCCATGGTCAGCTTTTTGAGATTTTATACTTTGTCTTCATTGCCTGAAATGAAGATTGTCTATCTTCCATGTGATCTAGTCTGTTGGTGATGCTTTCCATTGAATTTTTAATTTGGTTTACTGATTCCTTCATTTTTAGAATTTCTGCTTGCTTTTATTTCAGAATCTCTATCTTTTTATTGAATTGATCTTTCACTTCCCATATTTTCTCTCTGATTTCACTCTTTATACTGTCCTTTAGTTCACAGATCATTTCAACTAGGTACATTCTAAACTCCTTCTTGGACATTTCTTCCACTGTAGTCTTGATGAATTATGTTTTTGGAGTATCTTGGTTCATTTGACCAATCTGTTCCCTTGCTTTTTCATGTTTTTTGTGTGTCTACCCATCTAATTATGTGGATCTGAGGAAATAATTTCTACCCTGTAGACTTATAGTGACCCTGAAGGTTTCCAGTACCTCACTGTTTAGGGAGAGAAAAATAATAACAATAAGCAATGCAAACAATATATAGCATTAAACCAAATAGTTCCTGCTGTGATGTCTACAATGTTAATTATCACAATAAACAGAGATGATATGATCAATTATTGGCTACAATAAAAATAGCAAGTTTACACTAGGGTTTCCAATTTGAAATGGTGGACAGGGAGAAAACATAAGTTATATATGTTATGATGATTATGAGGGAGAAGGAGAGAAGATAGATGCAAAAATTAAAAGAAGAGTGAAAAAGTGATCAATAGAGATTGGCTATTAGGGGAAGAAAAGAAAGAGAATCTAGGGGAACATAGCATAAATCTAGGAAACAGAAATCTAGGGAAAATATATGAAGTAAAAGTTTAAAAATTAAAAATAAAAGAATACAAAACAATACTAAAACATACTAATCAAACATCCTGGTCCTCAAAAAACTGATCCTTGAAAAATAACTGGCTTCAGATGCTAGAAATGAGGGGAAAAACCCCAAATATGAGTATGTATAAATGTCCATGTTCCATTAAGGTCACAATTAAACAGTAAAAAAAGGAAGGAAAAAAGAAAAGAAAAATATCTCAGTGAAAATTTAAGAATTCTTTTCATTATAGTTCAAAAGATTCTCAGCTCCTCTTCTCAGCCATTTTAGGTGGGGTTGTCTGGTGGGGTTATGCTTCACCCCACCAGATTGCTGGAGTGAAAGAGGTTATCCTGTTATCAGAGTTCCTGGAGCCAGAGTTTGTAGTTAGGTGGGTTCCAGGCTCTTCACTGAATACCAGTTGGTCTGGAGATTTTTAATTGGAGCACCTCCAGGCCCAATAATTGCTGGAAGATTATACCCCAGGGATTTCCACTTGTATGGTAAAGGAGCCAATTATTAGTCCCCTATGTCACCTGCAGACCTTGGGTTTCCAGTCTCCAAACTGAATCTCTCCTGGCCCTGCCCTTTCAAATTCCCAACCAGACATGTCTCTTCCATCCAGTCCTGCAAGCATTCAGATTAGAGGGGGAGGGGTCGAGCCAGGTGGGTTTCCATGACCAGTTGTTCCCTGTGTCACCTCTCTCCATGTTTGATTTTCTCCTGGTCATTTAAGCACACTCTATGGTGTGCAGTGTGGGTTTACTGGGTCTGTATTTTGGGCCAAACTTGGGTTTGACAGGAATCAGCTCCCTTAGCTGCCATGCCCTGTGCCACAGCTGCAAAATGGTTCCTTCATTTGTCCTCCACACACTGCCTGGAGAGGAGGCAGCTTCTTTCCTGCACAAGGATATTGTGCAGTGCACCTTTCAGTTAGATCTCTAAGCACTCCATACCCAGACAAGCGTTAAGCCTCCTAGAAGTGCAGGTTCCTTTAATTCCCCTGTCCCTCCACTTCACTTGAAGAGGAACTGCTCTGGCTGGTGCTTCTGGCCAGGCTGTGGTAGTAGCTCTGCCACTGGGGATTTCTTCCTTATTTTATCATATCCAACCTCCTGAGTCCCTGATCTGCTTTGAATGTCCAGTTTTAAATTCCTGTAAAGTCCCGTTTTCCCACCACCCCTTTTTTTTGGTTCACCTACCTTGCTGAGAAGCTGCCTGTCTGTGTTCTTGGTTTCATGCCACGGAGTAGCTAGGAAATTGACCTCCTCTATTCTGCTATCTTGAAAACCCCCATTGTGTGTGTTTCTTGATACATTCTCTGGGGTAAAAAGAATTCTGGAAGGAGTTAGGAGACATGACTTTGCATTCTGAATCTGGCTTTGTGACCTGGGACAAGTAACTAAACCTCTCTGAACTTTTGTTTCTTCATCTGTGAATTGGGAATGATAATATATGACTTGTGGAGCAGTTATTTGTACTATTGTGAGGCAGTATCTGGCCTTGATTAGGGTGGGTTTGCAGCCAATGTTTGGTTCCCTTCACTTTCGTGGTCTCCTTTCAGAGGCATTCTTTTTCCTAGATCTAGTTTTATAATAAAGACCCTTTCCTACAACTGATAGGACAGACTGTTTCTTTTGAGAAGGCATCTGCTGATTATCCTCACCTCGAGTGGGAGATTGTATTTTAATTTTAAGGCCATCTAAAATGTTGATAAGAGGTTTTCAGGAACACCCTTCTGGCACCCAGAGAAATACTAACATCATGTTTAGTTTTGGCCATCCATCCGACTTCCTTTCTAGTGGTCCTCAGCTCTCAGAGGTCCAGGAACTGGACTCTGTACCATTTTTTAGGGATGGTGTTCACCCAGTGCCAACTCCAGCCTTGTCCCAACATGAAGCTGAAAGATCTGTTTTCTCCCCAAAGAGGTGTCCCTGACACTTAGGCATCTGGGCCCATCAGTGAAATTCAAGAGGGCACTGAAACTGCCTCATTTGGTGATGGACATAATAGGGTGACCTTGGGTTGCTGATTGACTTCTTGAGGGAGTGATTTTCCAAAATCAAGAAGTGGGTAGGAAATTTAATGCAATTCCAATAAAAATTCCTATGACATTCCTCACAGAAATACAAAAAGCAATCATGAAATTCATATGGATGAACAAAAGACCCAGAATAGCCAAAACAATCCTGGGCAGGAAGAATGATGCAGGAGGTATCACAATACCAGACCTTAAATCAACTATAGAGCAATAGTTAAAAAAACAGCATGGTATTGGCACCAAAATAGACAGATAGACCAATGGTACAGAATAGAGGACACAGAGACAAACCCACAGGAATAGTTTTCTCATACTAGACAAAGGTGCCAAAATCATGCAATGGAGAAAAGATAGCCTCTTCAATGGTTCCTTCTCTAAAATAGACCATATGTTATGCCACAAAGCTACTCTTAGCAAATACAAAAACATAGAGATACTAACCTTGTATACTATCAGATCATAATGGAATGAAATTAGATATCAATGATTAAGTTAGAAACAGAAACTACTCCAAGACCTGGAGATTAAATAATATGCTATTGAATGATGCATGAATAACAGAAGATATTAGGGGGGAAATTAAAAGATTCTTAGAGGTCAACGAGAACAAAGATACAGCATATCAAAATCTCTGGGATACTATGAAAGCAGTGCTAAGAGGAAAATTCATTGCATGGAGTGCTTTTAATAAAAGAATGAAAAGTCAACAAATCAATGACCTCACATTACAGCTCAAAGCCCTAGAAAAAGAGGAACAGATCATCACCAAAGTAGTAGAAGACAGGAAATAATCAAAATCAGAGCTGAAATCAATGAAATTGAAACAAAAGAAACAATTCAAAAAATTGACGAAACAAAAAGTTGGTTCTTTGAAAAAATAAACAAAATTAATAAACCCTTAGCCACGCTAATGAAGAGAAGGAGAAAGAAACTCTAAATTACTAAAATTCGTGATGGAAATGGAAATATTACAACAGACACAATTGAAATACAAAACATAATAAGAAGCTACTTTGAAAATTTATACTCCCAAAAAATAGAAAACCTGGAAGACATCAATAGTTTCCTAGAGGCATATGAGCCACCCAAACTGAATCTGGAGGACATACACAACTTAAATAGATCAATTTCAAGCAATGAAATAGAAGAAGTCATCAAAAGCCTACCAACAAAGAAAAGTCCAGGACCAGATGGATTCACAGCCGAGTTCTACAAGACGTTCAAAGAAGAGCTCATTCCAATACTCCTTAAAGTATTTCACGAAATAGAGGAGGAGGGAACCCTTCCAAACTCATTCTATGAAGCTAATATCACCCTGATACCAAAACCAGAGAAGGACACATCAAGGAAAGAAAATTTCAGACCCATATCTCTAATGAACATAGATGTAAAAATTCTTAACAAAATTTTAGCGAATCGCATACAAAAGCATATTAAAAAGATAGTGCACCATGATCAAGTGGGTTTCATCCTGGGGATGCAAGGTTGGTACAACATCCAGAAATCAATAAACGTAATTCACCACATCAACAGACTTAAAGTCAAGAACAACATGATTATTTCAATAGATGCAGAGAAAGCATTTGATAAAATACAGCACCCCTTCATGCTCAAAACACTAGAAAAAATAGGGATAGTGGGGACATTCCTTTACATTGTAAAGGCTATCTATGCTAAGCCCACAGCTAACATCATTCTAAATGGAGACAAATTGAAAGCATTCCCCCGGAGAACTGGAACAAGGCAGGGATGCCCTCTTTTGCCACTACTATTCAACATTGTTCTTGAAACTCTAGCCAGAGCAATTAGACAGACCAAAGAAATTAGAGGAATACAAATAGGTAAAGAAGAGCTCAAACTATCCCTATTTGCAGATGACATGATTCTCTATTTAGAAGATCCTAAGAATTCCACCAGAAAACTTCTGGAACTCATAAATAAATTCATTAAAGTAGCAGGATATAAAATTAATGCTCATAAATCTAATGCATTTTTATTAGTAAGTGATGCATCCTCTGAGAGAGAAATTAGGAAAACTACCCCATTCACATTAACCTAAAAAAAAAATAAAATACTTGGGAATCAATCTAACAAAAGAAGTGAAAGACCTCTACAATGAGAACTATAGAACACTAAAGAAGTTAAAGAGCATCTGAGAAGATGGAAAGATCTCCCATGTTCTTAGATAGGCAGAATTAATATTGTCAAAATGGCCATACTTCCAAAAATGCTATACAAATTCAATGCAATTCCAATTAAAATCCCAATGACGGACCTCATAGAAATTGAGCAAGCAATCATGAAATTCATTTGGAGGAATAGGAGACCCAGAATTGCTAAAGCAATCCTTAGCAAGAAGAGTGAAGCAGGGGGTTTCACAATACCAGACCTTCAACTATACTACAGAGCAATAGTAACAAAAACAGCCTAGTATTGGTGCCAAAATAGACATGTAGATCAATGGTACAGAATAGAGGACACAGAGACAAACCCACATAAATACAGGTATCTCATACTTGACCAAAGAGCCAAAAAAATGCAATGGAGAAAAGACAGCCTCTTCAACAAATGGTGCTGGCAAAACTGGAAATCCATATGCAATAAAATGAAATTAAACCCCTATCTCTCACCCTGTACAAAACTCAACTCAAAATGGATCAAGGATCTAGGAATTAGACCTGAGACTCTTCACCAAATAGAAAAAATAGTACACCCGAATCTTCTTCATGTTGCCTTAGGACCAGACTTTCTCAACAAGACCACCAGATTGCAAGAAATATATGGAAGGATCAATAAATGGGACGGGTGCAAACTAAAAAGCTTTTTCTCTGCAAAAGAAATAATCAAGAATGTGAAAAGAGAGCCTACAGAGTGGGAAAAAATCTTTTCCACACACACTTCAGACAGAGCACTGATCTCCAAAATTTATAAAGAACTTACAAAACTTCACATCAAAAATGCAAAGAACCCAATCAATAAATGGGCTCAGGAACTGGGCAGACACTTCACAGGAGATGATATACAGGTGATTAGCAAATATATGAAAAGGTGCTCATCTTCTCTAGTAATTAGAGGAATGCAAATTGAAACCACCCTAAGATTTTATCTAACTCCAATTAGAATGGCTATTATCAGGAATACAAGCAATAACAAGTGTTGGCGTGAATGTGGGGGAAAAGGCACACTTGTACATTGCTGGGGGAGTTGCAAATTGGTGCAGCCACTCTGGAAAGCAGTATAGAGATTCCTCAAAAAACTTGGAATGGACCCATTATTTGACCAGCTATCCCACTCCTTGGTTTATACCCAAAGGTCTTAAAATCAGCAAAGAATAGGGATGCAGTCACATCTATGTTCATAGCTGCTCAATCATAGCTAGATTGTGGAACCAACCTAGATGCCCTTCAATTGAAGAAAGGATAAAGAAACTGTGGTATATATACACAATGGAATATTACTCAGCCATAAAAAAGAATAAAATTATGGCATTTGGTGGTAAATGGGTGGAGCTGGAGAATATCATGCTAAGTGAAATAAGCCAAGCCCCAAAAACCAAAGGCCAAATGTTTTCTCTGATCAGTGGATGCTGATACATTATGGGGGGGAGGGGGTGGGTTATGGAGGGTTAGGAAAGAATGGAGGAAGTTTGGGTGTTGTGGAGGAAAATGGGACAGGAGGGGATAGGGGAAGGAAAAATAGTAGACTGAGACAGACAGTATTACCCTAAGTATATATAAGATTTTATGAACTATGTGAATAAAAAATAATAATAAAAAAAGAAAGGTAGGGTGGTAATAAATCACAATAGAGCAAGGGTTAAAAAAAAGAAGGAAAATTAAAAGAATTCTTTTAATTGCACTTCAGAAAGCCTCTTCTTTTTCTTAAAACGAAAGTGCAGTAGTCTGCTAAGATTAAATTATATCTCCTCTGAATCTGTAAAATATAAGCTTTCTGGCTCTGCTTTTGAGAAGAGCTTAGATCACAATATATTTGTGGGTGTTTTGTTGGGGGGATTTTTAGTTTGTGCAGATTATTGGTAGGAGTATTTTAAGTTAAACTGTTAGCTTACCAGCACTCAAAAGTTGGGTGAAACTCAAATGTCATATCTTTGTCCTGTGTTTTGAAACAGAGCTGGAAAAAAAAAAGTTCAAGGACAGGAAAGACTGGGAGAGAAACAGGTGTGGAAAAGGAATACCAGGAGCTGGGGTAGGTGTGGCTTCTCCCACTCCTGCAGCTCAGAGCCCTGGTTTCCTGACTTTCTCTGACCAGGAAAGGAGGATGATGGCTACTTGTGGCCTGACATCTCCCCAGGTCACATACTGACTCTATGACAGGCAGCCTTCATCATCCACATGACTGAGGAGGGAAATAGAAGACCCTGTAGGACAAGAGGAGAGTTTTAGGGACACAGGACTGCCTTTGAGTTCTCTATCCTTGCCCCCAAGGCTACCTGCCCTGTTTAGCTGAAAATGGACTTTCCTTTAATACAAGTTATTCTGGCGGAACTAGAGTCAGGTCAGACAGGAATGAAGGGGTGTGAAGTTGCAGAGACCCAGGGAATTGAAAATAGCTCATTGTTTTAGGGAATGAAGAGGCCCTGGTATGAGGTTTAACATTTTCCTTAGTTTCATTTCAGTTTCCTTTTCTGTATGTACTATGTAAAATTAGATTCAATCCCTTTTATTTAAAGTATCTAACATGAGATTCCTTCTTTATGAAATTATTTTAACTTTCTGCCTGTCCTTCCCTTTATTTATTCTTCAAGTATAGACATGTGCAAAAATGATTCTCATGACATGATGATGCTATCTCCCTTGCCCCAAACTGGTGATATTTTAAGTAATTTTTTTGGGTACTTTTCTGTGTTGTTTACTTTGAATCATTTTGATATCTTTCATTTTAAAATTCCTTCTTCCCTTTCATCTTTCTTTTCCTTCCCTTCCCCTCCCTTCCCTTCCCCTCCCTTCCCCTTCCCCTTTTTTCCTTCCTCCTTGAGAAAATCAGTTAAGACAGTTTCAGAGGAGAAGGCTCAATTGCCAGGAGGCTACTTCCTGCTTCTCCTGGGACCCCCAAAGTGCATGGCCTAGCTGAGGTCACTCCCTGCTTTGGCATCTTGTGGTGTGCTTACAATGGCCACCTGTCCTCATTTGCTTAGAATAGTCCAAGTTCATGCCTATTGTCTCAGTAGAATCATTACCAGTGCTTTCTCTCGCTTTCTGCAATGTGTTTGGGAGTAGATTGCATGGCCACTCTGCTAACACCATGGCACCTGTCCCCACATTTATGCATAAGGCTGGGATCCTGAGGAACTCGGGAGATAAAGTGAGATCACTCCACCCCACCATGGGCTGGGCACACAATAGGAAGAGCAGTGATATCCAGATGTGTCTCCCTGTTGATACCGAGAAGGAATTCCACCTGAATGACACAGGCTGGAGCCCGGGTGCTTTCCCCCAAAGCAGTGGCAGGCAGAGTGGCTGAGGACAGCCATTTGAGCTGCAGTAGGTTCCTCTGCCATAACCTCTTGATCTAATTAGGCTTGTAATTGCAGAGCAAGGACAAAGTGGTCCTGAGGAGATGTTCGCTGTTGGAAGCCT
Organism: Glaucomys volans; assembly: GCA_020662805.1. NCBI lineage: Eukaryota > Metazoa > Chordata > Mammalia > Rodentia > Sciuridae > Glaucomys > Glaucomys volans. The sequence goes on from JAJEJO010000742.1 coordinate 115,857, forward strand.
AGCAACAGTCAGACTCGGCATCTCTCCCTCTGTGGTCTTTAAGCATGCTCACTGCACATAGATTGCCCCAGAACCTGCTGAAAAAGCTGAAGCTGTCACTGATGCCAAGAGGGCCCCCAGGTTTGACTCCTAGAAGGAGGCTGCTGCTCTGTTTAGGTTCCTAGTTTTTGCTCTTAAACCTCAAGAGACAGAAAAGGAGGGCAGATTCTGGTAGGAAAGACCTTGGCTCTGGGTAGGGTTTTTCCAGCTTGGTGGTCTCTCTGGTCCTTTGAATAAAGCAGTGACTTCCCAAGGAATCTGCTCTAGCTCTCTCTGCCTGTTTCTAAATTTGTTGCCCCCTTTCTTCCCTTGCTTTCTGTTACTTAATTGCCAATAAATAATTGTAAACAACTATCCAAATAATCCTAAGAGAACTTTTACTAAATCCACTTTAAAGACAGGGAGAACTACCCTGAAATATGTTAACTGACCCAGAAACTTGAGTGCCATCCGTCTGACTCTGCCGCTACTATAATATATGATTACTAGGTGCTACTGTGGAAGTGCATCACCTTGTACACTTTGGGGCAAGCTTGCTGTGGCATGGTGGGCCACTGTTCTATTTCATTGTCACACTGTAAAAACTGACTCGACTTTCATGGGCTGATGAGAATACGGATGCTTTGGGGAGGCCAGGTGACTCTGCAATCCTAGTCATGTGTGGATTGACTGACTTAAAAATGACATCCATGTGGGATATTAAGTATTTCTTTCCCGGGAAGATTATTCAGTATTTGAATTAAAGTTCAGGGTCAAAAAGTGCTATTTAGCCAAGCAATGTTATAACTGAAGTGAAAAAATTATTCCCCTCTGTCATTAATTCCAGTACTTTTCTTCAGGACCTTAATTTGGACTCAGGGCTTCCCCATTAACTATATAAATGGGATTAATGACTTGATTCCAACAGAGAACATAAAGTACTTAAGGAACTGTTGCAGCCAGATGAGACATTATTATTACCAGTAAGAGGTGGGAATATTAGCATTTATATGGCCCTTTATTTGCAGAGACTATCCTGATGGCTTATTCACACACATATTATAATCCTAATGGTTATTCTGTGCTACCCCATTTGTCATGCTCGGATATATTTGCAACATTAACAAATGGGAAATACTAAGGACAAATAATGTCCGTGGAATCTGAGGTTGCCCATCTTGTCCTGGGAGGGACATGGTACATCAGCTTCCCTGCTCAGGATGGAGACCCAAGTCTCCCCACCCCCAAAGGGTGTTTGGATTCAGGAATCTTAAATTTAGTCGTTTCTTCCAAGTGTAAATTTAAGGATGTGTTTTTCTGGCTCACTCAGGGGTCTTCTACATGGAATGTATCCCAGTTGAGTGTCAGGAGAGTAAGGGTCTTGGGTTAGTGGTGACCTTTATTTCTAAATACAATCTTTAAATTGTTCCCTCCCTCTATTTCTGATGTTTTTAATGCATCAGATTAGGCTTAGACTCATTGTGTTGAGGTATTTATCTTTAATTGCCCACCACACTAGTGTATCTGGTCTTCTGCAGGGTAGTTGGTTTGCTGTAGATGGTATTTCCAGTACTTTCCATCATAATGCCGTTTCTAAGGTCTCCATTTGATTTCCTGCTTAACACCTTAGAGGTTGATCATGACAATAGCAACAAAATAAGACAATGGTTAAACATGTCCATGTCAAACACTTGGCTAAGTGTTCATTATCACATTTATCCTTCACCATAGTGCTATGAAATAGATTCTGGGGTTATTCTGATTTTACAGAGGGTGGAGCCGAGACTTGGAGTTTAAATGACTTACCCAGCCAGCAGTCCATCTGATATCCCAATGCAACTGTCTATCTCCATCGTACCTGGAATCTACTGAATCACACAATCTAGGAAGAATTTCGTGCTGGCTTTTAAAAACAGTAACCTATAATTTAGTTGACTATATAGGGTTTCTTAAGCAGTCTCCCTACCCATCATACTGAGTCTTGACATTTTATTTCTGTTTTTGACTGGTAGTAATAACTAATATTTACAGAGAACTTATTACATATCTGGCATTATGATAAGCTCCCTTTTTGCATTAACTTAATACCCATGAGGCATTATCTGTATTTTACAGATGATGAAATGAAGATTAAAAATAATCACCTCCAAAGCTGGCACAACTGTTCAGTAGCCAAGATATAATAGAAACCTTTAATATTTGAATATATGGACCTTCTGTCTTACAACAAAGAACCCAGCACTTTCTGTGTATAGTGCGCTTCCCTTTCTCTAGATGTAACATACTTCTAAGATTGTTCTCCCTACCTGAGCAACCCCAGGGAGGCCATCTCTTGAGTTTCAGACTCCAGCCTTGTTGAACATAAAGGCAGGTCTTAGATATTGTTCTCTGCCCACACATCCATTGTGCTTCTGTTCTGAGTCACATCAAAGACAAGGTATAATTTTGTATTTTTTTTTTCCATTCCGCTCCTGGTGGGAAGAAAAAGGTGGTTTAATGTTTTTTTTTTCTGAACTCTAGATTACTAAATTCCCAGATAACGTCACAGGCCTAACAAATTCTGAAGCAATTGGTCCTGTTGGAAGAGGCAAAGGCAATCGTGTCGCCCACTGATCTTTTCTGTTAATGATCTTGCCTGAGGAAATTTGATAAGAATAAAAAGCATAATTGGTTTCGCTGACATCTCTGCATGCCTGTATTCCACTCTTCTTCCTCCACCACCCCTGGCCAAAGCAGCACTGGACAAGCTTTAATATGGTGTATTCCACTGGTCAGTCACAAAGCCTGTCCCATCAAAGTTTGTTAATGGGGGAAAAAATCCCTCAACACCAGGTCTTCATGTCTTTGGCTAATCTAATCAATCAAAGCCACTCCTTTTTGTCGATCTCTCTCCTTTTTAAGTCAGGTTATTTTGTTCCATGGCTTCCAAGGCAGATGACCTGGAAAATCAAAGATGGTTAAGCCACATTCTAAATGCCTGAAGTTTCTCTCTCGTCTTGTTACTATGACCTAGGCCCCACAGCTGTGCATGTGCCCCACAGGTGCATGCCCTTCTGAAAATACCTAGCATGTCCTTTTTGAGTATAAGGAGGAAATGGTTCCAATATAATGGAATAACCATTCTCAGCTTTCTCTAACGTAGTGCCTTCAAGGTGCATCTTTATATCTACCTAGTTCTCTAAGTTTAGCAGCAAGAACTTTTGGAACAAAAGATATAGGTGCTGGACTTGACTTGGCTAATTACCCTTTTGCCTCAATTTCTTTTTCTTTTAGTCTCAGTGTCTTTGTTATGGAATGGACACAATGATAAAAACCTACCTTTCCATACCAACTCAAAAGAATCTTAGGTCCACATCAAATATATGGGGACTTCTTTGTACTTAGTACTCTTGCACATGTATTGGATTGTCATTCAACAAACAGCCCAGATATTCCAGCACAAGTTCCCTGAACCTCACTAAACTCATAATGGTAGATTGATGTAACCAGGCCAAACACTTGCTAGGTAAAACCCTGGGCAGTGGATTCAGACAAATCTGGTTTCTGTCACCTTTGCTATATGGTTTTGAACCAATACTTTTATTTTTTTAATTTCAATTTTTTTCAATAAAGAAACTTTTATTTTGGAATAAGCAAAGAATAGGATTGCAATCTGAGATACAAACAGAGGTCAGCATAACCTCAAGTTTATCCCAGGAACAAAAGAAAGGGGTTAGGATTTTGTTGTGGAGAAGAGAAAAGCTACCCAAGGTGTTTTGAAAGAAAGCTCATTGGCATTTGTGGCATTATGCCGGACCTGGTGAGCTCTGGTTGTCAAGTGACTGGAGTTACTAGGTAAAACCAGCCCTGAAGTCTCAGCAGCCTATTTTGTGGGATTGGGCTTTGGAAACTGTGTCAGGCAAGTGTTCTTGTCTAAGCAAATGGCTGACCTTGTGCTGCGCCCTGTCTTTGTGATAGTTCCTGTTATCCAGGAAATTGCGTGTGAGCACTCTTCCTTCATAGCCGTAGTTTTTTCTGGGCGACTCCATTTTGAATCTGACAACTTTCACAACCCCTAAACTCACACTATCTTTAAGACTTATTCTTTTTTCCCCATATTTCTATTGGTACATTGTAACTGTACATATGGTGGGATTTATTGTTATGTATTCATACATGCACACATTATAACAATGTAATTTGGTGATGTCTGTCTCATTCCACCATTTTTCATACCCCACCCCTTCCCCCCTCTCATTTCCCTCTTCATAATTTAAAGTTCCTCCATTCTTCTCTGACCCTCCACCCCTGCAACCAGATGATCATTCACTTATCAAGGAAAACATTTTGTTTTTTGGGGATTGGTTTATTTCACTTAGCATGATATTCTCCAATTCCATCCATTTATCTGCAAATGCCATAATATTCTTCTTTATGGTAGAGTAGTATTTCATTATGTATATATACACTGTATCCTGTACCTGAGAGAAATTAGAGTTTTATCAACAATAATTTTATTACTGTGAACTTTTGTCCCTTCACCTTTAAAAAGGCTTTGGTGTAATAATCCACCTCACAAAACTGTTAGAATTAAGTAAGATAGAGCAGTTAATACTGTACCTGACATATAGTATGTTCCCCAAACTGTAAATACTATAATGCCATTACTGCTATAATTAGTAATAATCTTGAACTAAAATTATTTACCTAACAACAACTACCACCCCAAATATCTATGTTCAGGGCACCTGGGTGATACCATTGTTCAGACAGCATCTTGTGATGGAGACCTGGTTTAGTTTCTCCCTGAGTTCTGGGATTCAGTGCAGTCGCCAAAGTCCAGATGAGAGTTCCCCAAGGGGAAGCTTCCTCCTCGGTGACTCAGGTTGAAGGAGGCCATTGGGATTTCACCAGATGGGAACCTGGTTGAGCGAGGGAAAGTCTGACCATGGAAGAGCTCAGAAGGTTCATCTTTACAGAGACGCTGCCTGACTGAGCTCTTCTCACATTGGCCAATCTTTTTTCTTTCTTTAAATTATAGCTTATCATAATTGATAACATTAAAGAGCACTTCCGGGGTTTACTGCTTTGTTTAATGATGGTAACAGGTGGAACCTGAACTGGCTAATGATTTCAAGACCTTTCATTTGGGGCAAATTAATTTTCTCTGAACATGGAAGACCACTCTTGAGCTGAATGTCCTTCTCTACATCCAAAGCAAAGTGCCATGATCAATCAAAGCAGCCAGATGATGGCATTTCAACTATGATCCCTTAAGGAAGGGGCCATATGTTGTTTGCATTTTGTACAACTCTATTTCTATGAAAATGCTGAGCACAGAATGTGTGCTAGGCAAACGTGTATGTTGAACTGAATGGCATTGACGTCATGTTTCCAAACTGTTTCATAATACGTGACTTTCTTTAAAGAACCTAAGAAAATGATGAAAAGGATAAGAAGTAAATTGTAACAACCACCAAAGGTCAATGGTTTAATTTTTAAAAAACAGCTTTATTAATAATAATTTTAAAATGTAACTTATATACCATAAGTTATTAAAGTATAATTTATATGCCATAAGTTGTACTTATGGTGCGTAACTTGTCAAGAAATGATTCCCATTGAAGATTCTGCAGAGAGAAGCTCTGTGGCTCGGTGTTTAAAACCACCTGCCCTCCCTGTTCAGTCTGAATGTTCATGAAGAACAATGAAATTATGGCATTTTCCAGTAAATGGATGGAACTGGAGAATATCATGCTAAGTGAAATAAGCAAATTCCAAAAAGCCAAAGGCTGAGTATTTTCTCTGATACGAAGATGCTGACTCACAGTAAGTGGGGATGGGGGCGGTTGGGAAGAATTGAAGTTCTTTGGATTAGACAAAGGGGAATGAAAGGAAGGAGGAGGAATGGGAGTAGGAAAGATGGTAGAATGAATTGGACATAACTATCCTTTGTGCATATATGAATACACGACCAATGTCATTCTACATCATGTACAACCAGAAAAATGAGAAGATATACTCCATTTACATAGCAGTATGTCAAAATACATTCTGCTGTCATGCATAACTCATAAGAACAAATTTAAAAAAAGAACGAATATTGGAGAAAGGACAGTTGTATCCGTAAGTGATCCTGGGAAATTGGGTGTCCATATACAGAAGAATGAAAACAGACCCCTGTCTCTCACCAGTTACAGTTACAGATAATGCATGATCCCACTCATAAGTGGACTCTGAAAAGTTGCTATTGTACAAGTTGAGAGTACAGTTGTGTTTACCAGAGGCTGGGAGAGTGGAGGGAGGAGGGAGGGGAAAGGCTGATTATTGGGTGCTAAGGTTAGCAGCAGGAAGTTCTGGTAGGCTGCTGCACAGAAGGGTGAGTGTAGATAACAAATATGTACTGGGGCTGGGGATATAACTCAGTGGTAGAGTGCTTGTCTAGCATGCTTGAGACCTTTGATTGGATCCCCAGGCCCCCCCCCCCCCCCCCCACACTCTTGTGCTGTTTTTGTTTTTATTTTGTTTTACTGCGTGCAAATGTGGAGTACTTGAATTTGCTGCAATAAGTGTGTATTGTGTAATAAAAAAACAACAAAACCCCAAACAAAAAAAAGTCCAAATAGGTACTGTACATGTCAGAAAAACGGGTTTTTGAATGATTTTTGTCATACAGAAATGCTCAGTGTTTGAGGAGGTAGATATGTTTACTCTGGTTTAAACATTCTGCATCACTTGTAATGATGGGGACGGAGGGCAACGCTTTCCTGCTCCTTTAGTCTGTCTTCTGACTTTTCTGAGCTCTTTTGCTGACTCCAGCCCAGGAGGTGTGGAATATGTCTCATTGGTAAATTTTCAAAGAATAACGTTGGCATTGTTAACTTTATTCCCTCTGTCAGAGATACTGGCCTTCCAGAAAGGAGGTTTTTCCACAATAACTAAACTATGGAACCGATCTAGGTGCCCTTCAACAGATGAATAGATAGAGAAAATGTGATACACACACACACACACACACACACACACACACCCCCCACACACACAAATAGAATATTATCAGCTTTAAAGAAGAATCAAATTATGGCATTGCTGGTAAATGGATGGAGTTGGAGAATATCATGCTAAGTGAAATAAGCCAAACCCCCCAAAACCAAAGGTCAAATGTTTTGATATGCAGATGCTAATTCACAATAAGGGAAGTTGGTGCTGGGAAAGAGTGGAATTACTTTAGATTAGGTAGAAGGGAGTGAAGGAAGGGGAAGGGGTATGGAGGTAGGATGGATAGTAGAGTGAAACAGACATTATTACCTCATGTACATATGTGATTGCATGACCAGTGTGATACTACAATATTCTATTGTCATGTGTAACTAATCAGAACAAATAAAAAACTTATTAAAAGAAAAAAGAGTTTATCAACAAAGAAATAATTGCATCCTAATTTTTAAGTCTTAGGTTTAAACCATGCCTTAAACATATTTTCACAATTCTATACATCAATATCTGAAACTGGTTAATTTTAATTTTAATAAAAAAATTTAGAGGGAAAAAATAAAGGAGGTTTTTCACTCCACACCCTCCTGCTGTATGTGGTGACAGCTACTCTCTACCCCTCTTCCTCCCTCATTCACTCTGGCTGGAGAAATAGTCACATTTTGAAGTGTTCTACCTGTTTTTCTTTTTAAAGGATAAAATAAAAACAAAAACAATATTTTTTTTATGTTCCTGTAGATTCTCTTTCCTCTGTCAATCTCTTTCTGCCAACTCCTTACAAATCTTGCTGTCTCTTCAAGGGTAATTATTTTTTCCTCACAGACCTTAATATAGATATGAAGCTAGAGAATGCTCACATTTGCAGATAAATCTTAGTTCCCTTCACTCCTTCCATTTAAGCATGTGGCCATGTGCTCTACCTTCCTGGTGGCTTGCTGGAAGGTTCCTGCCAACTGCCCCTCCCTTTCCCTTGCCCTTCCCTTTGGTTCAGAGTTGTTTCTTTTCTTTTTTTATTAAATTTTTTTTTCAGGTCATTGTACACAAATGGAGTGCAACTATCATTTTCTGGTTGTACACAAAGTAGAATCATACAATTTGCATATTTATACATATATATATATATGGTATAGATGTTTGTCTCATTCTATTATCTTTCCTTTCTCGCCCCCTCCCCATCCCTCATTTTCCTCTATACAATCCATCCCTCCTCCATTTTTCCCGTGCCTCCCCCATCCCCACTATGTGTCATCAACCCTTATAAGAGAAATCATTCCACCTTTGGTTTTTTGGAATTGGCTTATTTCACTTAACATGATCTTCTCCAATTCCATCCATTTACCTGCAAATGTCATAATTTTATTATTCTTTATGGCTGAACCATATTCCATTGTGTATATATACCACAGTTTTTTTTATCTGTTCATCTATTGAAGGGCATCTAGGTTGGTTCCACAATCTAGCTATAGTGGATTGGGCTGCCATAAACATTGATGTGGCTGCATCACTGTAGTATGCAGATTTTTCTTTTACTAGCTACCATAACTGGTAACTCGATTGGAAGGTAATCTTGTAGTGCCATTAACAAGTAGCTGCTTATACTGAGATGCTCACTCAACTAAGATCCCTTAAGGAAGGGGCCACATGGTTAGGTTTCTATGTTGAACAAGACCTATTTCTATCAAAATGCTGAGCACAGAATGTGTGCTAGGTAAATGTGTATGTTGAACTGAACGGCATTCACATCATGCTTTCAAATTATAGCATAATACATGACTTGCTTTAAAGAAACCTAGGAAACTCATGAAAAGGATAAGAAGTAAATTGAAACAACCACCAAAGGCTATTGGTTTTAATTTTTTAAACAGCTTTATTAAAGTACAACTTACGTATCATAGAAATAGTATGTGTAGAGATCAACAAATTTCATTAAATTTATCCTATTTTCTAACAGTAACTATATCCAGTTGTAGAATGTTTCTACCACGAAAAAAGTTCCCTGTTCACATTGTAGTAAATATTCTTAAGGAGACATAGTTGTGGAGCAAATCTATGTAGAATATTATACTTAGAAGGATAAAAATCCTAATATAAATGTTTTCCTGGAATTAGGTATATAAAATATAATCATATGAATCACTGCTTTATAGTCTACTAATGATGTGCCTTAAATTACCTGATTGCTTCTAATTTTGTTCCAGTATAAACTATAGTGGAGTAAACATATTTGTGTGCTTGCTATCCACAGTTTCAGCATCTGTGGATTTAACCAAGTTTGGATCAGAAATATTAGGGAAAAAATTGTGCCCATATTGAACAAATAACAGACTTTTTTTTTTGCCATTCCCTGAACAACACAGTGTAACAGCTATTTACATATAATTTACGTTGTATTAGATATTATAAATCATCTGGAGATGATTTAAAGGTATGCAAATACTCAGCATCCCAGGATTTTGGTATACCCACGTATTAGTAACCTCAGGGGTGTAGAATCAATCCCCTATCAATCCCGAAGGACAACTGTTTTAATTTCTGAAGCAAAAAAGATCCTTAATATTGTTTGCAATAGTTAGAATCAGTGGATTTTGACATATTACGTATGTAATTGTTTTTCAAATGTTTACTATTTAGTTTCCCTACTTGGCATATAAGAATGATGATAGCCACCTTCAAGTATAAACGATCCTTATAATTATATAAAATTATACAAATCATGGCAAATTTTAAGAACGATTGCAGAGGACATGCTGCATGTTGAGATGGGGCTACTGTGCACAGCTTTGAGCAGTTTGTGCACTCTGGCTTGAGAGAGGTCTTGGGACTAAGAGCTACTTGTGATGAACCAGCCAAGTTGTATATGCTACACTGGGCTGTGTCTGCTTGGGTGTTCCTTCTCGCAATCTTACAAAGGCATGCTTGGCTTGACAGGCCCTTTGCTCATCTGGAGAGGGCACTTTTGTTTAAGTAGCACAAAATCTCTGTATGAGCCAGTTCTGTCTTTGGGGACTGGGGTCCTCACTTACTCTTCAAATGATGCTGTTTGGAAGAAACAAAGCATAACTTTAGAGACTAATCTCTGGAAGGCCAGATGAATAGCACTGTCCAGGGAGCTAGGCAAATTTAACTTGGTACTCAAAGTCGTCTGAAGTGGACCTGTCTGACCTTTGCTTTCCCTTTTCCCACTTGGAGTCTTTCCTTCGTGCATACCCGCTGTCACCTCCATGCTGAAGTTCCTCATTCTGCCTGCCATCGTCTGCTTCACTGTCCACTAGACGCTCCTCATGCTGAAAGACTTGGTTCTCCATCTTCTTGCAGTGCAGAACCTCTTGTCTCTCCAGTGCTGAACTATCTTTGGTATGTAATTATCTGCTTCATTATCCTAACTTCCTGTCCTTGGAATGAGTAACATTTTTTGACACTCTAGCATCTGGTAAGGAACTCCAAGTCCTCTGCAGTTGGCTAGCCCTGAAACCTGGCTCAGTTACTCCACCAAATGGTTATTTTGGCTTTTACATGAGCTACTTTGTTTTTCCCACTGTGTTGTACATTGTTAAGAAAAAAGTAATTATATCTATACTTCTTTGTATTCTCAGGGCTTTATACATGGCAGAAAGTAAATATACATTGTTTCTATCTTTCAGACAAGGCAAAGTAAGTTCAGACAGGTTGTGACTCTGAGCTGGCAATAGAGTGCTGATGTATTTGTTACCGATTCTGTTCTTTCAACTTTTGCCATTTTTCTGATGTCGATCATATTTTTCATAGTTAGGTAGCAATAATATTGACAGTGATAATGAAGATGTCCTTAAAGTGTGTAGTATGCATTTTTTTGTGCAAGTAAGTATTCTGTTTATGCTTCTTCATAATGAGAGTTCATGCATTTTATATTACAACCTAGACATTCCCCCCACCCCTAACCCAGGCATCTTCTCCCAACCTGTGAAATGTTTCTGTGCTGTTTTTGTGGCTTTACAGAAGATTGCAAGAGGTCATGTTCAATAAAAATAATTCTAATTGGCTTCAAACATAACCATCACCCTTTTTCAGACATTTCATTGCATGCTTCTAGAGAGAATCAGTAACCCTGCCACTCATTTGATCTGCTCCCTTGGGACCATCAGTGTGCTTTGTATATGTAAGGAATGCTAAATTCCATCTTCCCAAGAAGCTGTGCCCAAATATGATTGCTAAGAGCACACTCAGCCTTGCACTACAAGTTGCACGGGATAGAAGATAATCTTTAATCATTAGTGCTGTGAGTCATGATTGTTATAAAAATAGTTTTAAGGAGCTTAAAATTCAGAAGCCATTAACTATACATATACAATAAATGATAAATGAAAACAGGATCTAATCAAGGAATACAATATATGAAGTTGTCAGTGGAGATAAGAAGTAGATCATTGCAGAATAGGATTCTTGGAGAAGGCATCTTGGAGGAAAAGAGCCATACTTTATGAGATTAGTAGGAATTAAAAAGGGTTAAATGTAAGGAGAAAGCTGTCAGATTGCAGTTTGAGAAATGTGATTTTAGAAGAAAAATGTTGGTGTTTTTGTCTGACTTTTTAAAAGGATAACCCTTTTTTTAAACTTTGCTTTTTAAGGAGGCATATTTGATTATGTGTAATTGGGAACTTCCATTTGTATGTAACTGTCAGAATAAAAGGCATTTCTTTTCTTCAGGAAGATTTTTACTCTCACTACGACCCCAGTTGGCTGTTTCACATGTGGTTTCAAAATAATTATATTTTTACCCTGTAGGACCCTGTTGCTCCTTGGCCATATTTGGTTGGTCCTAGAGGGGCTACCATGGCTTGATGATTCAGGCTGGACCAGTTGTTTCTTGCCCAGGAATTGGGACTTAGAAGCAAGAAGTACCTCTGTTAGTCTTCCTCTGGTATTGAAACTTAAGATACAAACCTGAAGAGCTCTTGCTGTTGGTCCTGGGCAGAAAGTTACTCTGCAGATAGAAGAAAAATGAGGCTGATACAGAGAGATAGGAGGGAGAGAGGGGAATATCTTGCTAGACCTGAGGCTTCTAAGATCCAATCATTATCCTTCCTTTGGTTTCTTGATAGTTCTGTATTCTTGAACAAATTGTCTTTTTGGCTTAGTGTTTCTCATGTGTTAGCAGATTCCCACTTGAATTAGGAATTGAACTGTGAGGTCCATAACCCCTGCCAACCATAGTCTTTTTGTAAATTAAGAAAAGGCTCCCCTCTCCACCTCACTTAGCTCAGTGCGTTCGGTGATTGTTGAGGGGAGTAGGGCTGGATTTCAGTCCCAATTGCCCTTTCTGATACAACCCTTCTACAGGAAATCTGCACAGCATTAGAGGCCTGTGTCCTTACTTTCCACTATAAGGCAGTTTTTAGTTTAGAATTCCCCCTGTGTTTCCCAACTCTTTGCACCCTTGGGGGTTGACCAAGATTATTATTGTTCAAGTCAAGCTTTCTGATCCTTGGGAAGTGTTTTCTATTTACTTCTGTACCTGACGGCCTCTGCAATCACCCACATATGTGAGAATTATTGTGAGACATGGGGATCAATGAGTAAGGTGAAAATACTATGTATGGGGATAAAAAAATTATGTGCCAAGAATTATGAGTGACAGATTTACCTTCTTTCTTGTGATCTAAATTCTTTGAGCAGAGAAAGAAAGTTGGTGACAAAATGGCACATACCTTGTATAGCGACACTCAATGGAGACACCAAATAGTGTTCCCAGGGATTTTGCCAGGGGGTATCAGTACATTATATGGTGGAAGTAAATTCATAATGCAAACAATGTAATAGCAAGAATAGATACGCCTGGGCAGATCAAGTCATGCTCCAGGCTTTGCATCTGAACTGCTCTTCAAGCAGGCTGTGCTTGCCTTCCCAAGGTCAGGTAGAGCCTTTGTAGACAGCATGGAAGGATTTTATTTCATCATCAGTTCTGAAGCTTTATTTTGCTGGGTATAGTATTCTTGGCTGGCATCCATTTGCCTTCAGACCTTGGTATGTATTATTTAACACCTCCTGGCTTTGAGGGCCTGGACTGAGAAATCAACTGAGATTAGGATTTGTTTCCCTCAAAATGTGACCTATCCTTTTTCTCTGGCAGCCTTTAAAATTCTATGCTTGTTGCATGAATTAGGTATTTTCATAATAATGTGCCTTGGTGTGAGTCTGTTGTAATTTTGTATATTTTGGGTCCTGTAAACCTCTCGTGTTTGATTTTCCATTTAATTATTTAGGTTTGGGAAATTTTCTGATATTATTTCATTCAAAAGATTGTGCATTTCTTTGGTTTTTTATCTTTGGGCCTGCACCTATCCTAATAAATCTCAAATTTGGTATTTTCAGGTTATCCCATATTTTTTGAAAGTTCTGTTCATGGTCTCTTAACATCTTTTCTCTGTGGTGAACTTTATTTTCAAGATTATATTTTTTGTCTTCTTTTCCTGAAACTCTATCTTCCAAGTTGTCTAGTCTGTTGGTGATGCTTTCCATTGAATTTTTAATTTGGTTTATTAACTTCATTTCAAGGATTTCTGCTTGCATTTTTTGGAATCTCTTTATTTAATTGATCTTTCACTTCCTGTATTTTCTGATGTCACTTCTTACATTGTCCTTTATTCCTGCAGATTAGTTTAACTATGTACATACTAAACTCTGACATTTCTTCCACTGAGGTGTTGATGGATTGTATTATTGAAGTATCTTGGTTTGTTTGAGGTGATTTGTTCCCTTGATTTTTCATGTTTGTGTGTCTACTCATCTAACAATATGGATCTGAAGCATTAGAGTTTGTACCATGTGAACTTATGGTGTCCCTGAAGGTTTCCAGTACCTCACTGTTTAGGGGAGACAAATAATAACAACAAACAATGCAAACAATATATATAGCATTAAATCAAATAGTTCCTGCTATGATGGCTACAATGTTAATTATCACAATAAACAGAAATGATATGATCAGTTATTGCTTCCAATGAAAACAGTAAGTTTGCAAAATGGTTTACCATTTCCAATGGTGGACAGGGAGAGAACAGAAGTAATGCAGGATGTGATTATTATAAGAGAGCAGGAAAGAAGATAGAAGTAAAAAATAAAAATAAAGGAAGAGTGAAATAGATCAATAAAAGTTTGCCCTTAGCAGAAGAAAAACAAAGAATCAAGAGAAACAAGTGAGAGAAAAAAATACGTAAAAATTTTAAAAATGATAAAAAGAATACAAAACAAAACTGAAATATACTAATGAAACATCCTAGTCCTCAAAATACTGATTCATGAAAAATAACTGGCTTAAAAATGCTAGAAATGAGAAAAAATAAGTATGAATATGAATAAATGTCTGTGACCCATTCAGGTCACAATCAAACAGCAAAAAGAAAAAGGAAAAAAAAAAAGATGTCAATGAAAAGTTAAAGAATTGTTTCCTTTGGAGCTCAAAAGATTCTCATCTTCCCTTCTCAGCAGTGTTAGGTGGAATCCACTGGAGTTGATACTTGCTCCAACCTCAGGGTGAGGCTGCTGGAGTGAAAGAAGTAAACCCCTAGGTGGAACTCCTGGAGGCGGGGTTTAGGCTTAGGTATGCTCCAGGTTCTTCCCTCAATGCTGACTGGTCTGGAAATTTTAAATCAGCACACCTCCAGGGCCCCACAGTAGCCAGTCCACACTGGAAGTTTGCACCCCAGGGATCTCCTCTCGGTTCCACTCATGTGGTAGAGGAGCCAATTCTTCATCCACTATGTCACCTGCAGACTCTATATTTCCTAATCTCTTGGATTCATTCTCCAAACTCAATCTCTTCTGCCACCACCTTACTGAATTTCAGTCTGGTCCAATCTCTCTGAACTGGTCCTGCAAGCAGCTGGATTAGAGGGGGAGGGAGAGAGTTGGGTGGGTTTCCACGACCAGTTGTCCCTGTGTAAACTTCTCTCCATGTTTGATATTCTCCTGGTCACGTAGGTACACTCTATGTCATGCAGTGTGAGTTTTCCAGGCCTGTATTTCAGGCTAAATTCTGGATGCTGTGGACCAGCTCTTCCAGGTGCTGTGCTGGTCTTTGCACTAAAGCTGCAAAATGTTTTCTTCCCTTGTCCTTTGCATGCAGCCAGGAAAGGAGTGGCTTCTTTCCTGCACAAAGACGTTGTACAGCAGGCCTTTCAGTTTAGCTGGGCAGTGTCTTTGATCTCTAAATTCTCCATACCCAGACACACCTCAGGTCTGAAAATGAAGGTTCTTTTAATTTCCTTACCCCTCCACTCTGTTCGGGAAGGGAATGCTCTGGATGGTGACTCTGGCTGTGGCAGCAACTGTGGCACTGGGTATTTCTTCCTAATTTTATTATATCCAACCTCCTGAGTCCCTGATCTTTTTTGAATGTCTAGTATTAAATTCCATTAAAGTCCCCACCCCCATTGTTTTTTTGTTTACCCACTTTCTTGAGAAGTTGCCTATCTCCTGTCTTGGTTTCACACCATGGAGCAACCAGGAAAGTGACCTTCTCTATCCACCATCTTGAAACCTCCCTCACTTTTGCAGACAGCAGACACAGCCTGGAAGTTTTCCCAAAGCAAGGAGATGTTATTCTCTGAGTCTTGTGAAGAGGTCATATGTTTTTTCCAAGAGAACAGCAGTGAGCTGTCTGGTTTAGCAAATCTCCCTTAAAAACTTTTTTTAATGAAGAAAAATATGATTTAGGTGGTTGGTGTGAGACAGGAAGAATATATATTATCTGTGGGCAGATATATGATTTTCAGGTCACATACAAACCTCAGGTGTGAAAAGTGGGCTTATTGGAGCACAGTAATTCTTTAGCCTCAGATTTTTCTAGCTCTTCTCAAATTTGTAAGTATAAGAAAATAATTTACATAGGAAAGTAGGTGGCTTGTGATTTATGAAATCAATGAATCAAGCAATATTTATGCTCCAGAAAAGTGTAAATGCCATTTAAGTAGCTTTTCCTGCCCTCAGTTTGTGTATATTCTCTCTGCACCCTCAGCACCCTTACAGGTTTTTCTTGTCTCTTATCTGCTTATCACAAACCTCTGAACTCATTCCTGGATGTTCTTCTCATGTCCTTGAATTCTTTCAAGCACCTTTATATTTCAAAAGCCTATACCATGGTGATTAAAAGTTTGGGTCTTCAATAAGGAGCTTAAAAGCATTCCATAAAGCTGTCAAAATCATTTCCAAGTGACTTAGTTGCATAATGAAACAAAATCCAACATACTTTAAAGCAGTTTATAAAAAGATAATGTAAAATTAACAATGTCTGCTATTAAGTAAAACATTACCACATAAGCAAAGAAGTGGAAAATATGATCCATAACTAGGAAAACAATGAATAGTAACATATTCAGAAATGACAAATATAATAGAATTAGAGGACAAGGAACTTAAAGTACCTATTATAAATGTATCAAATAGGCTCAAGAATATAAAGGAAAGTATGAACATAATGAATAGTGACATGAAAAATATTAAAGACCAAAGTAGAGTCTCAAAGGATGAAAACACTCTTTGAAATACCACAAGACTTATCAGGAAGAAAATAAGAAAATCCATAGAGAATTTTAAAAATCAGTGGCAGAGATCCAACACACTTCAAAATATAAGCATGAAGTAGAAGAAAACTAATTTAACACTTCAAACTGAATTAAAAGTACTCAAACTTTTTGAGATATGAAAAATCACTTTGAATCTAACATTGAAAAATTAATACATAAATGAAATGAAACAGGAAGAAATTAAAAGAGTTGATTGAACCCAGGAAAGAAACAAAGACAAAATCATCTCAGAAATAAGGATTAAATTACCAGAATATCAAGGGAGTGTATACTAAGAAATTTAATGGAGGACATGGATAATTCAGGAAAACAAGAGAAAAAGAGAAGTAAAATGGATCAAAGGAAAAATGATGAAAATGTGAGAGAAGAAAAGGAAATATAATGTTCATAGTATTAAAAATCACTGAATAAGAAAAAAATTATAAATAACCAACATTTAAAATTGTTCAATAAATCTTTGAATACTGAAGTGAATACTGATACAAACATATTAAATAGAAGATTAACAAACATTATCCAATACCCCATTAAGAAAATAACAAGCTATGAGCAGCTGAGATTTTTCTCCCACAAATGCATGATTGAGTCAATATTAGAAATATTATTAATGTAACATCTATGTAAATAGATCTAAGAAAAAAACGTGATTATCTCCATGTAAACTGAAAAAACACTTTAATGGAATGCATACATCTTTCTAATAAATAATAGTCTCAGAAAAATTGAGAATTGACACTTCCCTAACATGATCAAATGTGTCTTCATCCTGAAGCCATCATCTACTTAAGAGGCAGCGCACACTAGAGGAGTTTCTACTAGATGAACCTGGCAAGGACGTCCACTATCTCCACTCTCTGTCAATGCTTTGGAATTACTAGTCAACTGCATTAGACATGAAGACTCTATTAGAATTGTCTATAAGAATTGTCAAGAAAGAGGAAGAAAGATTGAAGAGCTACATAAATGAAGGGTTCTACCATGTTCATGAACCTATAGACTTAATGTGAAGGTGTTCTTTCTAAATTGACCTAATGACTCAGCACAACCCCAATAAAAATCTCAGAAGGTTTTTGCTGAAATTGATGAACTGTTTCCAAAATTTATATGAACACACAGGAGTTTGAATAAATAATTTAAAAAAAAAAAGGAATTCAAGGAATGAACTACTTGATTTCTAGCTGTACTATGAAGTTATAATAATCAAGAGTTTATCATTGATTTAGGCATAAACATGTAAATACATGGAACTGAATATACTATGGAAGTGGTGTCTCATATATTTTTTTGAAAACAATGTTGCTTAGGTAATTTTTAAAATCAATTCTACTGAAATTATTTTGGTTGGACATCCTCATGCAAAACTATACAACTCAACTTCTTCCCTTACAACATATGCATATATTAAATTAAAAATGCAACATAGGTCAAATACAGGCTAAACTGTACCATGTGTAGAAAAATGCCTAGAACAAAATCTTGGTGATCTTTTCTAGGATAAGCAATAATTTCATAAATAGGTCAGAAACATATAAACATTGAAAAATGAAAAACTAGCCTATATTAAAAGTAAACACTTATTGATTCATGCCGTTAGAAAAATAAAGAAGCAAAATGAAATCACATTTATCAAAGTTGTATCTGATAAAGGCTTTGATTCTAAATATATAGAGAATATTTTAAACTCAAGAAGAAGACAAAGATCTGAATAAAAATGGATGAAAGATTTGAAAAGACATTTCACTAAAGAAGGAATAGAAATGTCATGAAGCATTTCAAGGGACAGCTCACCATTTGTCATCAGAAAGATGCAAATTCAAGTTGCAATGTAATACTACCACACAACCATGGGAACTGCTAAAATTCTGTCAAGAGATGGTAAGGGTGGGGAGTGAGTGGAATCCTCCTACATAGCTGGTGGGAGTGCAAAATGGTAAGGCCAGACAGTTTGGAAGTTTTAAATAAAGTTTTGCATAAATTTTGCATAAATTTACCAAATGAGTTTCCCATTCTACTCCTATGTATTTCCCCAACAGAAATGAAAGCATAGAGCCACACATATACTTGTATGCACATGCTCATAACAGCTTTATTCATCATTGCTAAGTAAGGGAGAAGATGGGCTGTGTAAAATCGGGAAGTGAAGACATCGGGTACAAAGGGATGTGCTGCTAGCATTTGAGTGTGAGACACCCATCACCTTCACCAGCATCTCCACTCCCACCATCCAACTGCCCTTAGGGAGAGAGGTGTTGGATCAGGTACCTTAGCACACCTGATTACAGGCTGGTGGAGTTGAGTATTTCTGCCACTTTGCATTTATTCTCACAAGAACCCTATGAAATAGCTATAATCTTCTTTACAAAAATGGTAAGAAAGGGGCTCAAGGAAATTTAAAAAGTTAATTATTTTGAATTAATGTTTGACAAACAGGTATTCAAGCTCAGTTTTTTTTTTTCTAAAGATCTTAAAATCTCTACTATACCAAGCTTAAAAAAAAAATTAACAAGGAAATGCTCCTCGGTCTTTCTGTCTAATCTCTTGCTCTGCATCTGTCTTATTTATTTTTATCATATGAAATCTCTCCATCCACCTGCCCTTCTGCAAATACTTATATTAACTGCAACTGAATACAAAAAATAAAAATCCTTGAGGAGCTTCAGGGCTTTAAGGAAAAAATTTCCTATGCTTGCGAAGGGAGAATGTTTATATTTGATTTAGCTTGATTGAGTCGTAGGTCTCCAAACTGCATTTCCGAAGTAGTTATTGATACAGAAGTCTACATTATGTATGTTTGGAAAAAAGAGTTCCTTGAAGCAGGCACTGTTGGTGCATTCCCAAGCCTCTCTGGTCTCGCAGCTGTGGTACAGGAACTCTGATTCTCAACTTCTGCATCTCAGCTTGGTGCTTTTTGTGGGGTCAGAACATGTGTTACTGTCATTTCCAGGGCATTAGGAAACCCCTGCCTGGAATAACCAATGAAAATGTTAGTGAGCAAGTGACCTCTTAGCTCCCCCCTCCCTGGTCGGGGGATAACTTCTTGGCAATATTTTTCTTTAGTTCCAATGCTTTTCTGTGGTATTTATCACTAGTCACCCACAGTGGGAATCCAGTCTCCTGCCTCATTTTTTTTTACCCCCTTTATCTGTTTTCCAGGATTGCCTCCCTGGTAAAATGTGTTTACTAGAATTCTCTCCTCAAGGTCTCTTTATGGGGAACCGCAAACCACAGGTGAGACCACACCTGTTATAAGCCTGTGGCTTCTGAGATGAAAGGCAGTGTGTGGGCCCTGGCAGCAGACAGCAGCTTCCCTTCACTGGGATGCCGAGTTCTCTGGATGGCATGGGGACAGGAGGTTCAGCCACTTTTAAAAATGCCTTAGGAGGCCCAGGTCAGCTCCCACATGGAACCACCTTTGTCCTGTTTCTCACGTATAAAGTAGAGTAAATAGGTTTGAGTTCAGATGATGTTGGGCTAGAATCTAGATTTCGAAGAGAAATTTCTTTGTTTTTCAAAAGATAGGTCTTAAAATTACATGAGCCTGTTGTGATTGCTGTTCAGGGGGTGGGGGAGGAAGGGAAAAAGAAGAATCAGAAGATATCACACATTTCAAGGCTGGTTCATAAAACCTTTGCTCTGACCATATGTGTTGTAAATGTGACCAAATGTGTTTCCTGTTGTGGGTCATCTTTGAGGAGTATGAATAAATTTGTTTTCAACGTTAAATAAAAAGCCTTAGGAGCACATCGTGATGGAGGTCAACTTCCCTTCTTCAGTTACTTCAGTGTGGCTGGTTTTCCTTTTTGAGTAGGGGCCAATGGCTTTTTTTGTTTGTTTGTTTGAAAATCTGATAAGATGTTAGGGACCTTGTTGCATGTAAAACTAAAACTTTGAACACTGGAATGACAGCAGAGCTACATGCTGGGTGCTCCCCCTGCGGGGAGGGGCTGGCATGCTAGGTTTCTACTTCTTGCTCTCTCCAGAGCACAGAGCAGACCATGAAGGAGCAGTCTTCTCACTCCTCTCTCCTATTAACCACATACCAGGTTCTCATGGGAGTATGGTTTCAAAATGAGGATTAGATGAACTCCTTCCATGTATAATGGTTATCAGGCACCCTGATTACATTTGAATTTGGACTCTGACTTTTTATCACATAGTCAAGCTACCCTATGCCTCAGTTTGCTCACATAGACACAGGAAATAATACTAGTAGTTATCTAATATGCTTCTTAAAAGAATTAAATGAGATAAGAAACAAACGCCCAGCAACTAAGAGGCGCCTGACAAAGGTCAGCTGTGGATATTTCTCCATTATTGGTGCCTCCTCCTCACCACCCGGAGCCTCTTTCTTGCCTTACATCACCTAGATATTTGTTTCTATTATTCACTTTGCTATTAAGGCCTGAGTGTTGGCAGGAAGAGTAATGAATAATTCTCTTTCATTTAACTTGGTGGCTGATGTGTATTTCATTGCGTTTTGCTCTAGTGTCTCCATTTTGTGATCTGTGCTTGGATTTTCTTTGCAACTGAACGTATTTCCTTCTAAACTGGAAACTAGTGTTAACAATAAAGCAGGTGGCAGGAGAAATGAAAGTTGAGAGTAGAATGGTGGTTACCAGGTTGGGGTGGGGGAAGGATGGGGAAAAAGGTTGATCAGTGGGTTTTATGGCCAGGAGTAAGAAGTGCTTTTGAACCATATACGACTTTAGAAAACAATGATGTACTTACTGTATATTTCAGAAAGCTAAATGACAGGATTTTGGATGTTTTCCAAAATAAAGGTATGATAAATGCTTGAGGAAATAGATATGTTTGCCCTGCTCACTACTCCAAGTATACACAAATTAAAAAATCACATGGTCCTCCATACATAGGACATGTTTTGTTTTTATGGATCAGTTAAAATTTTTAGAGTCTTAAGGATAATGTGGAGGACTTTTGTCTTGCTAGGAGTTGGTCTCTTTCTCAAAGTTTTTTGACTCAAGTAAGATTCACTTTTCTGTCGTCCCTAGAAGGAAATAAATCTTCAGAAAGAGTGGAGATGAAAGTAACTATCCAAGAGAGGGTGAGGTATTGAGTACCCTCTGAAGGAAATCCAGTCTTCAAGACAGGGAACCTTTGCTTTTGAGAGTGTACAGGAGGGGCACTAACTGAGCTTGGGTACCTAGATTGTCTGAAGCACTAAAACCGCTACTTAATAAAGACACAGAATAGATTCAAGCACCACCACGAGGTTTACCTTTTAGAAATATATTGTAGTTGCTGGATGATTTGAGTTGCTCTTAGCAAAGTTGATTCAAGAGCAGAGTATCCTATTCAGTGTCAGTCTGGTGCTTATGGAGTTGTTAAAGAAAAAACTCTGGTTAATGTCCATGGGAGGGAGCGACACTCAGTAAGTTAATGAATGGAGGGAAATAAAAATTTATGAGATTAATGAATCGGATTGTACTTTGAATGATGTTGTGAAAGGTAATTAGATCATTTGTTTTTGATTAATTATATCAACATAACCTGAGCGGACTCCTGCTGTGAAATGATAAAATGTGAGAAATTAAAGTACAGATGGGAAAATCAACATTTTTTAAAACTTAATAATGTACACTTGAGATTTAACTAATGCACAGCATGTCATTGATATGAGTTGGCTGGCTCTGACAGATCGGGCTGTGATGAATGTCTTTGCTCCTGGTTCTTTCCACTTCATACTCGAATGAGCCACGAATTCTTGTTGTGACATACATTTGCGATGCCTTTGTCACTAGCTTCTGTGCTTGAGGCTGGTGCTGAGGAGGAACATGGAGAAATGTGCATGTGAGGGTGTTTACGTGCTCTTTCTGCATGTGACTACCTTCTCTCTAGTCAGAGATGCCATTTGGGGGTCTTAGGGTTAATGTAGAGGTTGATGCTTGAATTTTTGGTTGGCGCTTATAGTTCAGCTCAATGTCTTAAACGTCTGATTATCTGACTACTCTGGCCAGCTCATTGCTAAGCACTTTAATACCTGTCTTCCCTCCTGCTTCCATACTGGTTATTTTGACATTGGGATATCTTTACAATCTTCTTTCTTATTTGACTACTCACAATACAGCTGTCTGGATATAAATTAGAGAGAAACCATGTCACTAGTCAAGTATCCCTCTTGCTGTTTCTAGCTAGAGACTGAAATCAATCTGCAGCCCAAAGTGTGTATTAAAACGGTGACCCTTTTTTTTTGTTTGTTTTCATACCAGGGATTGAACCCAGGGGGGCTTCCCACTGTGAGATTTTTTTTTTTTTTTTTTGAGATAGTCTTTCTAAGTTGTTGAGGGCCTCACTAAGTTTCTGAGGCTGAAACTTGAACTTGTGATCCTCCTGCTTTAGCCTCCCAAATTGCTGGAATGACAGGTGTGTGCCCTTACACCTTGCTAAAACTTACCATAAAAATGGTAAGTTTTAAAAATGGTAAGTTTTGTGGTCCCATGAGCTCCATCTTTCCACCCTTTATCTCTTTTGGTCACCGCATGGTCTATTGACAACATGGTATTTTCTGTATCACTCTTGACATGACATGGAGTCAGGAACACAAATGTAGATCTATTAAATGGGACTTTCATTTCAGAGAAATCTCCCTTAAGGTTGAAATTCTGTCACACACAACTTGGTGGTGATGTACCTACCAAGATGCTGTGGATGCTCTACAGGCTTTATGGGAAATCCACTAGGTGAATGACAGCACCCAGCAGTAAGGACTGGAGAATCCATTTATTCTCCCCAACCCCCTGTCATTTATTTCCTCCAGTTCTGGAGGCAGAGAAGTCCAAGATCAAGGGCCAGCTAGGAAGATAGCATTCTGTGACCTCTTCTCTCAGCTTGTAGTCTGCAGCCCTCTCTATGTGCTCACAGGATCTCTTGGTGGGACTGCAGGGAAAGAGAAAGCTCTGTGGTGTTTCTCCTTATAAGGGCTCTAATCCCATCATGAGGGCCCCAACTCTGTCTTCTCCTCTAATCCTCATCACCTCTCAGAGGCCCCAATCTCCAAATACCATGAAGGGGGGTTAGGGCTCCAACATGTGACTGTTGGGCACACAAATTCAGTCTGTGACACCACCGTTGGCTTGGGAGGCTTTTCTGTCTAATTGCTGGGGTCTAAAGCTGAGCTCTGCTCTGGGACTAGGGGCTTCACACAGGGTAGAGATGTGTGTGGAGGATGGGCAGCAGTGGGACTTGGATTATCCCAGAGGTGATCAAAACACCATTAAAATAGTCATCTCAGACTCATTACGACTCTTTTAACTCATTTGTAAAAAATCTGGTGAGTCCGAAATGCAGAATTCTAGAGAAAATCAGATTCCAATTAGAAAAGGTTAATAACTCATTCTGCCAACAAGAACAGAGAACTTACAAATAACTCTTTGAAAACTTCAAGATGGGAAGGTGCAGACAGAGACTAGTGAAGAGTTTAATTGCTTCATTTGTCACTCATGTCTCCTCTCCCTTCCCTGTGCTTGCCCCCTCTTTCTCTTCCTCCACATTTGTACTTCTTTGGCCCTTCCTCATTTCACTTCACCTGGCAGACACCTTTTGCTCCTTGTTCCTGATTTGAATGACAAGTCATTACTTTCTAGGAAGCAGTCGCTGGTTTGGGTGCTACATGGAAACTCTACTTGTCATTTCTGACTGCCTCTGCTCACCCTCGGTGGAAACTCCTCCTGGCTCCCCTCACTTGACAATCCCCCTCCTCTTCTTAGTAATAGTTTATGCAAATAGTGCGTTTTCATAATTTTTACTAATAATTCATTTATTCACTCATAAAAATATTTTCAGTGGCCCGATTCTTGCTGGATAGAGCTCAGGCCCCCCAGGTGGGCACATCACGCTCTTCATGGCCCACCCCTGCCTTTTGGCTTTGTGCTGTTTGTATCACTTTCACCTTTGTAGATCTTTGCATCACCAGTTTGAGCCACTTGCATTTTCTGAAAGCAACATTTCAACAAACTCTGTGCTTGGCCTGAGTCGTTCTCTCTGCTTGGAAGGCTTCCTTCTCATTTCTTCATGTAGCAAATGCCAATCTTGACTTGATCCAGGGTCAAACCTCCCCTCCTCTTGGAGGTGAGTCTCCTTGACCATTCTCCTTCCCTTTTCTTCCTCCTCCTCTCCATCACCATAGGTATGAACAGCTAGGGAGGAAGTGATGTCTGAGATGGCAAATGAAGGAGAAGCAAGGTGGAGGAAGAAGAGGAGGAGTTCCGTGGAATGTGTCAATCACATGTTTACATGTTGCTTTTACTTCTCAGCCTACTAGTGTGTAATCTGGAATTTTCTTGGTGTTTCCCAGACTCAGATTACTGAAGACAGGGAACATTTTTCCCCTTTTCTTTTTGGGGACTGGCTTAGTGTCCTGCATGTGGGCACTGAGAAAATATTTTTATGAGTGAATAAATGAATTATTAGTAAAAATTATAAAAATGCACTATTTGCATAAACTATGACTAAATTGTGAAAATTTCCTACTTTTGCTTATTCATACGTGTTTATTCAGTAGCTTATGTCTCATTAATTTGATGAACTTTATCACTGAAAGATTTATAGAAGCTGGAATTATCTTCTCTGAGGAACAAGGGACATTAAAGAACCAAGTACTTCTTCAGAGGTGAAAGAATAGATTCAGAGGGTCTGATGCCACTTTCAGTGTTTGTCTGTTTTAAGTGAGAGCCTCATGTCTCACTCTCATATCAGGAAAATGTGATCTGTTTCAAGATCTGAGAGAATGGATGCACATCTGAAGTTCATTCTTTGTTATCTTTTTTTCTCACTGTGACAAATGTTATTGTTTATGTTTATGTAATTAGCACATTCTCCTTAGAATAATTTGGAAAATGTGCAGAAATATAAGAAAGATCCTACAAACTCACATGCATCTTCTACACTGAAATGACCCATTAACCACTTGTTAACATTTTTGCATCCATATCTTTCCACATACATCGTTTGGCATGGCTGAGATCACTTCAGGCACGCTATGTTTCTTGTTGGATATCTTTTCAAAAATGTAGTCTTTTATTTTTTTACCTCTTCTCTTCTGTATGCTCTTTAATCTTCACCAAACCTTCCTTCCATTCCAAGTTACCCATGATAATTATTTTGTCCATAGAGCCTGGGCTGGATGGAGGTCAGGAGGTCAGGAATGACTGAAAACGTAAATAAGCAAACAAACATCTACTGTCATCTTTTAGCGAAGATATATTCTAGAATTTTCTCTCAGTTTCCTCATACAAATCTAATTTCTTTTTTTATTTATTTAGTCCCTACATTTGTTCAGTTCCATTTACATGAAAAAATTTTTTTTTGCCTTGTTTTACTTCCATTTTTAAAGGCTGTTTTTATATGGAATTTTGAATTGATCTCAAAGTTTTTTCTTATTCACTAAATTAAAGATATGCTTCCTGTGTCCTCGGGTGTACATGGTTTCTGATTTGCTCTTTTCCTTCTATCATGTCTTTTATTTCTGACTGCCTTAAATAATTTTAGCAGAGTGCACACTGTGTTTGGCATTTTCTTTTTCTGCAATCTGCTACCTTGTTGCTCATTTTTTCTTTTGGTGCGGGCGGGGCTGGTGGTACTAGGGATTGAACTCAGGGGCACTTGACCACCAAGACACATCCCTAGTCCTATTATGTATTTTATTTAGAGTCAGGGTCTCACTGGGTTGCTTAGTGCCTTACTTTTGCTGAGGCTGGCTTTGAACTTGCAATCCTCCTGCCTCAGCCTCCTGAGCCACTGGGATTACAGGTGTGCAGCACTGCACCTGGCTTACTCTTATTTCTTGTGGCCAGAAACACAGTGGACTTTCAGCTGGAGGTTTAGTCCCTCTGTACCATGCCCCAATTTTAATTATCCTCACGGGAAAATCCATTAAGTGGGAAACTTACCAGCACCCACCATTTCTTGCACATGCTCACTCTTCTCTAAAATCTTTCTGCTTTAATTCAGTCTCTGGAGCTCTCAGACATTGCCAATTGTATTGTGTCCAGAGTTTCTGGTTATTATTTATGGACTTTTGCTAGGGTCTTACTTCTCTACACCTTTAGAATTCTTAAATTAAAGCAACAGTTGGTTTGTTTTGAGGAATGGTGTGGATTTGCTAACTTGTAATGGCAAATTGCAACCCAGATTGTACCCAGGCTTTTGACCTCAAGATGAAGGAGGCATATCCTCCTGTTTATTTCTTTTAAAATCTCCAGGTGGTATGGAAATATCATGCTCCCATTAATATATAGAATTGATATTGTTAATAAAAATAAAATAAAAATTCCCAGAGTCTCAAAGGGCATCTGGGATGATGATGTGCTGGCTTGGTGGCTAACAGGTCAGACTTACATGCACTGGATTTAAATCCTTGCTCCACTACCTCCTTAGCTATGATGTTGCATCTTGTCACTCTTTTCTCCATCTGTGATGTGGGGATGACTTCAGTATCTACCCCATGGAGTTGCTGAGTGAAATAGAAAGCACAAGAACTGTGTAAGGTGCATATGATCTATTCAGTGAATATAATTTTTGTTATAATTTTATTCTCCATCTACCTAAAATCTCCGATTTCAGACTTTGAGGCAATGCTCTCTTGGCTGAGAGTCTAAAGGAATAACATACATAATAATTGGGTTGTGGGAGGGAAGAGAAAAGGCAACTTGCAGGTACAGAGATGGGATGGGAGCTGGTCCAAGTTGTGCTCTTAGCACTGGGTTCCAGGCAACATGAAGGGACCAGCTTCAGGGATCCTAGGAAATGGCGCCAGGAGAACAAAGATAGTGATGGGAGGAGTGAGGATTGACAGTAAAAGGAAAAATCATTTCAATTTTTCTGAAATCTGAAACTGGATGATGCAATTGCATAAATACAACAGCTCCCCCTGCCATACTTTATGAGATAACGAACTTCTTTCTTTGGCTATGGCATAGCTGGAATGTGGTCCTGAGGAGTAGGGGAAAGAGAAGGAACTGAGTTGTGCTTCTTGCTGCAATCAAAGTCCTACAGAGAGATGCCCCCATTTCTCTCAGGAGACCTATTCATAGATTTCCAAAGTCAGAGTTGTTTGGGAGAGACTAGGAAATCTATTAGCCTCACTTGTAATGTAGGACCCTTCAGAGCAAGGCCACCTTGATACATAACAAACAGGAAATGTGAGATCCTCAAAGTCACAGTCCTTCCTACTGCACACAGTGTCATCTAGGCCACCATTTTTTATTCTTCCACTCCATATGGCTCCCATGAGCCTGGATGAGATATTCTTCTTTATGCTACTGAAGGTAAGATCTCTCCTGAAGAATGTGTATCCCACCATCCCCTGCAGGGTTCATCAAGCTTCCCATACAAGAGGAACAGGCCTGGTCTTTAATAATGACCAGTATTTACTGAGCATTTTTCAGGGGCCAGGAGTCTATGTCTTATGCCTTATGTCTTCACATATCTTATCACATTTAATTCTCATAATCTCTCTCAAATCATTCTGAAAATCGATTACACAAAACCTAGCTTCTATAAATAACTCCCCAAATCTCCAGTCCACAAACTTGACTATTCCCCATAACTATTTTTTCCATTTTCCTCAATAGAGCCCCTCAATTCTTTCCAAATTCAAGAGGAGTAATTTGGTATGGGTTTGGATTTGGCCTTTTCCTGGCAGCTTAGTAGGCTAATGATGCTATAAAAATTCATTAAGACTCAGTACTCCAGTGGTAAGGCAAAGGAGGAAGCAGGAGGCTTTAAGATTTTCACTACAGCTCTCATCTCATATTTTTCTCCTAGAATTACTAATATTTCTTAAAATTAGGGGGCAGATAAAAGAGAGAATGATCAGTTAGCTTGTAGCCTATGCCAATTAAGATGAAAGAGCAGAGTTAATAACAGGATCTTGACTTGCTCCCTCAAGAAAGTCCTTTTATTTCTACTTCAGAAGGTCACACACAAGAGAAAATCCATCCTAAAAGTGTGTTTCTCATTGTGTTTTATTTTTTTTTTTGGTAAATGTTCAATAACCCTACATGTGCAAGATCCATTTAGCAAAATGCCACCTTGGGTCTCAGTTTGTAATACTGAAAAGCAACAATTAAGACCTCCCATGACTCATAAAATATGCAATAAGGGGTTTTGAGCAAGATGGAAGAGAAGGAGGGAAAATTTGTACTCTTCTTAGGCAAAATACTGCTGACATGTTTAATAATAATGAAATATAAGACCTCCTTGGGGCAACAACTAAAATTCATTGTGCAGTGAAAGAATACATTCATTTAATTTGCTTGGGCTTCTTTGTTCATTTTGTGTTTCTCATTAAATCAGTTCAAGGTTAGGACCAGTATTACTAATGTCTTAAGAGGTATGGGCCAGAGCAGACTTATCCAGCTAGTTTTGGGAAGTGGGATGCTTATGCAAACAACAATTTGCTGTGAGAATGTAGTTTTGTTTAAATTCAAGGGTCAATAGGAGAACATCTCCCTTTTGTATTATCTGTGTTTTCTTAGTTACCCATAAATTTAAGACTGTAGTTCTGTTTTGGGCAATAATGATTTAGGGTTCATCTGTCTGTCTGTCTATCAAAACTGAGTTTTGGATCCATAATACTCTACCATTAAGCTGCATCCCCAATCCTTTCTATTTTTTATTTTGATACAGGATCTCCATAAATTGCTGGCCTGGAACTTGCTATCCTCCTGCCTCAGCCTGGGTTTAGGTTTATCTAATTGTCACATTTCAGGACTTTCTCTCAGGTGAGGTGTCAGGACATACATCTCCTGGTGTTTAACATTTTGTGACATCCTAGCACGAGATTGGTAAGGTTCCTAGGTAAAATAAAGGAACCCAGTTAAATTTGAATTTCATATGAAGAGCATGTAATTTCTAGTATTATTATATTCCATGCAATATGTGGGACATCCTTACACTAAAAACTATTTGCTGTTTATTTGAAATTCAAATTTAACTGAGCATCATGTCTTTTAATTTGCTAAATGTGGCTCTCCTAATTGTTGGCCATTCTTGTGCACAGAGATGCAGGGAGACAGGGTTGTGATTTGTGGTGAAATCAGGCTCTACAGAACAAACTTTAGAGTTGAAGGAAACACATCATTACTTGAACTGCCATTGCATTGAAAATGATGCAGTTTTAATGGTACTTTCCAAATTCTTAGAGTGTAATTTAAATATGGTACCGTGTGCATGTGCAGTTTCTCAAGGACACATAGGTGGAACTGGCAGTGAATAATGATGATTCAGTGCACTCTGTTCCCTGGGCTCCAGAAGAGCTTTTATAAAGGTTATTTTTGTAAGCAGAGTAGGAATGGATGAAAGTGCATCATTTCAAATTTCTTTTCCAGGATCAAAAAATAATAATGGTATGAGAAAATGCCCCCTCAGCAGCCAGCCAGTTTTGAACATCTCCAGACAAGTGCTGCTATGATTTAGAGAACACCTGTTGGGGTAGTTTAATCTTTTTGGAAGTTTGTCACTTATCATTTGAGTATGAAAGCAGCCTGTTTACTTTGAATCCCCCCCCCCCATGCTGATGGGGAGAAGTTCAGTATTTTCTGATGACTTTTATTCTCAAAGTGGTTATTAGCTTGTGGGAATAACCATAATTTTCAGAAAAGTATAGAATACTGAACTATCTACAGAGGGGGTTGTGTGTAAAAGGTTGGTAGAGCCTCTGAAAGACACAGTGAATGGAACATACTCAAAGGTATCCTCATAAGCCTGAAGGCTAAATTTCACGAGGTCTCTCTCACAGAAGAGGCTATGGGGAACAGAGAAATAATCAAGGCTGACAATTATGTATCTTTATCTAATTTTCATCCCTTGAAAGAATTCCAGGCAGGAACTATGTTATTCCAATTTGGCATTTGAGAGAACTGATGTACAGCGTGTCAAGTGACCCAAAGCCATTTGTAACTTAGAGACTAAGTCAGGAACTTTGATTCTTTAGCTCTTTTAGAATATAGAATTAAAATCAAGAGGGCAAGTGGGGTAATTGCACGAATTGGAGAATTTTTTTCTTTTAAAATTATTTTTTATTTTTACAGACTGCATTTTGATTCATTGTACACAAATGGGGTATATCTTTTTGTTTCTATGGTTGTGCATGATGTAGATTCATACCATTCGTGTAACCATACATGTACATAGGGTAATGATGTCTGTCTCATTCCACCATTTTTGAGTTGGAGAATTTCTGTGGTTCATTTCAGAGGAGTCTCAGACTTCTGAAGCTCTTGGACTCTATGTGGAGGACTCTCCCTCACGTGATTAACTGTCAAGTTTCAGGGAGTGTTTTCAGAAATCAGCTGTGTGCCACTGAAAGTGAGAGGAGGAAAATGGAGAGTGTTAAATTTGGGTATTTGTATAGGTGTCTGAAGGTCACATGAAATGTGAGCTCCACAGTTGTGCTCTTGATGTGTGGTGTCCGCAGTTAAAACCTGGGGTAGGAATTGAAAACCTCCATGTTGGTGACAACCTGATACATGGGCACCTGATTGCAGGTTGTTCTAATCCGCTTTTTTTTTGCTGCTGTGACCGAAAGGTCTGACAAGAACAATTTTAGAGGAAGAAAAGTTTATTTATTGCTCATGGTTTCAGAGGTCTCAGTCTGAAACTGCCAACTCCATTGCTTTGGGCCTGAGGTGAAGCAGAACATCATGGCAGAAGGATGTGGAGGAGGAAATGGTTTAAGACATGGCTGCCAGGAAGCAAAGAAAGCTGTCTCTCACCAGGGACAAAGTATATGCCCCAATGTCATTCCTCAATGACCCACCTCCTCCAGCCATACCCTACCTGCCTACAGTTACCACCCAGTTAATCCATTCAAGTGGATTAATCTGATTCATTAAAACTCTTACAGCCCAATTATTTCACCTCTAAACTTCCTTGCATTGTCCTTTTGTGAGTTTTTGGGGTTCACCTCATATCTAAACCATGACACAGGCAGTGGCCAGTGACAACTTTTGACAAAACTTTTGCCAGTGTCTAGTGAATTGAGAAAAGTAAGGGCAAGTGGATTCTTCATAAAAAATAACTTGAGGACCTACATGTACTCTGAAATTATGTCCTTCCACTCTTTGTCTTTCCCTCTTCTCTTCCCCTTTCTTCCTTCCTTCTAGAAACAGAGATTTCTCTTTCCTGACATTTGTGCTGAGAGGCTTGGCTGTATTAAGAATGCTCCTCTGTGCCAGCTGTATGACCTGACTCTAGAACTTACTAAATTGTTATATGGGAGAAAATATTAACTTCTTTTAACATGAGACTCCTTATCTGTGAGATGGGAATTATAACAGAACCACTGATAAAAAATAAGTTAATAAATCTGAAACACTTAGAAAAGTATCTGGAGCACCTGACACCCTCAGAAAAGATTAGGTAATAAACTAAATACAGTGCTTAATTTACATGTGTATGTATTTTAAAAGGACATATATTGCTGCACCCTCTTCAATTCCCCTTAGTGCTTGACGAGGATTCTACTGAGTAATAAAGATGTTTGCAAGGTCTCATCTTCCTGGGAATTGGGGCACTGTTTCCTGTTGTCTTATTTAATTTGCCTATGCTTGGGAATAATATTATGTTGGATTTCTGGGAATTCTAGGGTCTTAGGGGATTTAGAACATGAGAATAAAACCAGCTAATCATACTGGATATAACCAAGAAAGGCCCTTGTTCTGGGGTGATAAAAGTGTAACTTGGAAAGAATGCTACGCTCATTTCCAGCAACTTATGCTAAATGGCACCAGGGATTGTGACTACTCCCAGATGACCTAGGGCAGAAAAACACGTTGTTCCCACCTTAACGCCAGATGAACAAGTCACAAAGTTGTTAAGTCTAGAAAAATAGTCCCAACAATTCAGACATAATTTGGTCATGCTTATTTGGAAAACTATGGTATTCTCCTAGGAAACCTGCTTCTGGTTCCTTAGTTTTAGACCCCCTTTATCTCCCACTGGCAGAATACACCCTGGTTGGCATCAAGTATATTATAATGAAAAATGTACATGGAAAGTTCATCTCCCCTTTTTAGAATATTTAAAATATGTGAGACCCTGGTGTTTGCTTAGTTGCTCTGAACAGCTTTCTTGGGCAGGATCGGCTAATGCTTACTGGGCAAAAGTAGGAGGTGTACAGCTCCTAACTGGCCTAAAACAGTTCAGTTATTCAATGATCCAGAGAAAACTCAGAAAGAAACACCCTATTGTTCCTGTTAATCTAGTTATTAATCACATAGTGTAAACTTTTATGTTGTTCATAGAAATGGCTTCTGTACACGATGTTCCCAGTAATATAGAAAGTAGAACTAGTTAAAGATTATATAGAAGAATACTTAAAAACATTATGAAGAGTTGATAATATTTAATCTGCTAATATGTTTTCCCTCTTGTTTTGTAGTTTGCATTAGTTTCCTTTTGTGTGGTCTCAAGATATTGTCCTCAGGCTAGAAGCTAACATATAAAAATGGTGTGTGGAAAAAATAAAGTTAGAACAGAACTTAGCCTCAGATCACTGAGTCTGTCTTGCTTTGTTCTCCACCTTGCCGACGCCATCCCATTCACCAGAGACCACCATGCCCCTTGTGCCAGGGCTGGACCCTGGCAATATATGTATTCTTTAGTCAAAAAATTATTTGGAAACCTTATGTAGATACCCACACTATTAATTGTATTTAAAATTTTACTGCCCTTAAATCTAAATACTTGAGATACCGATTTGATATTCAAAAAGAATAAAAGGGTGAGAAGGTAAAAAAAAAAATCTAGTCATTATTTTTTTTTTCCTGAAAAATACCTTCTTTGCCTGGAGATGGGTAGAGGATAGGGACAGGCAGACATTAGCAGGGTTGGACTTTGGGTTTAATTTAGCTGGTGTTAACTTTTTTCTTTCCTTTTGGAATGCAACCTTCATGAAAATAGTGACCTAATCTGTTTTGCTTTCTGCCTCATCCCAGCATATTCAGAAGTATGTGGGACAGAGTAAACATACACTTTTGATAAATGAATGGGAAGTTAGTGAAGCAAATAAGTTCCAAACACCTTTAGGTTGAATTTGTGTTGAACTTTTAGGGCCTCTGCTCTTTTCTGGCACTGAGCTTTCCCAAGGAACCCATTAGATAAGGAAACGGACTCTGCCAGTATCAGGGGAAGAACTCATTCCTCACTGGCCCTGTTCTTGCCCTGTGTGTGGGCAGCTGCCAGGGGAAGTTCACTAAAAATCTGTGCAGCTGCCACCAGCACAGGGCAGGCTCAGGGCCAGTCAGCGTCTCCCTCTCCCACTCCTCTCAGTGGAATTTTAGCTTCCAGGATGACCTAACCCAGTAATTCACCACCCCAGGGAAGTGGTTACCAGATTTTTAATGTCAGGTAGCTGCCAACTGTAAGATTAAAAAATGTTTGCTTTTATTCAAGTGGAGACAAGGGTTTTGCCTTGGATGAATATATGATGGTGTTATGAGAGACACAGGGATGGCTTTGGTTTAAAATAGGTGTATTTATGAAAAGGAAAAATGACATGTCTGCTTCAAGGACTAAATTGTTTCTTAACGAGAAGTGTGCTGGATAGGCAGGCAGAGGTTAGATTTCTTTTGCTATCAGGAAAGAAAGTACGCTATGTGGAAGGCATTCACTGAGGCAAAAGACATATTCTATAAACCAAATAAGTGTGGCCAGAACCAGGCACCACATCCTCAGGGTTGAGGAGCATAGGTCATGAGCTCGTGTGCATACTTGGGACCTGCATTTGTGAGTTCTTCACACTCATGGGGCTGTGCCTGTTCCCACTTGATGAAAAGTAACTTTAAAGAACAAAAGCCAGTGTTCACACAAACCAACTCCTACCCAGAACAACAGGGAAGGGAAAATAGAAGGAAGAATTTTCTAGATGATAAGCCCAGTTCAACACAATGCCGAATCTCTCAACCATTAAAAATTATTAATCACAGCCCGCAGCTCACTGTTCTCTTTCCTACTCTTTGTATGTGTGGGTAGGATGATAGGGCATGGAACTGGGAGAGGAAATAATAAATTTCTCTTTTGTCTGTTCAACATATTGAGAGCATCAGCTGAAGGGGTGCATTTGGTAAATGAATGCTGTTGTTTTTTTCTTACAAGAAATGACAAATTTCAAAATATTGCAATTTGCAAAAATCTTATTCATAAGTCTCTCCTTGCCAGATCGTGGAAACAGGATCTATATTGGACAGTAGAGGTAAATAAAAACTCAATTATTGCTAGAAAAATCACATGTAAACAGGTTTAGGAAGAGATGCTCCTTTTCTCAGTTTTCATCCAGCATCGCTTCTGTTGGTGATAGTTGCTCATTCACAATGGAGAGGGAGAAGAAGTTCATTCACTCATGAGGGGAATAGAAAAACCAAGCAACTTTCTCTTTTTCTTCAGTATGGGGCTTTTCCCATTTTAAATCATGTCTCAAATACAAATACAGAGGTATTTTGTTCTATCTGAAGTATTTAATTTGTTTTATTTATGCAGATCAGAATTTCCCAGATATTTTTTATAGGAATTATTTACATGTTAATGGATATTCCTAAGTGGGCTAGGTGTTGGGCATGACCCATCCCCTTGTTGTAAGCTCTTTGTGAATATTTGTGTGTCCTGAATGAGTAGGTCAAATGTATCTCCACAGAGGAGGATGTCATCAATAAAAGGTCTATATCTGTGAAAGGTGACTTGGTTAAGATCTTTTCTGCAGAGACTGTGTGTGAGGGCAAGCTGTTAAGATAACTGATAGGAAAATATGAACCATGCCCTTTGGAGGTGGAGACAAATGGTGGCAGAGAGGCTGTTGAAAGGCATTAAGAGAAAAATGATCTAAATCTATAACAGCAAAAGGTTGCTGATTGGATGGAGTTAGTAATTCAAATAATATTGAGTATGGAGGACTTAATGGGTGGGCTACAGCACTAACGTGTGGTAACCCACAAGGAGGCACCATTCATCCTTTCCAGGCTTAACAACAGGCTAAATTGGGCTGTTAAATGGAGAAGCAGTTAGGATAATCCTTCCTTCTGTAAATGGGTCTTGCATGATAGATTCCTGTTCTTGAAAGCCCTATTTTAATTGAGATTGGGCCATACTAATTATTTTAACTGGGAGAGATGACCCCTAGGATCTCATTTTGTCAAGCTAATTTGTAAGTGTCAAAGAGTTAATTTAAATTTAATTTAGTATTCATTGAGTCAGAGCACCCATGCACCCTATCAGTCATTTTAGGGTAATGGGTGCCATGGAGGGATATTGAGGCAAGGCAATAATTATTCTGATGGTGAGGGTAAGGCTATCACCATAACTGTTTTCTGCTCAGGATCTCCCTTGAGATTAGAAGGAATACCTTATTTTAAAATGGTGGGATTCCAAGGTATACTTGTAATTTGAGCCCCATTATTCATTCAGGCCCCTCAACCAAAAATTCAGGTATGGGGTCAGCCTTACCTGGCCCACATCTGATCTAATCAATGCAGATGGGAAGATGTGCTGAGAGACAGGGATCACATCTAGGTAGGTCTAGGTCTTCCCCTAGAGGTAGGGTGTATTGTCTTCCACAGAACAATGTGGACTGAGTGTGGGTAGATACTTCCTCAGAGGAAAATTTGGATCCTCTGACTGTGTGTTGAGAAGCTGTGGTGGTTTTGTCTTCTCTCAATTTAGTCGAATGGGTACTACATTTTCAAGAATTCACCTCCCTGAATACTTCTGGGTTAGGTTTGACCACAGGATAAATTAGGAAAGTGGAAATGGAGTGAGAGCCAACATGCTCTGGAGGTCCTCACTGTTTGGAGGCTGATTCCAGGTTACTCTCAGTGCCCCCCACTCTGACTTTACAGTCCTTTCTGACTGGGAGCCTGCTGATCACAGTGACCTCAGGCCCACCACTAAATCATTCTCAGTGAAGCACAGAGGTAGTTTCCGTGAAGGTCATTGCCTCATACACACCTCTAACTTAGCACATTTACCATCCTGCTCCCATTTGGATTTGCCCCAGGTCTGGAAGCAAATAAGGAGCTTGGGGGAGACATGATTTTGGATGACAAAATTGCTTCTTTTCTTAGAATTTTGGCTCATTAGGATCACCAAATGTTTTCATAAACATGACACAAAATTGTAAATGATATTCTTGTCATAAGACAAAACCATGCTAAGCTTTATTTCATTTTTAATTTTTCCTATTAAAAATGAAGCACTACAGCAGAATCTACCCTGATAAGATGAGACTGAAATGTTATTTATTGTCATTAACTTTAGTTTTATTTCCTAGGAGGTAAAATAAGGCAAAATCCAATCTTCTGTTGCTCTTCTCATTATAATTGGTTAGACCTTTAAATTAACTGACTATATATGTACCATCTTATTTGTGGTTGAGATAAATATGTTCTCTAAATATTAAAGTACCTACTATGTGCTGAGCACTATATTGGGTACAAAAGAAATATCCTTTTTCTTAGGAAGGCTAGAAGGGGAAGTAAATACATTTCCTTACAAAACATTGTTTCAAATAAATTCCCTGAAAGGCATGCAGGTAAAGGGTAGAAGAGGGGATGTTACCTAGGTTAAGACATCAGGAAGGTTTCTATAAAGAAGGTAGTTGGATTTTAAAACTTTTTTTAAAGGATCAAATCTAGTTATGCGTATAATGAATGATATTTGTTGAGTACTTCCTAAGAGACCATATACTGCTAAAAGCACTTTATTCTTTAATTTCTCCTTTCTTTACATTGTCTTACAAGGAAAGTATTAATATCCCCATAGAACACATGGGGAAGCAGAGGCACAGAGTGATTAAACAATGATAAAAGGGCTCATGAGCCCAGCAATCTGACTATGGAACCAGTGCTCCTAACCACAGTGCTCCAGGGCGCTCCGTTCCAGGGTAATGACAAATGTATAAAAGCAAATACAGGAAGATGCAGGTATGAGAATAAGAGGATGTTTGATCTGACCTTTGATATGTTGTCCACTGAAGGGCATGAGGAAAAGGACTTTAGAAATTAAGATTACAGATGGTCATAATGGACTATAAGTGCTAGTAAGCTGGGGCTTTACTTGGAAGGCAGTGGAGTAGCTTAGAAGATTTTCAAGCCAGGGTTTAGATTGGACTGTCACAGAAGACATGGAAATGTAGATTTGAGTGCAGAAAGCCTATTGAGCTGGGGGTGGAGTTGGGAGTGAGCATGGACAGGGAAGAAGCCACAATTTATAGAATATTGTGATAGAGATTGCCAGAATGTTGTAGTTCCACATAGATCCAAACAGAGCAGAGGTTCTTATTTTGTGTTTCAGATCTAAAGCTCAGTTTTATTCTTGCCTCCATTATTGGTGAGAAAACTGTACAGGAAAAGGGTGCCCAGCGATGTGGTCAGACAAAATCTGGGATCCAGATGAGTTTTTGGGTCATTTTCCAATTAAGATATTTAAGTAGCGTCAAAAATCTCCCAAATATTTTTAAAACTTTTTAAACTGATACATTAATGGGCCAGGTGAAAATAGAAACCTTAAGGCTCTAGGGCAGAGAATGAAAAAAATAAAGTACTTAGAAAATGTAGATGGAATAATTATAGCTTTTCCCTGTAGTGACATATGCCATGCCATTTTAGGAGTTACTACAATATGTGTTATGGAATAATAAACTGGTGTAAATATTTTGTATTTTTAAATGGATCTAATATCTGTTGACTCTCTAAGCCTTCACTTGTGAGTAATGGGAGCAGGGAGAGTTAGTCTTGTGGTGTAGTCTACCTGAAATAGTTCCTCCTTTCCCACCAAACACACTTGGATATCACCACGTGGAACATAAATTAGATTATTTTTCCCTTGTTGTATGATGCATTACTTCCTTCGTTGCCTGTAGGACTCTTAAAAAGAGAAAAAAAATCTCATTAGTATCGACGTGATGGAAGAGCGTTAACAAGTATTAGACTTTTTTTGTCAAGTCATTAGACTTGAGTGTATTGCAGATCCACAGATGTTACATGTTGACAAAATGGTAACACAAGGCGACTCGATTTCTATATGAAGTTTTGTTAGTGAGTAATCGATAGAAGCAGTGCTAACTGTTCTTGAATACCACGGATATACCAGCAAAGAGAGGAATAGATGATGGGAAACAGATGGATTGTTGAAGTTGTTTTGCAGCTGACATGTTGAATAAAGATTTCTGCCTGACATCTGATTTTTTATGATTTGTTCATTGCTTGAATAAATACGTAGCTGTCTCATTAGGACAGCAGATTAATAATAATATTAAAATGTTGTGTGCACCCATATTTATATGCCCCAAATGGAATGCCAAGAAGTAGGCTCATTAAACTCAAAAGGGCTGAGAGTTAAGTCTTGCAGGGTGGGGGCTGTAGGAGCACGAGGTAGGAGCAGCACAAAGCAGCATGTTGCCTTTTATGCAGGGGATGCTAATGGTTGCAAAGGCTTTCTGGTTGATTTTTGTTTTGAGTCCTTCTAATAATGAAGCTATTCAGAAATGTGTGTTTGCTTACCAGCAGCAGATAGTCTACAGCTCACAGTGTCACAGATGTGGAGGGAGAGAGATCCCAGTTAACAGTGTTCAGATTAGGGCAGAGTTGTCTTTATTTTCAAAGCAACCTCAGCAGTGGTGATGGTGGTGGATACAGATCAAATCAACCAATCAGCTAACATGTTTATTAGGTACCTAATATTTCCCCCCAGTCTCAGCTGGAATCTTTCTTCCTGTTCCTGTTCCTCATGGTGATGAAAGTTCATAGAGATGTTATTACTACTTGGAAAGCATACTTGGTTCCCTATGAACTTTTTAAATCAACCGTGCATCCCATGGGCCTGCTCTAACCATCCTTACTTGCTTTGACTATGGCACCCTTTCCTATCTGTCTGGTGGATCTCCTTGTATTCAATAGTTGTGGCTTACAAAGCAAAGAGAAGCCTGGATTTTAGACAGAATCAATTCCCAACTTGTTAGCTGTACTGCATTGGTGAAGAACCTAGGAAGAAGAGCATGCTGTTTCTGAGCTGAATAGGAAGGAAAAAAAATGGTCATTGCCCACATATAACAGGCTGAGAATATAAAATCTGAGCTTATTCTACTGTTTTGAAATAAGAAAGCAAGAAAAGAGATTTAGTTTAGTCAAATGATAGACTTTCAGTTGTTAGATTTAAAATTGCTTTGTTTCTAAGTGGGTCACTGTGGGTGATAGCAAGGCTGCACAAAAGGTTCAATTATGCACTGGCTCATTTTCCATGTGATTTGTCATTGTGAAAACCCCCATTTATTGAATACTTACTAGATGCATTGTCTCATTTTCCACCCATGGGTTGAAAAACATTAGCCTCATAGTATAACCAAGAAGGGAGGGTTATGCTATTTACTTAAGGATTCTTATTATGAATAATTGGAAATTATTAGTGTGAATAATTGGAAATTGAACTCAAATGTGTTTGGCTCTGTCCTGACCACAGCCTAGCTGTACCAGGCAGTGGGGTATGTTACAGAGAAGCCAAAGAAAGTGCCTTGGAGACATCATGGCAGACACATGACTTATTGGGGAAAACTTATAAGAGATCAGTGACTTCTCCAAGAAGAGTTCAGTGGTGATAGGATGAACAGATAGCACCCTTGGTCCCTCAAAGTGCTTCACCAAGCAGGGCCTCTGCTTCCTCATGGCATTGTGTCCAGTGTGGCTGACTGGATGAGTGACACATATCATGTGTCCTTTCTACAGTGTCCTCAATTCTACACCTCTCCCTACTCAGAGAACAGTTTTATGTTAGACTTCTGAATTAGTGATATCATCAGAATTAGCTTGCTTAGTTTGCTCAAATGATCAGCATTGCAAGGAGTGACTCTCCTGGTAAATGTGCAAAATAGTAACTTTCTACAGATCAACTCTAACTTGCCCTGGTTCCCGTGAAGGAAAGCCAGTGTCCTTTAAGATAATATGTACCTGTTTTAGGAAGGCATCATGATTCATCAAAATGTATAAATGCATTCTACAGTTATGTACAACTAATTAGAACAAATAAAAAAATTTAAAAATTAAAATAAAAAAAATAAAAATGGCAAAAAAAGAGAAAGATAATATGTACCTGGAACTTTGCAGCCCAGGCTTGCTTCCATTTTTCCCTTAACTTGGCAAGGTTTTGTGGAACAGAAAGGGGGCATTCAGGGACCTGGTGTTTACCTGTCTCCCTTTTCTTTATAGATGCTACTCCTCAACTTGTATGAAGTGTACCTATTTGAGTGGCCTAATCACTGGATTTCAGTGGTCTGAATATGGCTTTCATTCATCTTCATCTGTCCAAGAAAT
This sequence comes from Glaucomys volans, assembly GCA_020662805.1. NCBI lineage: Eukaryota > Metazoa > Chordata > Mammalia > Rodentia > Sciuridae > Glaucomys > Glaucomys volans. The sequence continues at coordinate 156,721 of JAJEJO010000742.1, forward strand.
CTCTACTTTGTGCTCTCCTTGCTGTTCATGGCTTATTTTTACACATCCCTACTGTCTCTCAGTGTTTGAAGGAAAGCAACCAATCATGGCAGCATGTGCTGGTGGCTCTTTGAATGGGAGAGAGTTACTGTCATTGATGTATGTGAGTGTGAAGTTGTGACTTGTCTAGGGATGATAAGACTGAGAAGATCAGGTCCCTGCTCTCATGTGACAAGGTAGTGGCTTAACCAGGGCTTACCATATCTCTGATGTGGTGAGTCCTTCCTTCAAATGGGAAGGCAGGATGGCAAATCCAGATTGGAATTATCATAGGGGTTGTGAAGCAGCTCCCAACACTGTCTGCAGCAGCCCTGGTGTAAAAACCAGGGAAACCAGGGGAACATCTCAGGCACCAGGATCCCATTAAGGGAGGGAAATACACATATGGGAAAATAAAGTGTATGGTGCAAAGGTTGGGTTCCAAGGGCTTCAGAGAAAAGGCACAAATGCCTTTGTGTGGACACAGAAAGGAGTTGGCGAGTCCAGACAGGGAGAAGGCTGACATGAGAGAGAACAGAGGAGAGCATGGATTTGCTTTGGGATCCTGAGTGATGGTACCAAAGAGGTATTTGGAAAGGAGAAATAGGCCATTCTGTTGACTCTGTGACACCTATTCTATGAGGTCACATGTGTTTTATGTAAGTTGTGAGTGTGGGTTGGAAGTCATGATAAATCAATAAAAGGACTGAATTTTAGTTCAGATCAATGTGATAAACAACAGGAACCCTGAATGGTGAATCTGGAGTCCAAGAGGCAAAGGAGACCACAAGAACAGCAAGAATAGGTATTCTCAGAAATAATGAGAGGACTTCAGATTTCCATGAACCATTAACTTACACACACACACACACACACACACACGCCACAAGTCATATTGCCAGGATCTCAACAAGTAGGTTCCAGCCGACATAAATCTTATTTATACATTTTTCCCCACAAACTCATAATTCGATGATTGAAGCCTACAATGTATGTGTTTAAAAGTGTGCGTTCTCCAGAGAGAAAGAATTCTGGGAAAGGAAAGTTGGTTTGCTTACGAGGGCCACCTAGGAAGCTTCATTTCACCAGTCCATACCTCTGGCTATGTCATTCATAGACGATGTCATTGTCTTTTGCCAGGTGGTGTGCAGAGATTCACTGCTCACTGGCAGTTCTCAGAAGTGCAGCCCATACACCCTTGAGGCTCAGAGCTCAACTTGCAGATGAGTCACTCTGTCTATTCAAGCCTTGACTCCTGCTCATTGAGGATGCTGGGTAAGTAATGGAGATAGCAGGAGGAAGAGACAGACATACTGCTCTCCTGGAAGAAATGTGGAAGGCAGGACTGGTTGGAGGTGGTCTTCAGGATGGAAGGACTGCTTGGGTTCTTTGAAGATGCTCAGTGAGTAGATCTTGGTGGGCAGTGACTTTCAGGAAACAGTCTCAAGATTTTGCATTCTGGGCTTCAGTTACACTGTTAGGACATACAGATTGCTACAGAGATGGGGTTTTAAGCTATTGATGCTTCTCCAAATGTGGTTATGTTTCTCAAAAATGTTTATGACTCCAAGCCAAGCACTGGGATAAGTTGACCCATCCAGGCCACGAACAGCAAGATGATAACCAGATGTATCACAATTCTGCATATCCATCAAAGGCCTTTCCACAATCTGAGAAACCTGTGTATTTTCCAAAGTTTGATCATGTCTCTTTCCCTATTTAATTTCCAGGTTCTACAAGGGCAGGGCCTGGTTCTTTGTCTCTCTTAATGGTATTCCCAGAGGTGCTCCTGTCACTGAATGAATGTGAGATGAGGAGGTCCCCATAACTGAATGAATGACTGGTGACAACTACATAGGAATTACTTTTAGTAATGTTAGTGTCATCCCTGCAACACATCTGACCATAATTTACAACATGCCTGATGAGTTGATCTAGGAAGACAGTTGGCCTCTGGAAAAGGGGAGAACTAAGATTAGAGCAGACAACTTCCAAGTTTTGTTTCAATAGTGTTTTTTGATACCTGGGCCTTGTACTTTAAGTAAAGATGGAATTGGGCTTTGATCATTTTAAGGACCCTGCCTCACTGAGTGTATCAGACTTATTACCTCTTATGATGGTCGTTGAAATTCCCAGTGCTTGAGAACTTGCCTTTTAAGTCAAATGTCTGCTCTTTCCTTGTAATGCACTGGTCACATATTATAATTCATTCTTGCCAATGGATTCTGAGTCATGAAATGTTTAAGTTTGGAGACAAAATTGAAAAATGTATCATTTGATATTCTAATTGTGTATTTATTTGTCTGCTCTTCTGTGCAACTGAGCCAAGCCGTCTTTCTGATGCTGACTACGGCAGTTAAGGAATGTATTCCATTGCATGTAAGAGAAGGCAGATTATGACAATATTTATCATGTAATGGAAAATCTAGGAACAGGTAATCTGGGGCTTCTTCTGAAAGAAACAGACTTGTTTGGTCTTTCCATGCTACTTATCCTGGCATATGGCTGACAGGCTCTATTTACTTGGCAGTTGCTTCTCTCCAGCCTTAGGTGAGCTGCCCAAGCTGACAGGTACCGACAAGATCAAGGATGCCTGGTAACATTAGAAAAGAGAGATTTTCACTGAAATCTCCAACAGACTTCCTCTTATAGTTCATTAATCTACACTGAGTTAGTGACTGACTGAGCTGCAAGAGAGCCTGAGAAAAGTAGTGTTTCGTTTGGTCACAATCTCTGAGCACAGGAATGAGGTAATTGTGTACAGGGCCTTGCAAAATGAGCATTCAGAGATTAGCAGAATTTTGGAAACAGAAGTGCTCAGTTACCCATCACCTTGGAAGACTGAGGAATGTGATCATTGCTTATTTTTTAACTTTCAGTAGTGTGTTCACTATTGCAAACTGTCAGTGATCTGTTGGCATGGGTCTGAGGCTGGGTCTGGTGATTAGGTTTGTTACAACCAAGTGGCCAAGATTTTTCCTAGGGTAAGATATTTTTTATTTTTATTTTTAGTGTAAGGGATCTCATCTAGGGCTCATCTGTGCTAAGTGGGCATTCTACCAACTGAGCTATAGTCCAACCCTAAGAACTTATGTTTGATCTGCTCCAAACAAAAATGGTCTCCTTTTACTTTGGAAGAAAGGCTGGTTATGTCTGCCACGTCTGGGAGCATAGGACACATGGGCAGCTGAAGGAAAGGCAGTGACCTCCCCTGAGGGGCCAAGGAAGCCTTGTCAGGGGAGATCGGTGGGAAAACAGTGAGGTGAGGCATTTTGTGCAGATGACTGCAAATGCTTCTGTAGTTAAAGAGTAGATGCGTCACACCTTGACTGTGCTATTTTGGGCAAAATGAAGGACTGATGTGAGGAGTCTATGAGCTAACATCTGGCGCAGGATTGGTGTCAATTAGTTGACTGAGTGCCTGCACACAGGGATGCTTTGTTTTGTAGGTGAGTATATCAGGCTGAGGAGGTATGTGACTTGCTGTGACCCCACATGCACTGAACCTAGGCCACCTGACCCCAAAGCTCATGGGCTTCGTGCTTTGCCTTCCAGCCTTGTATAAAAAATATTTGCAAGCAATATTAAGTCAATTCTATGAAGGACACTGATCTACCTGAAAATAAATCAGCTAGATGAAATGCAAACTTGTCTCACTGTACCTTCCTTCACCTCCCATTCAAGTGACAGCAATATAAGTTCTCATTTCCAATAAATGTGGATTGAGCATCTGTGGTAGAAGGTATCATGCTGGGCCTTGTGGAAGACACAGAAATGAATCATACTGGTATTATCACTTGACACACACAATCCATTCTCACACAGGTTTTGTGTTCATTAATTACTGTATATTTATAAATAGCTTTTTATAATCAATCTGTTTATAAAGGATTAGAAGCAGCACCTAAGACAATGTACAGATACCTAAATAAAACCTCAAACAAAATTGAAATGATAGAGCAAGGGAATATATTTCATAGCTCCTGTTGTCTGATAAAGGGAATTAAAGTTTCAACATTGTTCCTATGTCGTTACGAGTTCTGAATTACTATAAACTTGTCATTGTCCTATATGGTAGGGACACAAACCAGTCTAATTAGATGAGATTATATTAAAAGTGTGGAAATTCTACATGTGAAGCTATATCTCAAGGCCCAGAGCACCCTTGTGAGACTTCTGCACCTGGGAGGCAAGCCCAGAGCACCCGCATGAGACTCCTCCAGTGGGGATGAAGGGCTAGAGCACACGCATGAGACTTCCATGCCTGTGAGGCCCACAGAGGCCTATGTCCACCCCAGCCTGGCACCAACCCCGTGGTCTAGTGCCCGGGTAGCAGTTGACCTCTGCCCACTAGCAGGGATTATACCCTACCAGGAAGCCACCATACCTAGAGGGGCAGCACCCTTTTTGGGATACCACATTATCAAGTTCCTTCCAGGCATCAGGCTACTGAAGACTAGGAGGTTTGAACAGTACAGTATAGTTTTATTGTAGTTTTTTTTTTGTTACTTTATTAGTAATAATATTACGATTATTCCTATTATACCTACTATTATTCCTACTTTTTGTTTCTTTTATTAATATTTTTCTCACCCTATTGTCCTCTAATCTGTTTCCTTGGAGACTCTCCTTTTTCTCATGCTAACAACCAATTTCTTTTAATCCCTCTGTCACTACTCCTATGACATAGTATCTCTAAAGACACCCTTCTTATCTCATTAATGGTATATCCTATGCCCCACCCCATCCTCTTTGTACACCATTAGAAATTGTGGTCCTTATTGCAAACCTATTGGCTAAACTGTAGATAATAATCAAACTCATCATCTCTGTTTACTAAGACAATATGATTAATATCTTAAAAGGGAAAATTTGAGTTAAGGATGCATATTGTTTGTATAGTGTGCTGCTAATATTATTGATCTCTCATTTCAAGGTGAGGTATTGGAAACCTACAGGGACACTATAAGTCTATACCAGGGAAACTGCAATACCTCAGATTCTCACTTCTAGAAGGGAAGATACATGAACAACATGAGAAATCAAGGGAAGAAAGTGTCCCAAACAACCCTAAGTGCTACATCATTAGATTCCAATGACAGCATGGCAGAATAAATGTCAGAAAGTGAGTTCAGAGTGCATATAATTAAAATGATCAGAGAAGCAAATGATGAGATAAGAGAGCAAATGCAGGCAATGAATGATGGCACCAATTAACAGTTAAAAGAACAAATGCAGGAAGCAAAAGATCATTTCAATAAGGAGATAGAGGTTCTGAAAAAAACCCAAACAAACAGAAATCCTTGAAATGAAGGAAATAGTAAACCAAATGAAAAACTCAATAGAAAGCATAACAAACAGGCTAGATCACCTGGAAGACAGAATCTCAGATACTGAAGACAAAATATTTAATCTTGAAAACAAAGTTGGCCAAACAGAGAAGATGGTAAGAATTCACAAACAGAACCTACAAGAATTATGGGATATCATGAAAAGACCAAATTTAAGACTTTTTGGGATTGAGGAAGGTGCAGAGATACAAATCAAAGGAATGAATAATCTATTCAATGAAATAATATCAGAAAATTTCCCAAATATGAAGAATGAAATGGAAAATCAAATACAGGAGACTTACAGGACACCAACTGTATAAAATTACAACAGATTCACACCAAGACACATTATAACGAAAGCACCTAACATACAAAATAAAGACAGAGTTTTAAAGGCTGTGAGAGAAAAAAATCAGATTACATTCAGCGGGAAACCAATATGATTATCAGCAGATTTTTCAACCCAGACCCTAAAAGCAAGAAGGGCCTGGAACAACATATTCCAAGGTCTGAAAGAAAATGGATGCGAACCAAGAATCTTATACCCAGCAAAACTTACCTTCCTTCAGGTTTGATGATGAAATAAAATCCTTCCATGATAAACAAAAGCTAAAAGAATTTGCAAATAGAAATCCAGCACTACAGAACATTTTCAACAAAATATTCCATGAGGAAGAAATGAAAAATAACAATGTAAATCAGCATAGGGAGGAACTACCCTAATGGAATAGCCAAATAAAAGAGAAGCCAAATCAAGTTAAAAAAATAGAAATAAGCCAAAATGACCAGGAATACAAATCATATCTCAATAATAACCCTGAATGTTAATGGCCTAAACTCATCAATCAAAAGACATAGACTGGCAGATTAGATTAAAAAGAAAGACCCAACAATATGCTGCCTCCAAGAGATGCATCTCATAGAAAAAAATACCCACAGATAAAGGTGAAAGGACAGGAAAAAGAATATACCATGCTTATGGACTCAGTAAAAAGTGGGGGTTTCCCTCCTCATATCAGAAAAAGTGGACTTCAAGCCAAAATTAGTTAGAAGGGATAAAGAAGGACTTTTCATATTGCTTAAGGGAATCACAAATCAGCAAGACATAACAATGATAAATAGTTATGCCCCAAACAATGGCGCATCCACATACATCAAACAAATTCTTCTTAATTCCAAGAATCAAATAGACCACAACACAATGATACTAGGTAACTTTAACACCTTTCTCACCATTGGGCAGATCTTCCAAACAAAAACTGAACAAAGAAACCATAGAATCAATAACACAACTGCTAATTTAGACTTAACAGACATATATAGAATATTCCATCCATCAATAAGCAAATACACTTTCTTCTCAGTAGCTCATGGATCCTTCTCTAAAACAGAACATATGACATGACACAAAGCTACTCTTAGCAAATACAAAAAGATAGAGATACTCCCTTGTATTCTATCAGATCATAATGGAATGAAGTTGGAAATCAATGATAAAATAGAAAACAGAAACTTCTCCAACACCTGGAGATTAAATAATATGCTATTGAATGATGCATGGATAACACAAGACATCAGGGGAAATAAAAAAATTCTTAGAGGTAAACAAGAACAAAGACACAACATATCAAAATCTCTGGGACATGATGAAAGCAATACTAAGAGGAAAATTCATTGCATGGAGTGTATTCAATAAAAGAATGAAAAGTCAACAAATAAATGTACTCACATTATAGCACACAGCACTAGATAAATAAAAATAGATTATCACCAAAAGTAGTAGAAGATAGGAAATAATTAAAATCAGAGGGGAAATCAATGAAATTGAAACAAAAGAAACAATTTAAATAATTGACAAGACAATAAGTTGATTCTTTGAAAAAATAAATGAAATTGATAAACCCTTAGCCACATAACAAAGAGAAGGAGATAGAAAACTCAAATTACTAAAATTCGTGATGAAAAAGGAAATATCACAACAGACACTATTGAAATACAAAACATAATTAGAAGCTATTTTGAAAATGTATATTCCAAAAAAAGAGAAAATCTCAAAGACATCAACAGGTTTCTAGAGACATATGAGCCACCCAATCTGAATCTGGAGGACATACACAATTTAAATAGATCAATTTCAAGCAATGAAATAGAAGTCATCAAAAGCCTACCAACAAAGAAAAGTCCAGGACCGGATGGATTCACAGGCGAGTTCTACAAGACCTTCAAAGAAGAGCTCATTCCAATATTCCTCAAAGTATTCCATGAAATAGAGGAGGAGGGAACCCTTCCAAATTCATTCTATGAAGATAATATCACCCTGATATCAAAACCACACAAAGACACATCGAGGAAAGAAAATTTCAGACCAATATCCCTAATGAACATAGATGCAAAAATTCTTAACAAAATTTTAGTAAATCACATACAAAAACACATTAAAAAGGTAGTGCACCATGATCAAGTAGGTTTCATCCCAGGGATATAAGGTTGGTTCAACATCTGGAAATCAATAAATGTAATTCACCATATCAACAGACTTAAAGTTAAGAATCACATGATTATTTCAATAGATGCAGAAAAAGTATTTGATAAAACACAGCACCCCTTCATGCTCAAAACACTAGAAACAATAGGGATAGTGGGAACATTCCTTAACATTGTAAAGGCTATCTATGCTAAGTCCATGGCCAACATCATCCTAAATGGAAAAAAACTTAAAGCATTCTCCCTATGAACTGTAACAAGGCAGGGGTGCCTTCTTTCACCACTTCTATTCAACATCGTCCTTGAAAGTCTAGTCAGAGCAATTAGACAGACCAAAGAAATTAAAAGGATATGAATAGGAAAATAAAACCTCATGGTATTATAATTTGCTGACAACATGATTCTATATTTAGAGGAGTCAAAAAATTCCACCAGAAAACATCTAGAACTCATAAATGAATTCAGTAAAGTAGCAGGATATAAAATCAATGCTTATAAATCTAATGCATTTTTATTCATAAGTGATGAATCCTCTGAAAGAGAAATCAGGAAAACTACCCCATTCACAATAGCCTCAAATAAATAAAACACTTGGGAATCAATCTAACAAAAGAGGTGAAAGACCTCTACAATGAGAACTACAGAACACTAAAGAAAGAAACTAAAGAAAATCTTAGAAGATGGAAAGATCTCCCATATTCTTGTATAGGCAGAATTAATATTGTCAAAATGGCCATACTACAAAAAGCGCTATACAAATTCAATGCAATTCCAATTAAAATCCCAATGACGGACCTCATAGAAATAGAGCAAGCGATCTTGAAATTCTTTGGAGGAATAAGAGACCCAGAATAGCTAAAGCAGTTCTTAGCAGGAAGAGCGAAGCAGGAGGTATCACAATACCAGACCTTCAACTATACTATAGAACAGTAGTAACAAAAATGGCATAGTATTGGCACCAAAATAGACTGGTAGATCAATGGTACAGAATAGAGGACACAGAGACAAACCCACATAAATACAGTTTTCTCATACTAGACAAAGGTGCCAAAAACATACAATGGAGAAAAGATAGCCTCTTCAACAAATGGTGCTAGGAAAACTGGAAGTCCATATGCAGCAAAATGAAACTAAACCCCTATCTCTCTCCCTGTATAAAACTAGACTCAAAATAGATCAAGGACCTTGGAATTAGACCAGAGACCCTGCACCTAATAGAAGAAAAAGGAGGTCAAAATCTGTATCATGTCAGCTTAGGGCCAGACTTCCCTTATCCTGACTACTAAAGCACAAGCAATAACAGCAGGAATCACTTATTGGGATAGATTCAAACTGAAAAGCTTTTTCTCAGCAAAGGAAACAATCAGCAATGTGAAGAGAGAGCCTACAGAGTGGGAGAAAATCTTTGCTACACAAATTTCAGAGCACAAATCTCCAGTATCTATAAAGAACTCAAAAAACTTTACAACAAGAATACAAATAACCCAATCAATTAATGGGCCAAGGAAATGAACAGACACTTTACAGAAGAGGATATACAAGCAATCAAGAAATATATAAAAAAAGTTCAATATCTCTAGTAATTAGAGAAATGCAAATCAAAACTACCCTAAGGTTTCATTTCATGTGTATTATCAAGAATACAAGCAATAACAAGTGTTGGCGATGATGTGGGGAAAAAGGTACACTCACACATTGCTGGTGGTGTTGCAAATTAGTGCAGCCACTCTGGAAAGTGGTATGAAAATTCCTCAGAAAACTTGGAATGGAACTACCATTTGACCCAGCCATCCCATTCCTTGGCCTCTACCCAAAGAACTTAAAATCAGCTTACTACAGTGATGCAGCCACATCAATGTTCATAGGTGCTTAATTCACAGTAGCTAGATTGTGGAACCAACCTAGATTCCCTTCAATAGATGAATGGATAAAGAAACTGTGGTATATATACCCAATGCAATATTACTCAGCCATAAAGGAGAATAAAATTATGGCATTTGTAGGTAAATGGATGCAGTTGGAGAATATCATGCTAAGTGAAATAAGCCAATCCCAAAAACCCAACAGCTGAGTGATTTCTCTGATAAGTGGATGATGATACATAACAGGGGCAGGGGGTCGGGGCAAGGCAAGAATGGAGGAAGGATGGATTGTGCAGAGGAAAATGAGGGGTGAGGAGGTGGTGGGGGAAAGGAAGGATAATAGAATGAAACAAACATCATTACCCTATGTACATATATGATCACACAAATGGTGTGACTCTTCTTTGTGTACAACCAGAGAAACAACAGTTGTACTCCATTTGTGTACAATGATTCAAAATAAATTTGAAAAAAAATTCTACATGTGAATCTACCCAGAGAACTGCTTTTAAAAAATAGACAATTCTGTAGATAAAATTACCTAAGTTCTCTTGGAAATAAAAGTTTTGGTAAATGTGTTAGTATAGGAGAATAGATTTCTTCTTCCTTTCTTTAACTTTGAGTAACTGAAGTAACTTAAGAGGAAATAGAGCAAGGTAGGTATAGTCTCATGACGTACGTAGAGAATCTTGGAAGTTAGATACTGAATAAGCATTCAGGCATACACTGTGAACAACAGAGAGGTCACCTGAGTTTCTGTGAATGCGAATGAGGGGTAGGTAATGATTCTTGATGTTTGAACTGAAGAATGAGCATGGACTTGCTAATTCCTTAGTATTTGTCTGGGAGAGGTGATTCTAGCATCATAAACAGCATGTGCAAAGGTCCTGTGATGAGAAAGGAAAAACCCTAAAGAAAAGTATGTGTGGTAGTCTGTGGGTGGGTAGGTGAGGATGGAGAAACACATACTGGAAGATATTGGTGTGAGAATCAAGTAACAGTATACATAAAGGCCTTGTTAAATTTCTTTTCTCTTCTCTTTTCTTTTTTTGTGGCACTATTTTGGTAACCCAGGGACAGCTTATTACTTAGCTACATCTCCAGCCCTTTTTATATTTTATTTTTAGACAGGATCTTACTAAGTTGCTTAGGGCCTTGCTAAATTGCTGAGGCTGGCCTTGAACTTGTAATCCTCCTGCCTCAGCCTCCCAAGTCACTGGGATTACAAGCATGCACCACCATGCCTGACTAAAATTTCTTGATTATGATGAATTTTCAAATGTGAAAGTAAAATTATTTTATTTTCCTCTAGTTGATAAAAGTGTTGATTCTAGTACAGATTTTCCTCCCACAAAAGGCAAATTGGGATAAAGAAGGAGCAGTGGAGTGTTTCGAGGCTGGATGGGGAGTCTGGATGAGGTTTCTGAGCAGGGCCTTGTGTTTGCAGCTGCTCAGCCACAGCTGGGACTTTTCAGGCTTCTAGGTGCTGAGGAGAAACCATTTCCCTGAACCAGGGAGCAGATCGGCTGGTCCAGTCTTGAACAACAATATTACAGACCCTTTCCTAAGTCCCTTCCTTCTTTGTTTGTTTTATGCTAGTTATAGTTATTTTGGAATATAGACAAAGAAGTCCATAAACCTTTGATATATGACAAAACTCTTTCCAAAGAATGCTTTATTTTATAGTTTTTTTCCCAAAGTTTTGCTCTTTCTTTAAAGTTCATACTTAACTTTTTGTGTTTCTTAGCAAATTCAAGGTCTCTGCAGGGGAGAGCATTCTGGTGACTGGAAAAATAATCTGAGAGATCTTGTAGTTGGTGTATAGACAGTATGTGTTTTCTAAGTGAGACATTCACTAATATAATACTAATAAGATAACAATGGAAAATTACCTTGTATGTCTATAATGAAGTGAATTGAAGAGGCTTAGAAAGGATCTTTTTCATAAATCAGTGCCTAGAGAAGAAAATCTAAAGACTTATGCCTCTGTTAAAGTACCTAAAAACTCTTCCTTAGCTCCTAAGGATGGTTCCTGGTTCTGGTGTCTACTATATGTTATGTGGAATACATTGTGGGGGGTACTCCCTTCCACCCTGTTTGGTATGCAATTTGCATGCCATAAATTGCTCAGTAAATCCACAACATGTTTCAGAACTCGTAGGAATCCTCCAAGGAAGATGGGAGGTAGTTTGGGGTGAGGGTGAAGCTGAATGACAGACCTGTGCCCTTGGAGGGTAAGGTAGTTGAGATGTAGAATCCATTTTCAATCAAAAAGTACCAAAGGTGGTGAAGTACTTTGTAGTTGATATGGGGGACTGGAAAATGGTGGCTAACCCATATCAGGTCTTTAGTATCATCTACCAGCTAGCTACCCTCAAAACCATGGCTCTACAAGTTGCATAGGTATATTAGTCATCTATCATTTTCCAAACGAGAACAATTTTGGTGATCCTTCCTCCTCCATCACTGCACACAAATTAGACCTAAATTTGGGTCCGAATTCACATCTGGATTTACAGGTGTGCTATAAATTCTGGTTGCAGCACAACACCTGGGATCTTACCAGCAAGCAGAGGTGGTCTCTCTTGACTTGATTTGAATCCTACCTGTTCTTCAGGTAACACTTCTATCTAGAATCTCTGATCACATTGACTGTTCATGTCTTACTTATTAGAGAACTAACCAAGAGAAACATTCTTTCAACATACTTAGAAGTACCTTTCATTATCAATATTTCATGAATTCAATTTATTTTGGGGTGCACCTCTGAATAGCTTCTCAAAGTATGACCTTCAAGAAGTCCAAAAATCCCATGTTCAAGAACTCTAAAGGTGCACAATGTTTCTCATTTCTGAGGCCACATCATTTCACTGGTGTCTGTACCATAAATTCAATCAGGATAGTCTTTATTTTAAAGATACATCTATTTTAAAGATGAAATAACTAAAGTTAAGGTGGGAAGCATGGAAGAGTTTATATAGCAGGTAGAACCTCAGACCTGAGAGAGAATCTTCCAAATCTACTTACTGATTTTTATATCATCTTTGGGTCAAGTAGGAGGACTGGTTCATGGAAACATGAAATATTTTTGATTGGATAAATTATGGATATTAGTGTGGGATGGGATTTGAAAAACTAATTTTTAGGTAAATCTTTGAATTTCAGTATCACATAACCCAAAATGCGCAGATTATAAACGAAATCTCAATGAAATTCTCTCTAGGTCAGTACCACCCAAATTGAGCAACAGAACATTTCCACCACCCAAAGTGACCCCCATTGCCTCTTTTCAGTGACCATTCATGGGACTTCTAACAACATTGATCAGTTTTACCTGTTGGTGAATTTTGCATGATGTGAACACCATACAGCATCCATTTGTGGCCATTTTTCCCACCTGACATTCTCTTGATGAGATCTCTTCATGTTGGTGCACACAGTTGTGTTCCCTCAGTCTGGTTGATGGACAGCTCTCTAACATATGCTTTAAGTAGCTTCCAGCTTGGGCAACTATGAGTATGGATGCTCTGAATATTCTTATCATGTCTTTAGGTGAACCTATGCATGCTTTTCCCTTCAATATGAATGTTTGTGTGGAATTCTAGAGTTCTAGGCACATATGTATGTACTAAACAGTTTTCCAATATGGTTGCACACGTTTATGTTTTCATTGACCATCCATGAGACTTACCATTGTTCTACTTACTTGCCAACTCTGTATTTTGAATTGTTTATAACTTTTGTTTTTTAATATTTGTTTGTTTATTTATTTTTGGTACTGGGGGTTGAGCCTGAGGTGATCTACTACTGAGCTACATCTTTAGTCATTATTTATCTTTCATTTTGAGACAGGATCTTGCTAAGTTTCAGGGGCTGGCCTGGAACTTGGATTCCTCCTACCCCAGCCTTCTGGGTTGCTGTGATTACAGGTGTGAGTCATTGTGTCCAGCTGTTTTTATCTTTTAGACATTCTAAAGAGCACATAGTAATATTTTATGGAGATGATTAGTGATGCCTACTGACCATGTGCATATTGCCTTTTGAATGTGTATATGAACCTCTTTTTTTTTTTTTTGCAGTGCTGGGGATTGAACCCAGGGCCTTGTACTTGCAAGGCAAGCACTCTACCAACTGAGCTATATCCCCAGCCCAGAACCTTTTGTTTTTTTAAGTTTACCATTTGGCTACTACTTGCTCTTACTGGTTTTTATGGGTTCTTTACACATTCCATATGTGATTACTTTTTTAGATTCAAGAACTACCAATATACTGCACTACTTTAGTTTGCTTTTCATCCTATTTATGATGTATTTTGACAAATACCACATTTAAAAACATTACATTTTTTAATTTCAATTTTGATGTAGTACAAAATATAATTTTTTGCTTTGTGTTGGTGCTTTTCATATCACTTAAGACACCTTTGTTCCACTAAAAGCCTTGAAGATATTATCCTGCATTTTAGAAGCTTTACTGCTTTATATTCCACATTTGAAAGTATAATCCAAATGGAATTGATTTATGTGCAAGCCGTGAGATGAAATGAAATTCATATTCCTAATAGATATCCAGTTAATTCATTACCATATATGGAAAAGTCTGTTTTTATCTATGGCACTGTGTTGTTATCGCCATCATGAAACAGGTGACCATAATGTGTGGGTCAGCTTCTGGAAGCCCTTGTGTTCCTTTGATTTATTTAGGAGGTACATGGAAAGCCACTGTCATAGGTGATGGAGACAGCCCTCAATTCAATGTGAAGATGGACTCACTAATCATTAGGTCTGTATTTCAAATGGTTCAAGATGATGTGAAAAGCAGTGAATTCTTGCTCCTGGGAGTATTCAATCAAAAATTGCAAAGGAAGTAATTTCTTTGGTGACTAAGAGACAGGGAGATATGATTGTAAGGTTGCCTCCGATTCTAATAACAGCACAGCCCCTTATCCTGTTGGACCAGGAGTTCAAGGTAAGCTTTCAAAATGTAATAGAAAGGGTGGAAGATAAACCTTGTCAATCTCAGAGTTTCAAGGCATATTTTTTTTACCATGTTTTCTTGAGCCATCTTCACTCTTAGTCCAAAGTGGCATCAGGAAGAATTCCAATAGGATTTCTTCTAATAAAACCTTCTCTTGGACAAACCAACACGTTAAGCCATCTGGAGACAATTCCTATCAAAACTGGCTGTTCTCGGCCTTGTGATATTTTCCAATATGGCATAGACCTTTCGAATACTGGTGGAAAAATAATCTGGGGGAGGCCATTTGACCAGTCCTAGAGTGTAAGTCATTTATTTTGTGGGAGAAGATTTCCCTGATGATATACTCTTATTATGTTTCTCATTTTCCTGTTAGAATTTTAATTTTTTAATTTTTTGAGTTTTAAAAATTTGTTCTGTTTAGTTATACATGACAGTAGAATGTATTTTGACGTATTACACATACATGGAGTATAATTTCCCATTCTTTGGTTGTACATGATGTGGAGTTACACTGGTCGTGTATTCATATATGAACATAGGAAAGTTATATCCAATTCATTCTACTGTCTGTCCCAGTCCCATCCCCCCCTCACTTCCCTCCATAACCCCTGTCCCAGTCCAGTGAGTCTCCACTCCTCCATCCCCCCACCTATTATGCATATCAGAGAGAACATTCCACCTTTGGTTTTATGGGATTGGCTTATACCACTTAGCATGATAGTCTCCAGTTCCATCCATTTACCAGCAAATGCCAAAATTTCATTCTGTTTTATGACTGAGTAATATTCCTTTGTGTATATGTATCACATTTTATTTATCCACTCATCTGTTGAAGGACACCTAGGTTGGTTCCATAGTTTAGCTATTATGAGTTGATCTGCTATAAATATTGAAGTGGCAGTGTCACTGTAGTATGCTGATTTTAAGTCCTTTGGATATAAACAGAGGAGTGGGATGACTGGGTCAAATGGTGGTTACATTCCAGGTTTTCTGAGGAATCTGAGATGAAATCTATCATTAAGTGTTTTGAATTCTTTATATATCCTGGAGATTAATGCTCTGAGGTGTAGGAGCCAAAGGTTTTCTCCCACTTGGTAGGCTTTCTCTTCACATTTTGTTTCCTTTGCTGTGAAAAAGCTTTTTGGTTGGACACCATCCCATTTATAGATTCTTGATTTTTATTTCTTTGGTTTGGCAGTAGTGGGGTTTGAACTTGCAAACTGTGAGATTGGGAACAGGCACTCTACCAATTAAGCAACTTAGGCTGGAGCTGATTTTTATTTCTTATACATTAGAAATCTTGTTGAAGAATTCTGTTCTTAAGCCAATATGATGGAGATTTGAGTGGACTTTTTCTTCTACTAGGCATAGTGTGTCTGGTCTAATGGTCCTTGATCTGCTTTGAGTTGAGTTTTGTTCAGAGTGAGAGATGGGTCTCCAATTTCATTTTGTTACCTCTGGATTTCCAGTTTCCCCAGCACCATTTGTTGAAGTGGCTATCTTTTCTCCAATGTATGTGTATGGTGCCTTTTTCTGGTATGAGATAACTGCATTATGTGGGTTTATCTCTGTGTCTTCTATTCTGTACCATTGGTCTTCATGTCTGTTGTGGTATCAATTCCATGGCATTTTTGTTACTATAGCTCTGTAGTATAATTTAAGGTCTGGTATTGTGATGCCTCCCGCTTCATTTTTCTTGCTGAGGATTCCTTTCGCTATTCTGGGTCTCTTATTTTTCCAAATGAATCTCATGACTGCTTTCTCTATTTTTGTGCAGAATGTCATTGGAAACTTAATAGGAATTGCATTAAATCTGTATAGTGCTTTTGGTAGCATGACCATTTTAGACAATATTATTTTTGCCTATCCAAGAACATGGGAGATCTTTCCATATTCTAAGGTTTTCTTCAATGTATTTCTTTAGCGTTCTGTAGTTTTCATTGTAGAGGTGTTTCATCTCTTTTGATAGATTGAGTCCCAACTATTTTATTTTCTTTGAGGCTATTGTGAATGGGATAGTTTTCCTACTTTCTCTTTCAATTGATTCATCACTGATGTATAGGAATGCAAGTGATTTATGGGTGTTAATTTTATATCCTAATTTGATGAATTCATTTATGAGTTCTGGAAGTTTTCTGGTGCAGTTTTTGGGTCTTCTAAATATATAACCATATCATCAACAAATAAGGATAGTTTGAGTTCTTCTTTTCCTTTTTAGATCCTCTTAATTTCTTTTCTTTCTTTCTTTCTTTTTTTTTTTTTTTCAGAGGGGGTTACCGGGAATTGAACTCAAGGGCACTCATCCACTAAGCCATACCCCCAACCCTATTTTGTACTTTTTAATTTAGAGATAGGGTCTCACTGAATTGCTTAGTGCCTTGCTTTTGCTGAGGCTGTCTTTGAACTCATGATCCTTCTGCCAAGGCCTCCCAAGCTACTGGGATTACAGACATATGCCATCATGCCCAGCTCCCTCTAATTTCTTTCTTTTAATTGCTCTGGATAGAATTTCAAGGACCATGTTGAATAAAACTGGTGAAAGAGGCATTTCTGTCTTGTTTCTGATTTTAGAGGGAAACTTTCCATTTTTCTCTATTTAGAATGATGTTGGCCTTGGGTTTAGCATATATAACTTTCATAATGTTGAGGTATGTTCCTACTATCCTTAATTTTTCTAGTGCTTTGAACATGAGGGGGTCTGTATTTTGTCAAATGCTTTTTCTGCATCTATTGAGATAGTCATGTGATTCTTGTCTTTCAGCTAACTGATGTGATGAATTACATTTATTGATTTCCATATGCTGAATCGACCTTGCATCCCTGGGATGAACCCCACTTGATCATGGTGCGCTATCTTTTTAATGTTTTTTATGTGATTGACCAGTATTTTGTTAAGAATTTTTGCATTCATGCTCATGAGGAATGAGCTCATGAGAAAGAAAACCTCATGGTCTGAGGTTTTCAGACCTCAGACCATGAGGTTTTCTTTCCTTGATGTGTCTTTGTCTGGTCTTGCTATCAGAATGATCCTAGCTTCATAGAATGAGTTTGGAAGAGTTCCCTTCTCTTCCATTTCATGGCATAAATTGAGGAGGATTGGTGTTGATTCTTCTTTGAAGATCTGGTAAAATTCCACTGAGAATCCATTTTATCCTGTTTCTTGGTAGGTTTCTGATGGTGTCTTCAATTTCATTACTTGAAATTGATTGGCTTAGTTTATGTCCTCCTGATTCAATTTGGGTAGGTGACAAGTTTCTAGAAATTTGTCAATGTCTTCAAGATTTTCTATTTTCAAAGTATAAATTTTCAAAATAGGTTCTGATTATTGTCTCTATTTCAGTAGTGTCCATTGTGGAATTTCCTGTTTCATCATGAATCTTAGTAATTTGAGGTTTCTCTGTCTCTTTGTTTGTTTGGCTAAGGGTTTATCAATTTTATTGATTTTTTTTCCCAAAGACCCTACTTTTTGTTTTGTTGATTTTTCGGATTGTTAATTTTGTTTCAGTTATATTGATTTCAGCTCTGATTTTAATTATTTCCTGTTTTCTACTGATTTTGATGTTGATTTATTCTTTTTCTAGGGCTTTGAGATGTAATGTTAGGTTATTTATTTGTTGACTTTCTGTTCGTTTAATGAATGAGTTCAATGCAATAAACTTTTCTCTGTACTGCTTTCATAGTGTCCCAGAGATTTTGGTATGTTATATCACTATTCTCATTTACCTCTAAGTATTTTTTTATTTCATCCCTGATTTCATCTGCTATACATTCATCATTCAATAGCATATTGTTTAGTTTCCAAATGCTAGAGTATCTTCTTTTTTTATTTTATTGTTGATTTTAATTTCTTTCCATTATTATCTGATTGGATGCAAGGTATTATCTGGTTTATTTTTTGGAGGGGCTACTGGGGATTGAACTGAGGGGCACTCAACCACTGAGCCACATCCCTAGCCCTATTTTGTATTTTATTTAGAGGCAGGGTCTCACTGAGTTGCTTAGTGCCTCGCCATTGCTGATACTGACTTTGAACTTGCTATCCTTCTGTTTCAGCCTCCCAAGCTCCTGGGATTACAGGTATGTGCTACCACTCCTGACTTATCTCTATTTTTTTGTATTTTCTAAGAGTTGCTTTCTCACCTAAAGTATGCTCTGTGGTAGAGCAGGAAACATGAATGTATATAGTCCTTGATGGAGGAAATATTCTGAATATATCTATTAAGTTTAAATTATCATATTTTTTAGTTCTCTACCTTCTTTATTTAGTTTTAGTTTGGAGAATCTATCCAGTGGTGAGAGAGTTGTGTTAAAATCACCCAGTATTATTGTGCAGTGGTCTATTTGCTTCGTGAAATTGAGAAGGGTTTGTCTGATGTACATAGATGCTCCATTGTTTGGGGCATAAATATTAACAAATGTTGTATCTGGTTGACGTATAATTCCTTTAAGCAGTATGAAATGTTCTTTGTCCCTTCTGATTATCTTTGCTTGAAGTCCACTTTATCTGATAGGAGGACAGAAACCCCTGGTTGTTTATGAGAGCCATCTGAATGACATGTTTTTTCCTATTCTTTCGCCTTTAGTCTGTGGATGGCTTTGCCTATGAAGTGAGTCTCTTAGAAAGAGTGTATTATTGGATCTTGTTTTTTAATCCAATCTGCCAGTGTATGTCTTTTTGTTCATGATTGGAGGCCATTTACAATGTAATTATTGAGATATGATATTTATTCCCTGTCATTTTGATTTAATTCTCATTTTTAATATGAACTTGTTTCCTCATTGATTCACTGTTCTTTTAGCGTAATTCCTCTCTTTGCTGGTTTTCACTTTTATTTTTCATTTCTTCTTCATGAAATAGTATGTTTTGTAGTAGAGGCTTTCTAGTTGTGAATTCTTTTAACTTTTGATTATCATGGAAGCTTTTTATTTCATCATCAAATCTGAATCTTCATTTTGCTGGGCATAGTATTCTTGCTGGCCTCCACTTTCTGTCAGCGCTTGGTATACATCATTCCAAGACCTCCTGTGTACACCACTCTCCATCTTTGATTTTCTCCTGGTTACTTGAGCACACTCTATGGCATGCAGTGTGTGTTTACTGGGCCCTTAATTTGGGACAAACTGGTGTTTGCCAGGAATCAGCTCCCTCAGCTGCTGGCCCCTATGCTGCTGCTGCAAAATGGTCTCTTCCTTTGTTCTCCAAATGCTGCCTGGAGAGATGGAGCCTTCTTTCCTGCACAAAGATATTGTGCAGTGTATCTTTCAGTTGATTCTGGTGGTGTCCTTGACCTCTAAATGCTCTGAACCCAGAAGGCACTTTAGACCTCCTAAAAATGCAGGTTCCTTTCATTCCCTTATCCTTTCACTTTCCTTGTGAAAGGGTCTGCTCTGGCTGGTGTTTCCAGCCCAGCTGCAGTAGCAGCTATGCCTCTGGGGATTTCTTCCTTATTTTATTATATTGAATCTTCTGAGTCCCTGATCTGCTTTGAGTGTCCAGTTTAAATTCCTGC
Organism: Glaucomys volans; assembly: GCA_020662805.1. NCBI lineage: Eukaryota > Metazoa > Chordata > Mammalia > Rodentia > Sciuridae > Glaucomys > Glaucomys volans. The sequence goes on from JAJEJO010000742.1 coordinate 176,908, forward strand.
AAAGTCCCCCCACCTTTTCTGGTTCACCCATCTTTGCCTGTCAGCTTTCTTGGTTTAATGCCATGGAACAGCCAGGAAAGCCCTGTTAGAATTTTTAAAAACACAACTCTTGTCTACCACTTCTCACTTTTAAGTTTTGCTTTCCAGTGGAAGCACATGTTTAACATCTTGGGATATTTTGTTATTCAGGCTCCTATTTCTAAATTATATGATTATGATCCCATTGCTTGACTATCAATATATAAGTTTATACATGTTAATTGATTTCTTATTGTTGATGAGAATTTTGCACTTTTCAATACAATGCTATCATGCTAATATTGCTATGTCAAATATTTAAATAGGCAGGCTTATTTTGTGATTATATACATATTACTCCCTCATAACATATTCAGTTTTGGTTTTTAATATTTCGGAGAATGTTCAAATAACATTGTATTGATACAATTATATTCACCAAAGTGCAGTGGTGTGACTTTGAAAGTTTTTTTTTTCTTTCTTTTTGGAACACCAAGCCTCATTTGGGGTGTGTAGATCTACATTATTGATACTGTCCCTTTCAAAGTAAAATTATCATTTGATTGTAGTGCTGCTGAACTAACACAGGTGATGTTATCAAGTCTACATTTACAAATTTGTTTTTCTTCTTTAGTCTTGGGTTTGCCTAGATTCTCACTTTTACCATTGCCTTTAGATGAATTCAATGAATATAAACTGAGGACTTAGATTTGGAGTGAGGCTAAATCTGGCATTATGCCTTGGAACAAAATTGGAGATTGGCTACCCCTCTGGGAACTGGCATTAATCATAATTCCCTTGTGATTACTTTTCCTGGTAGCTGGACTGTATTAGTGGTACTTGAGGGTGTCCTTAGAGTTTCCTTTTTATATAATTATAAAGAGACACTATTTCTCATCAAGTAATTGTTCTCTTAGTTATTGCTTCTAGTTTTTTCTATCAAAATTCTCATTCTTTCTGTCATTTTATGCCCTTATTCAAATAAATGATTTGTAGCCAGAAGTGCATTAAATTGAGAGAAATTTGTCATTATTGTTCCTGACAGGAAGGGAGACTTATCAGGGGTTATAAAGAAGGGCTACTATGTGGGGGCCAGAATTATGGTGTGAAGGAGAGACACGCTTTGTTTATAACTGGAGACAACATGACTCCGGGATCATGGCCATTTTTACACTTGGAGTTATTACCTTTGCCTGCCACACAGTTTGGCAAATGCTAAACACAGAAGGAGTGAACAGATTGGCATGCATTGAACTCCTCCCGTGTGCCAGGGGCTTTGTATGCTTTAGAGCAGTGTACAAATGCAGGCAGACTCATCTATCGTGCTGGTCCCCTTTGTACTTGATCCTATGGGTTTTCAAAGTTCTGATCTAGTTAGGAAAACAATATGTATGCATAATAGTGCAATAGGCTGGAGAAAATTGCATTCACAAAACTTTCTCCTTGGAAGTGCACCGTTTTTTCTTAGAAGACAGATTTCAGTCAGTTCCTTAGGATAGTAGGTAGCCAAGCAATGAAAGATCTTCACTAAACAAAGAAGCATGGGCAAGAGTGATCTGATTCCCTTTCTTCCTTCAACACAGTGAAAATTGTTGTGTAAGAGAAAAAGAATGGCATATGGATGTGGAAGTGTAATAGTTAATTTGAATTGTCAACATGATTGGATTAAGAGATGCCTCGATTAAGAGGCTTATGGGTGTGTCCATGAGGGTGTGTCTAGGAATGATTGGAATGTGGGATATGAACCGAAGTGGAGCCCCTCCCTATATGTGGGAGGTACTGCCCAAATAGGGTGGAATAAAAACTGGAAGAACAAGGAAGCAGATGTAGATGCAAGCTCAGCTCTTCTTGAACAGGTTCTTGATCACTGCTTCTATTGTCTGAGGATATCTGACTCTCACTTCTTCACTCTTCCAAAGCAGACTCTGCCAGTGATTGTCCAGGTAGTTTCCAGAAGCCTTGGTCTTGGACTCGGGTAGCACTGTTGATCCTTCTTGTTCTGGGGTTTCTGCATCTTGGACTGTGCAGTTGCTGGTTTTTCCAGCTCTCCAGCCTGCAGATGGCCATTGTGGACTATCCAGCTTCTCATGTAAGCCAATCTAATAAATCCCCTTTTATAATCATACTTCCTGTTGATGCTGTTCCTCTAGAGAACCCTGACTAACAGGATAAGAGAAAAAAGAAGTTAGAAAGCCAGCAAAATGAGTGGAAACTGTACCATGTGATATGAACACTCCCCATGGTAATCATTTCTGAGTGGCTAAATGCTTGGCCTGAAGGATATTTTTAGGAGGAGGGAAGAAATGTTTAAATATTTGAGAAAGTTATTTTGGTTTTGAATAAGTTGAGTTATTGAGTAAGCATTGAACCAAAATTGGATGCCTATCACAGGCAATCTGTTAAAAATGGTAATGACAGAAAACATCTCACCCTTTTGCACAGCTAAGCAGATAAAACCCATTTCCCTAAGTGTTAAGATAAAAATGATTAATACTCAAGTAAGAGAACTCAGATTCTATCCCTATTTTTAAGTGATACATGACTATATATACATTTCAAAGGGAAAGAGAAATAATTTCCAAGTACACCGAATAAGAAAATGTGGGAGGGTGTTTTTTTCCTTATTTTACACAGGAAGAAATCATTTTTTCTTTTTGATTTTTGTTTGCTCTGATAATATCAGAGTTGAAAAGGAAGATAGCCATGAACAGTGTGGCTCTTTCCTGAGAAGTAGATGTTTTACTTTGCTTTGTGTCACTGTAATCAAAAGTCCTGAAGAGAACAACTGAAAGGAGTAAAAGTTTATTTTGGCTCACAGTTTCAGAAGTTAAATCCAGTCAGCTGAGTTCATAATTCAGGGCCCAAGGTGAGGAAGAGCATCATGGAAGAAGGGTGTGGCAGATGGAGGCAGCTCAAGAAGCAGAGAAAGCTTCACTCACCAAGGTCAAAATAAAAATCCCAAAGGCACACCCCACTGACCTATTCCCTCCAGCCACACCCTACCTGCCTATGGGTGCTGTCCAGTTAATCCATATCTGTGGATCAATCCACCAATTAGGTCCTACCTCTCTAAATGTAATCATTGCACCTCTGAAAATTCTGGCATTGTCTCACACACAAGCTTTTGGGAAACAGCTTATATCTAAACCATAACAAGAGGAATCTGCTTTCCCCACAGATGAAGAAGAATGAGAACAATTCAGAAGGATGGACTAAATATAGTACCATATGTTTAGAAGAGAATTAGGTCATTTAATTTGCAGAAAATCAAATAAGAATGGCTTAAACAGCAACAGCGGCAAATGCACAAAAATAAGAACAGCCCAAACCACAAACCACCCCCTCCAAAATAAATAAATAAATAAATAAATAAATAACCTCCCCCCCCAAAAAAAATTCATTGACTTATGTCCCTGAAAAGTAGACTTGGTAGTTCTGGCTCCAGACTTAACTAGAAACAATGTTCTTAGTAATTTTTCTCCCTCTGTCTCTTTGCCTCATTTTCTGTTGTGATGATTGAATTTTCAGGTAGGCTGTTTCCATCTGATGAAAAACTGTTCATCGGGAGATCCAGGCTTAAATCCAAACTATTTGAAATTTCAGGGAAAAAAATGCCTGATCTTTGCCATGGGTCAAGCATGAGTACCCACCTGCACATGGCTATCACTGCCCAGTTTGATTTAAATGTCCAATCAGGACCAAGTACTGATAAAAGCAGGGTTAGGTGCCCTGCAGGATTACATGCTCTGGCTTTCATAGCCTGATCTGCACAGTTGTCCCTATGAACCACTGCTGGAGAATTTTGCTGTCCCTGCAAACAAAGTAGTGACTGGGGAAAGGAAGTTCTGCAAAGGAAAATCAGGTGTCTTACCAAAATAATAGGTGTAGTGTCGACCCAAGCAACAACTGTGCACAGCCAGGGAGTAGCAAAAAGAAGCAGACACTTGTTTGCTCTGTTCAGTATTGTTTATCTTGAACAAATATCTTGTTTAATATTTTTATTTTGGAGGAGTTAGTGGTTTACTGTCCAATTAATATTGGACATAGTTGGTGATCTGATTTTTCAGGACCATGGAGAGGGCTTTCACTTTGTATCTTTTAACAAGTAGCTGAAGGAACTGCAAAGACCATTCTCAAGTCAGTTTCTCTTTCTCTCTATTGGTGGTGGTTAATTTTTTTCTGGTACTGGGGATTGAACCCAAAGGTGCTTTACCACTGAGTCACATCCTCGGTCCTTTTTTTTTTTTTTTTATTTTGAGGCAGGGCCTTGCTAAGATGCTGAGGGTGCCCTCAAAATTGCAATCCTCCTGATTTATCCTCCTGAGTCTCTGTGATTACAGGTGTATGCCACCAACACAGTTTGATGTTGCTTAATTTTAACCTTCCTTTTAAATATATTTCCTAGGATCTTTTTTTTTAATATTCAGGGAACTTTGTTTTTAAATGATAAATCAAACAGGGACAGCTTTTATTTACCCAAACATGTGTAATCCAACTTGAATATAAAATGCAGGAAATTGGCAAATTACGTGAAATAAAGGGGAATGCAATGTTACATATGTGAAATGATTGCCAGCTAGCAATTTAACAGTCAAATTAATCAAAACATTGTACAATGGAAAACAAAAATGAAAAACACCTCAAAGCCAATTATCTATGGTAAACCAAGGGAAAGTCTGATATGGAATGATTTGGTTCAAGCAAGAGTAAGGCACCTGCTGTGAATTTATAACACTGTTTCATTTTTAAAGTTATATTTCCTAGTTTTTTTCTCCACTTCTCACAGTGTCTCAGAAAATGCTCAGGAACAGAACTATTTTATCCCCCTTTGGGAACCACGTGATTACTAGCAGTAAAGGCCAGCAATTTGAATATTTCAACTGTTTAGAACATCCTGTCTGTAGATGGTGCTTTCTTCTGTGCTCAGGACATCTACCTGACCTTGTACACTCCAAGTTTTGGCTTTCCTATCTTCTGTGTTTATCACAGATGCTTATCTCTATTCAGCCAAGCTCTTCAGCATGTGTTACATGTGAGAAATCAACAATTCAGTTTATAGTGCTATTTTTCACTTTGTAGAATTCTCCCACTACTATTTCACTTGATATTGGAAATAATACTTCAAGGTGAATGGGAACACTGGGCATTATTCTTGTATTTCAGAGTCACTGCTTCAGATGTAGAAATACTACCAAAGTTAAATAGTTGGCTTGTAACTGAATAAAGACCAGAACCCACACTGGACTAGAATGGAGCCCTCTCACTAGAATTTGAGAGGAAATGAATTTAGATTTACTGTCATTAAGTTAATTCAATAAACATAAATGAGTATCACCCCCTCAAAATATTTAGTGATTCAGAGAAACATGAAAACATTATCATACAAAGGTGAATAAAACATTTTTACAATAGAGAAACTCAAAGACTGTTGTGGAATAAAGACATGAAAACAGATGCTTCACACTTAGTTTGTACAACACAGAATTCAGTGTCTCTTTATCGATTCCATTTTGCTCTATTTATTCTTTTTTTCTTCTGTCAGTCTTCACTGAACCTATAATCAGAAATCCTGGAGTTACTCTTAACCTTACTCTTTCCTTTATGCTCCACCCCTTGAATCAGCCATTCAATTCAGTTGATGATATTCAAGATGTCTCTTGACAGTACCTTGAATAAGGTACTGCCACTGCCCCAGATTTGGCCCTCATGTTCTTTTCTAGCAAGTCACCTTTCTTACTGAGCCAGTACAGCTCTCTCCAGAGTTACTTCCTCACAAAAAATTCTGTTCATGCTGTTATCCTGCTTTAAACTCCTTATGTGCTCCCCAGTGCTCCAGAATTGAATCTACTTCCTACTTCCTCTTACTCACCTTTCCAGGCTCATTTGCATCCACTGTTGCTAGGCTTCGCATGTGCCATGATCAGGGAAATTGTGTAAGACACAAGCATGAAAATGCTTGTCTATCAGGGATGAGAGCTACAGTATGGTGTACTGGGAAAATCTTTGGGATTTGAAGCTTGACTGTCCTGGGCTAATATTCCATCTGGTATTTATCAGTCATTTGACTCCTGGCCTTACTGCATGGTATTTCAGAAGCCTTAATTTACCCAGTAGAACAGAACTACTAATTGTTACTCTGTGGCAGTTTCATGGGTGGTTCATAATGTTCAGAAAACAGGGACATGATAAGTGGAAGGGGTTACAGGAGGGCAGGTGATTTTGGAAGGAAAAAAAAAAAAAACACTTGACCATCTCATGCCTGCTCTTGACTTTGCAGGAAATGATGATGACATGTTGGGTTAGGAGAAAAATATCTTCACAGGTGATGATCACCCCAAATGAATGTTGCACAAGTCTGCCTTGACTTTGAGGTATGAGGACTGTGTTTCACATTATGTGGGATTAAGGTCTGAGGAAGGACTTGTTTAGATGAAGTTCAGAAACATGAAGTCATTTTGGAATTCATGCTACTTGAATCAGGTAACAGCCATTGCAGTGTATCCAGAGGGTGAGGATGATGTGTGTGAGTACCAGGTCCTACTGCTCTGGATCAGTGAGCCAGTGATGGCAAGGAGATCTGACAAAAGGAAAACCAGCAGTACATACAGGGCCCTAGTGCCATAGACCCACCTGTTTCCTCCTGTTGGAAGCGTTGCCAGCGCCTCTCACAAAGGTTCCTACTTATTGTCTCAGGTCAAGTGAAATGGACACCATCTGCTTCCTAGGGTGGGTGGGAGGTTCTTTTCTCATTTTAATCAATTCTCCCACCTGATCAAAATAGTACCCATTAAAGTTTCTATCTACATGCAGATACTGCAAGATAAAGTCATTTTTTGGAAAGTACAGCTATGTGTACATTATGTGGCATGATTCTGCTTAGCTGATGTTTTTTTGACTAGCAGATATAGAAATATTAAAAACAAAGATGTAAAATAGCCTCTAGGAATGCTACAGAACTTGCCTTTTTCCAAGTCTTGGATTTATTTAGCCCTGAAATTCTGTGAATTCTGTAGTATTTAATTCTGCAACTCATACAACTGAATTTTAAGTGTTATTTTTGGTAAAGTAAGAGATGTATTTCGGAACATGTGGATGATCTCTTGTTCTTTTTTTCATCGATTGTGCCAAAATTTTAAAGCCTGGTGCTTGTCACTACCTTTTTTTGCACACTCTCTGGTGTAGTAAGAGGAAGACATTTTTCACATTTACATCAAGAGCAGACACTTGGTTTTACAAGTGTCTTTGGACACTTTGTCACAATCAACCACAGGTGGCAATATAATTAATCACAGTACTAGCATGCCAAGGGTTACTGATTTCTCATTTCCCATTGGCAAGAGGCTCAGTACATTGTTTAAGTCTAAGGATACAACTAGATCAATCCATTAATCTCAGTTTTGAGTTTGGTTTCCTGGGACTATGCTTGATCCCAATGTAGCATCAGACTAAGAGAAAAATAGTAAACATGGCATCAGATAGAATTTGGTATATTAAATTGGATCAAGAGGGGCCAGAATATTGAAAGATCAAGATAGAACACTAAGGTGCAACAGAGATACATCCCTATGTCTTTGGGGGCAAATTGGAGGGCTTAGAGTTTTAGAGAAATTTAGAACAGTGCTCTGGAGAATAGATTTTTCTACAAAGGGGATGCCATACCACTGTAGCTGAGAGCATGGGAGCTTAGAGACACGCCTGGCAGAGATAAGTTCCAATCTGAAAAGCCACTGCTTGGCTGCTCTCGGTATCTAAGGAGATCAGAGTTGGACACCAGAGAATTTGGGTTGAGACCTCTTGGGGAGGGCCATTGCTGAGGAAGCACTAGTTCCTCTGAAGGAACAAAGTGCTGCTGGTTCTTGGAGGGACAAAAGTGCTAGAGATGGGGACTAACTGCTGCTTGGTGAAGGGCCCTTGTTGGAAGGAGGCTGGAGTAATGCTGTCAGGAAGAAGAGAGAAGGGACAGGCTTTCCCCTCGCTGGTCTGCCCTCAGTTTCAATCCTGTACTCCTGATTGGTGGGACTCTACAGAAAACCATCTGTATTCAGACATCAGAATTCTAACTCTATATTCATAGAGTCTAGATGAAGTGATCAGAGATGAGTAAGGATAGCTTAAAACAAACAATGAACTTTTAAGTCATATTTGTATATAAAATTGAAATAGAATCAATCAGTCCCTTAGTTCAAGCTCAGGGATGTGAATAAGGAATGGGTGAAGTTGGGATGTGAGGAAAAGTGAATAACCATAAAATATTAATAAAATATATGTATATATAAGATGGAGGTAAAAGCTCTATTTGAGAAAACTTAATATTCTGTGAATCCAGATATAAGGAAAAATCTGTGTGTGTGTGTGTGTGTGCGCGCGCGCGTGTGCGAGTTTAGATTTTTACTGCTCCCCATAATTAGGACTTGAGTTTAAATAGTGTATAACTTATATTTACCCTAAATTACTTACATCTTTGATTTTTTGAAAATCATTGCTCAGTTAATGTTATATGCTGTAATAGAGTAAATCATGGTAAAAGCAGATATCAAACTCAACATGAATGTAAAACAAAAACCAAGAGGCAGTGGGGGCTTACTGAGAACCCCCTGTGACCTGCCTTTTATCATTTGAATCCTCCTAGATTCAAATACACCAGAAAATAGTGTATTAAATCTCAAATGTAATAAGCCATCCAGTTTTTCTTTATAAGAATAAAAAAGATGCCCATTTGAAATTTCCAAATTTGTATATTTTTGCTTTTATGTGTGGAGAACTATACAAAAAATCCTGTTAATTGTAAAATGTTTTTTTTTGCATAAAAAATTGTTCCTTTCCATATAAGCCATGCCTCTGGAATAAAATAGAAGGAGAAAGGGAGTCATTATGGACATGATTTAGGACGGATAAGTGGAAGCAAAAAATGAGGAAAAGCAAGGCTTTGAGAACCAAGTGTAGATCAACAGGACTGATTCTGAATTTTCCTCAAGCTTTTGTGTCAATTAATGGTTGCACTGGTTGTTGTCAAGTAATCTTAAATAATTAGGAACCAGGGACATTGAAGTTGTCTGGATATAAAAACAAAACATTTTGCCAGTGGTCCTTGGTAGACTTGAACATTCTGCAAGGACATTTGGAGGTCATGCACATTTTTCAAACTTTAGCACCTCAAGAAATTTCTCTGAATGATGATCAACTTCAGGGGCTCCTGATAAGAAATAACATAGAAAGAAACAAATTTCTCTATAAGAGGAACTGAGCTGTAAAACTGCAAATAGTTCTTTGAGGTCAAATAGCATATTCTTTTTAAAGTATTTTTATTAATATTTTAAAAATTGGCACAGCAATAGTACATATTATTGGGGTACAGCGTGGCAATTTCAGTACTTGGGACAATGTGTAATGATCAGATCAGGGTAATTGGTGCATCTATCATCTCAAATATATATCATTTCCTTGGGGAACATTCAAAATCTTCTCTATTAGCTCTTTTGAAATACTCAATATTTGGCAACCGTAGTTACCCTACTGTGAAATAAAAACGATTAGTCCTCAAGACAGTGATCTCTTTCAGAAGGAGTAAGACAACAACAGAAAGAAGCCAAGCCTCTGCTGTTGTGTTCATCAATTTTGGAAAGGCAGAAAAATTAGCATATTTACAAAAAAGTAAATAAAAAGAAGGGGTGGGGGAGTTCTTCACATTTTCATCTTGATTTGCTCTAGTTACCAGCTTTTCAGATTTTGCTGTTGTTTATAAACACATGAGAAGTTGGCACTTTTCCCCATGCAGGATTACTTAAGAAAGGAATGAGGGACCACATGGAGTGGCTGGAATCAAAGTCAGCCACTGTGGGTGTGATTTGGAGTTTGGCTGCAACATCATTATTTGGATCCGGAGTCTTCACTGAAGCCAGCTCTGTGAGCTGTCATGCTGATCAGTGCTCACCTGCCAATCGAGCTTCCGGCTCCTGATATGGAAGCCAATTGAGTGAGCACCATCAAAGCCAAAAGTGCCAATGCTTTGGCAATCCCTGGCCTATGGCTGCCTGTGCCCACTCCTGCTGACAGGGGCATTTGCCTCTCAGCTCATGCACTGAAAGTCAGCATGGACAAGATGCTGGCATTGTGGATTCAGAGCCTCTGTCCTCAAGATGTTCCTTTGCCCTCAAGATGTTCACAGTCCCCTGATTGGAGACAGACTCAGTAATGAAGTAAATTCTAAAATGTAGGTATCTCAGGTTATGATGGGTGCACAGTGAGGGAGTGAGGATATGTGAGATAGGGGTAGACATGCCAGAGAAGGTTCTGGAGGATGTGTGATCAATCTTGAAATACAAATGAGGGCCTCTGAGATGTATGGACAAAGGAGAAGGAAGTTAACATTATCATTACACTTTCTGTTTTATATTAAAAAGCAAGTGTAATCTCAGAGAGGCTAAGTGGTGGTGGATATGACATTCAGAGAGAAAAACACAAAATATATAATGTGAAACATTTTCAGGATTTTTAAAGAATCCTGTGTATGTACAGTGATTTTTGTGCATTTGTACACATATACATATTTTTGGAATATGTTTTCATTGGCCCAGGTTTGGTTTGGTAGATAAAGAATGTCATTTTTAGTTTCTCCAACTATGGTATGTTAAGAAGCCCTTTGCTGGAGCCAGGAACTATTATCAGTTAGTGAGAGTATTAACCACTCAGAGCTGGGTTGCCTCTGTTCCCAGACTGCTTTTACACCTCCAAGTCCAGTTGGAGCCACAGAGGTAAATGAAGCATGCAAGGTCTGCTGTCCTGGGGCTCATGGTCTAGTAATAAAGGTAGAATTAACCAGTTACCTGTGGCATTGATAAGTGTTCATAACTGTTGTGTATATTGCAAAGGGGAAGGTGTCAGGGCTCCCAACCATTCCAAGAAGCGGGAGCAGCTGCAATGGAGCCAGCATGGCAACCATCTGAGCCTTAAAGGAGGGCTCCTTCCTTTCAAACTTCCTTTGCAGCTGTTGAGTGAATCATGCATGAGGGGATTGTGTTCCATGGGGTCATCTGCAACTTGCTCCAGTGCCAACTGGTGAACTTTTCCTTCTGTGTGCCATGCTGTCAGGAGTTTATTGCATCTGTAGAACAGAGAAGATATCAGCTTATATATTGGTTTTTGGGAAAGGCAGTATTTTCAGCTTTGCTCAGCCTAACGCTGACAATGGGAGTCTTAATATCATTAGAACATTTCCTCAAAGCAAAGACCTAGGAAAATTCATATCACATGAGTTGAATATGGGACATTTCTGTTATTAGGGTTACTTGATGTTTTTCATAATAGAGCCTTCATTTCCCTCAAATTGAGCTGCATAAAATGAGACTCAATTTAGTATAAACCTTGTCTGGATGGCAACAAAGTTATAAAACAAAAATTATAGAAATAAAATTTATTTCTCTCTTTTGAAATTTTCTGTACAATTATATTTGGATTTTAGACATATGTACAATAAAACAGAACAGTTTTCTTAATAATTTTTTTATTATTTTCTTCTCTTCTATATTAAACTGAGTTGTATGCCCCCAAATTCATATGTTAAAGTCCTAATTCCAAGCACCTCAAAATGTGGTTGTATTTGGAGATAGGCACTTTAAAACAGTATTTACATTAAAATGAGGTCATTACTGTAGACTCTAGTCCAGTATGACTGGTACCTATAAGATGTGTCTGTCTGGAAATCCCAGATAATGCAGAAGCTGAGACAGGGGTTCACAAGTTCAAGGCCAACCCAAGTTTGAGACCCTGTCTCAAAATAAAAATTTTTAAAAAGTCTGGGGATGTAACTAAGTGAATGAGTATATGCTTTGGTTCATTTCCCAGGCCCACAAAATAAAAAAACAGGTAAAATTTGGACATAGAAGTTATGAGGGAAGAGTTTATAAAGGCACAGGGAGAAGCCATCTCCAAGGCAAGAAGAGTCTTCAGAAGAAACCAGAGCTACAGACACCTTGATGTTGGGCTTCTAACCTTTGGAAAGTTGAAAAGAATTACTTCTGTTGTTTAAACTGCCCACTCTGGTACTTTGTTCTGGCTGCCATAGAAAACTAATAAGTTCTCTAAGAAACAAATAATGAGATAATCACACTGACTCCAACTGACAAGGAAAATAAATTTGGGAGCTGACTTTCCTCATTAGTTTGTAATTTTCACTACTCTCCCTGATGTTCCCTGGGTGTGAGCACCCTCTCTTGCGGCACACAAGCCCTCCTGATGACATGATGTTTTAGTTTTGCTTTTAGTGTGTGACACATCCCCTGGTAATTGGGTTTATTTATCCCTCTATTTGCTCTGGACATAACCTGGAATGAAGCATTTGCCACATCCAGTATTTAGTCTGATATTAGTGGAGATGCCAACCTTGAAAGACTGTGTTTCAGGAAAGAAACACATTGAACACAAAGCAAAACCAAATCTTGGCATACAAATTGAAGAACCATAGGCAGAAGAATGAACCAAATTCTCTGAGGAAAACCATAGGCATCCCCAATTCCATGTGAAAACCTAAAATTGAGGTAGTTATTCAACATCTTTCTCAGAGCTATGGGAACAAGGGAGTCTGGACTTCCACAGGATTCACCTCAGACTTTTCTCAAATACTACATTGTCCTACATTAAAAATGGAATTCACCTTATTAAATCTAAACTATCAGTGGGCAAGGTGGTGCACAACTATAATCCCAGGGGGGTGGGAGGCTGAGACAAGAAGATTGCAGGTTTGAAGCTAGTCTTAGCAACTTAGGCATACCCTGTCTCAAAGTTAAAAAAAAAAAAAATTCTGCAGATGTAGCTCAGTGGTGAAGTGTCCCTGGGTTCAGTCCCCAAAATAAAACAAAAAACATTAAGTTTTCAGGGAACTCCTAATGTAAAGTAAGAATTGGGTAGATGGTAGTCCCCAGCTAGGGTCTACTCCCCAAGAAATGCCCCATGAATCTGTAAGCACAATTTTACCCCCAGACCTTTCTGGTGTAGCCCCAGAGAAGTTCCTTCCAGTCACTCTGTGGACTCAGTCTTTGAGACCTGCTGTTCCCTGGAAGGCCTCTGGAAAGCAGTGGAATTAGAGCATAGAAAATACAATCAAGAGTAGTCCTCAAGTCCTGGGATGTTCCACACCAACAACAATGTGTTCTTTGAGACTTTTAGTACCTTGTTTTGTTTTGCTGTCCTTTCCTAAGCAATGAAGGACATTGCTCATCACAGTTGTGCAACCTTCATATGGGGTCATTGTTCTTATGAAAAGATGGCATTTTCCTGCTGGGGGAGACAAAGTGGAGGAGGAGGTTGGGGTGAGGGCTGTGCTCTCACAATCTGACCTGCTGATGCCTAAAAGAGTTCAACTGGACCAAGCATGGTGGCACACCTTAATCTCAGACACTGAGGGAGGAGAATCGTGTGTCAAGGCCAGCCTGGGCAACTAAGCAAGACCCTGTCTCAGAAAACACTGAGAATAGAACTCAATGGCAGAGCACCCCTGGGTTCACAGTCTCCAGTCCCAGAAATGAGAAGTTAAATTTGATGTTAAATGCTGCATATCTTACACTTCACCCTGTTTTTATTTATGTGAAAGAAGTACCAAAAAAACTTTTCTTTTGCGTTTCCAAGGAAAGTGTGACTTCAGTTAATAATGGAGTTTTAAAAAGAAGAACATGCCTTTTCTGCTTTTTTGTACTCTTTCCAGTTCAACTCCATGCCCAATCTATTTAGGGTTGCCATGCTCATCTTGTGGGGGACAGCAGAGGTGAGGACTCTTAGTTCCAGTACCTCTGACCTCCCTCTGCTTTCATTAACAACTGTGAGCCCAGGGCAGGGCCAGATCCTGGGTGTACAGTTGTACAAGGCCTCACACCAAGATGGCGCAGCCCTGCCTTTGAGATTTGATGCTCCGAAATACTGTCACAAAAATTTTAATAGTATTATCTCTGTCTATATATGTTACAAGTGACATTGAATGGGAAAACAGAGAATGCACTGAGGACTGGGCAATTCTTGGCAACCCTTAATTAAAAACAAAAAGTGCCAACTGATTCTAAAAACAAACACTGTAAGAGCAATATATTCAGCAGAGGGGCAGCAGACTTGGCAATGAAGGTTTGCAGTTTGAGTAGATACTAACCAGAGCTGCACCGTTTTCTCTCTCGTGGCTGGGTGTCAACTCTCTTTTGAACTGTTTGCCTACATTAAAGCCTTTCCTTCAAGTTTCCCAAACCACAGAGCAACTGCAGCAAACTCTGGGTATCCCAAAATGAAAATCGACTGTGCACTTTCTGTACTCTTTAAATTCCCAGGAAGAGGTAGGCATCTGCCCCTATCAAAATAGTTATAAAGCTCAGTTATGGGAAACAGCACCTTGGGGCATTTGCAGAGGCTGATTGAGGAAACTTGGGAGTTAGTGAAATTGGAAAGTGCTATCAGTATCCTCTCACCGTGCTTCCTGAGAGTGAAAGCATGCTTGATGGATTTATCAGCAAATGGTTTGGGTCATTCCAGTGGGTAGAATTTGAAAGTGTATTAATACACTTCAACAATATGGAGAGAAATCTCTTGGATCCAAGTAATAGCCATTTATTCTCAAAATCATGAAGCTTAACAAAGGTAAAACAAGGATTGGAACCCAGATTTCCTGGTTTACCATGAATTATTTAATGCATTCAAAATTACTGATTATCAACTATGCTAACTCAAAGGACACAGGAGAACCCAGTAAGATCTGCCCTTACCATCATGGAGCATCCACTCTGAGAGGAAACTCATTAATCAAACAATTACACATGAGTTAAATGATGGCATTCAGAAGTATCTTGCATAATGAGATCACTAGACAGAAGATATTAATCTTTTTTAGGAGGTGGTAGGTGAGCCAGGATTTGGAGGATGAGTACCAGTTAATTAGGAGATGATTGGGAAAGGGAGGGCAGAGTGGATCAGGTAGAAAGTGCCACAGCAGGAGGGAATTGGGTGCCTGTGAGGGACATAGCCCAGAGTGGTGTTTGTTGTACATGGAGCTTGGTGTGAGATGAAGCTGGAGAGATGGGCAGTGGCTAGATTGCTCAGGCTTCCCTGAGGAGTTGTATTCATTTTTCTCTTAGGAACAATGAGAAACTATTTAAATATTTATTTGAAGCTGGAGTAATGGGGAAGATGTGTTTTACTTTTTTCTTTTAGGAATGCTTTTGTTTTAACACAAACCTAGAAATGTGAGTATGGATTTTCTTTGAGAAGCCTGTGGAGACACCAATGGGGCAGCTAAGTGTGAGTCACCTGCACACAGGTGGCAGGTGAAGCTGTGGGTGTGGCGAGATCCTCCAGGATGTGTACAAAACGTGGGGAAATGTAGAGTCTATGGCTGACCAGTATCTAATGATGGAAGTTAGAGGAAGGTGAATCTGAACTGGAATCTGATAGAGTGGCAAGGGAAAAAAAAAAAAAAAGAAATAGAAACAACCTAGGACAGTGACCTAGTACAATGTGGGTCCTGGAAACCAATGGACAGAAAGTTCCCAGAAGTAGAACTGGTGTTAGTGAAATTCTTCCTGTGGGTCAAGTGAGAGGATGACTAAAATATATCCATATTTTGAAGGACAAGGACATGACTGATGATCTTGGAAGAGGTAGGGTGGAGTGAGTGAGGAGGGATAGGGCGGTGAGTGGGGGAAACACTTCATGGGTTTGAAGGTGGAGAGAGGGAAGGAGCTGAATGAATTCTCTACTGTGACAACATTTGCTTCCAACTCCAAGATTCTGGGTTCCTACTTCTGTATTCCCTGCTTCACAAAAACACATCAGGTTAGGCTTCAGTTTGTTTTAGGGAAATCTTGGGGTTCAGCTTGGAGCTTTGTTCCTGGTCCTCAAAAGTCAGTGAACACCCACATAAGGAAATCATCTCAGGGACTAAGCTCTAACAGCCTCATGTGACATAGGCTGTTGCCAGAAAGATTTCAAAGATGAAACAATAACATTTCACACCTGCCAAAGGGTTTTATTTTTATAAACAAAAGTAAAGCTTTGGAGAGCATCTTAATACGAACAAGCTATGTCGTGGTTAAAGTAGCTGCGTTCAAAAGTAATGGATTGGCTCCTTTATATGTTAAACAAAGACAACAGTTCTATTTTCCTAATAGTGTCTTTCATTAACTGAAGCTGTTTATTTCTTGAGCATTAACTCACTCCTCCCGACATGAGGATAAATACAGGCTACCTGAAATATGTATTTAGTTGTGATTTCTCTAAACCTTTCTTCTCTTAGGCCCCTTTTGTTTTTATCGTGTGAGCTTTATGTTGGTGAAATGTTGCTGTCACTTGTCACTTTCTGTGGGTAGTAATTTAACGTCTAATGAAAGAGGCAGGCAGGTTGTTGAGAAATGCAATCAGCAGTGGCTGATGCTGGGGTACAAATGGGCCCCCTAATCAGGCTGACAAAACACTTGAAAGAGTGCTAGAAAGGAAATAAAAATGGTGAAGCTCTAAGGGAGAGTATTGATGGTTGCTGAATACACTAATGAGGGACAGTTGTCATGGTAGGAAAGTTAATTTAATAAATAAACAAATGGATTTAAACCTCTTGTATATAATCTGCTGTATAATTATGGTGCCATATGCAGTGCTATGGGTTTTACACGCTTGCTTCTCTCATTTAATCATGGCAGCAATTCTATGAATTGGGCAATGGCTCAAACTCCTGAACTTCAGTTTACAAAATTGTAACATGGAAATAATAATCACTAGGTTTATAAGGTAGTTTAAATGTGGGGAAAAAAAGGTTTGAAAATTAGGTCCTGACTTCCACTTCTCCTTGAGATAGGGCAACAAGGACCCTACTTATTCTCTGGCCTGAAATGACCAAAACACCAGGCATAGTATGTTTCCAAGAGAGAGACTGGGTGACCAATTAAGCCAACTTCAAAAGCTTTATCAGTGGAGAAAGTTAATTCTTTTCAGAAAATAATACTAGAATAATTAGATGTCTACATGCAAAAAAAGTCACTTCATCTACCATATAGAAAAATTAACTAAAACTTTGTCATAAACCTACATAAAAACTCTAACAATGTAAAATATCCAGAGGAAAATATAGGGACAAAGCTCCATGACCTTGACATAGGAAAAAAAATTTTAGGTCCAATATAAAAAACATTATCTATAAAAAAATTGCTAAATTTTTAAAAAATTAAAAACCTCAAATTTAGAATTTAAACTATTATAGCAAATTTTTTTTAAAAAAATTAGATTTTAAAATGACACTGGTAAGAAATGAAAACATAAGCAGCAGACCAAAAAATATACTTGCAAATCACATATCTGATAGAGAACTTATGTTCTGAATATATAAAGAAATTTCAAAACATGAATAGCAAAACAATATAATAAAAACTGGGTAAAATAATTCAATAGACATACCCTTAAAGAAGATATATATATCTTCTCTTCTTTGTGTATTCTCTCTCTCTCTCTCTCTCTCTCTCTTTCATATACATAATTCCCCAAAGCCACAGCCATGGCAGCAGCTAGAGGCACAAACCAGAATGGTCCCTCTGCAAACACAGTAAAGCAATTCAGGGAACCTCCATTCTCGGGAAGACTGATATATGTCACATGTCGAGGTACTGAGAATTTAGAAATCAAAGCCACTGCCTGACTAAACAGTCAGGGAATCTGCACAATATCCTTATATGGGAAAGAAACTACATCTCTCCCAGCAGTGGCATGTGGAGGACAGTGGAAGGAACCATTTTGTGGCTGCAGCATGGGGGCCTGCAATTGGGAAAGCTGATTTCTGGCACACCCAAGTCTGGCTCTAAAGACAAGCCAGGCAAACCCATGCTGTATGACAGAGAGTGTGCCTAAGTGACCAGGAGAAAACCAAGCATGGAGAGAGGTTTACCCAGGGGAATACTGGTTGCAGAATCCCACCTGGCTTCCCTCACCCTCATTCCAATCTGACTGTCTTTAGGACTGGCAGGGAGAGAAGAGCCTGACTGGGAATTCAAAAGGGTGGGGGCAGGAGATTTTGAGTTTGGAAACTGAATCAGAAACCAGGAATTGTGAGGTTTGTAGGTGATGTAGTGGACTAAGAACTGGCTCCTATACCATAGGAGTGGAAACTCGAAGGAGATTCCTGGGGTGCTGTCTTCCAGCATTGACAGGCAATTTCTGGGCCCTAGAAGTGCACTGATTTAATACTTCCAGACTGGCATTTAGTGAAATTACTGGAGCATATATACCTGAGGCTAAACCCCACCTCCAGGAGTTATGCCTCCAGGATTAACCCTCTCACCCTAGCAACCCCACCCTAAGGGAGCAAATATCATACTCCAGACAACCCCACCTAACTGTTGAGAATGGAAGTTGAGAATCTTCTGAACTCCAATGGAAACAATTGTGCAACTTTTCATTGAGATCTTTTATTTATTTTTCTCTCACATTTCTATCATTTTAAAACCAATTATTTTTTATACATCAGTTTACTGAGAACTAGGTTGTCTGCCTATATATATCAGTTTTATATTCTTTTGTTTTTACTTTTTTCTATTTTTAATTTTTAACAATTTTTACTTTATACAAATATTTTCTATCACTTATCTGTTTCCCTCAATTCTTTCTCTCTTTTCTTCTGTTAACAGCCAACCTCTCTTATTCTTTCACTCTATAATTTTTAAATTCTATCTTCTCCTTCCTCATAATCATTACATCCTGCCCCACTTTGTTCACCATTTGAAATTGTAAACGCTTTTGCAAATTTACTGTTTTTATTGTAGGTAATAACTAAGTGTATTATTTCTGTTTATTGCAACAAAACTGTAAACATCCTAATAGGAGATATTTGGTTTAAGGCTGTATATTGTTTGCCTTGGCTACTGTTATTATTTGTCTCCCCCTTAACTGTGAGGTACTGGAAACATTCAGGGAAAATACAAGTCCACAGGTTAGAAACTCTACTGCCTCAGATCCTTACTGATACATGGGTAGGCACACAAACAACATGGAAACACAAGGGAACAAATCACTCCAAAATCCAAGATACTCCAATAATAGGAGCCATTGACAACATAGTGGAAGAAATGTCAGAGAAGAAATTTAGCATGTACATAGTTAAAATGATCCATGAGGTAAAGGACAATGTAACAAGTGAAATTAGAGAAATTTCAGGAAGTGAAAGATCACTACAATAAAGAGATAGAGATTCTAAAAAAAAAAAGACACACAGAAATGCTCAAAATGAAGAAATCAATAAGCCAAGTTAAATATTCAATGGAAAGCATGACCAACAGTTGAGACCACTTGGAAGACAGAGTTTCAGGCAATGAAGACAAAATATCTAATCTTGAAAATAAAGTTGACCATGGAGAAAAGATATTAAGAGACCATGAATAGAACTTCCAAGATATTTGGGATAACTTGAAAAAAACAAATTTAAGATTTATTTGGATAGATGAAGGCATGGAGATTCAAACCAAATGAATGTACAATCTTTTCAATGAAATAATATAAGAAAATTTTCCAAACTTAAAGAATGAAATGGTAAATCAGATACAGGAGGTTTCCAGGACCCCAAATATACAAAATTACCACAGATCTACACCAAGGCACATTATTATGAAAATGCCTAACATACAGAATAAAGATAGAATTTTAAAGGCTGCCAGAGAAAAATTCAGATTCTGTTTAGAGGGAAACCAATTTGGATCTCAGCCAATCTCTCAACCCAGACCCTCAAAACTCAGAGGTCTTGGATTAATATATACCAGACTCTGAAAGAAAATAGATACCATAATGAATACTATACCCAGCAAACTAAGCTTCATATTTGAAGACAAAATAAAAACATTCCATGATAAACAAAAATTAAAAGAATTTGCAACTAGAAAGCCTGCACTATAGAACATACTCAGCAAAATATTTCATGAAGATATAATGAAAAAAAATTGAAAATGAGCAAAGATAGGAACCACACTAAAGAAATAGTCAATCAAAGGAGAAACTTATTCAAATTAAAAATCAGAAATAAATAAAATGACTGGGAATACAAATTGTATCTCAGTAATAACTTTGAAGGAAATGGTCTAAATTCATCAATCAAAAGACATAGATTGGCTGATTGGATTAAAAAACAAAACCCAACAATATGCTGTCTTCAAGAGACTTGTCTTATAGAAAAAGACATCCACAGACTGAAGGTGAAAGGGTGGGAAAAAATGTATCACCCACTTGGATCACATAAACAAGCAGGGGTTTCTATCTTATTAGATAAAGTTCACTTCAAGCCAAAGTTAATCAGAAGGTAGAAAGGACATTTCATACTGCTTAAAGGAATTATACACCAAGAAGACATAACAATTGTAAATATTTTTGCCCCAAACAATGGGGCATCTATGAATAACAAACACATCCTTCTCAATTTCAAGAATCAAATAGACCACAACACAACAATCCTGGGTGATTTTAACATATCTCTCACATCCCTGGATAGGTCTTCTAAACAAAAACTGAACAAAGAAACTATAGAATGAAATAATACCATCAATAATTTAGACGTAACAGACATATCTAGAGTATTTCATTCATCAATGATTGAATACACTTTCTTCTCAGCAGTGTATGGATCCTTCTCTAAATTGGACCATATGTTATGGTTCACCAAGCAACTCTTAGTGAATACAAAAGAATAGAGATAATACTTTGCATTGTATCAGATCATAACAAAATGAAATTAGAAAACAATGATAAAATAAAAAATAGAAGCTACTCTAACACTTGAAGACTAAATAATACACTATTGAATAACCAATGGATAGTGGAGGAAATCAGTGATTAAATAAAAGAAAATACTTAGAGGTCAATGAGAATAGTGATATGACATATAAAAATCTCAGGGACACTATGAAAGTAGTACTAAGGAAGGCTCATCTCATTGAGCTCATTCATTAAAATAATAGAAAGTCAACAAATAAATAACATCTCAAAACCCTAGAAAAAGAAGATCAACACCAAATCAGTAGAAGATAGGAAATAATTATAATCAGAACTGAAATCAATGATATTGAAACAAAAAATTACAAAAAATCAGCAGAAAAGAAAGTTGTATCTTGGAGAAAGCCCAATAAAATTGATAAACCCTTAGCCAAGCAAACAGAGAAAGAGAAGACTCAAATTACTAAAATTTGTGATGAAACAAGTAATATCACAATGGATATTACTGGAATACAGATGATAATCTGAACCTATTTTGAAAATTTATATTCTAATATATCTTGAAGACATCAACAGATTTCTAGAGACATATGATCTACTCAAACTGAATCAGGAGGATATAAACAATATGAATAGATCAGTTTAAGCAATGAAATTGAAGATGCCATTAGAAGCCTACCAACAAAGAAAAGCCTAGGACCAGATGGATTCTATACTGAGTTCTACAAGATCTTCAAAGAAAAACTAACACCAATACTCCTCAAATTATTCTATGAAATAGAAAAGGAGGGAACACTTCCAAACTCATTCTATGATGCTAGGATCATCCTGAGAGCAAAACCAGACCAAGACACATCAAGGAAAGAAAGTTTCAGACCAATATTCTTGATGAACATAGATGCAAAAATTCTCAAAAAAATACTGGCAAATTGTATTCAAAAACATTTTAAAAAATAGTGCACCACAATCAAGTGGGGCTCATCCCAGGAATGCAAGATTGGTTCAACATATGGAAATCAATAAAAGCAATTCATCACATCAATAGAGTTAAAGAAAAGATTCACATGATTATCTCCGTAGAGAGAGAAAAAGCATTTTACAAAATGCAGCACCACTTCATGTTCAGAACACTGGAAAAACTAGGGATAGTAGGAATGTACCTCAACATTTTGAAAGCTATGTATGCTAAACCCAAGGCCATCATCATTCGATATGGAGAAAACTTGAAAACATTCCCTCTAAAAATAGGAACAAGACAAGGGTGCCCTCTGTCACCACTTTCATTCAACATGGTCCTTGAAACTCTAGCAGGAGCAATTAGACAAACAAAATTAAGGGGATTCAAATAGGAAAAGAAGAACTCAGACTATCTCTTTTTGCTGATGACATGATTCTATATTTAGAAGACCCAAAAAACTCCACCATAAAACTTCTAGAGCTCATATATAAATTCAGCAAAGTAGCAGGATATAAAACTGACACCCATAAATCAATTTCATTCCTATTCACCAGTGATGAATCTGTTGAAAGAGAAATTAGGGAAATATCCCATTCACAATAACCTCAAATAATATAGAATTTTGGGGATTCAATCTAACAAAAGAGATGAAAGACCTCTACAATGAACACTGCAGAACCCTAAAAGAAATTGAAGACGACCTTAGAAGATGGAACAATCTCCTATGTTCTTTGCATAGGCAGAATTAACATTGTCAAGTGGCCATACTTCCAAAAGTGCTATTCAGATTTAATGCAATTCTATAAAAATCCCAATGATATTGTTCATAGAAACAGAAAAAGCAGTCATGAAATTCATTTAGAGAATGAAGAGACCCAGAATAGTTAAAGCAGTCCTTATCAGAAAAGTAAAGCAGGAAGCATCACAATACCAGAATTTAAATTATATGACAGAGCTATAGTAACAAAAACAGCATTGTATTGGCACCAAAACAGATATGTAGACTAATGGTAAAGATTAGAAGTCACAAAGACAAACTCATATAAATATAATTATCTCATATTAGACAAAGGCACCAAAAACATACACTGGTAGGGCTGGGGATATAGCTCAGTTGGTAGAGTGCCTGCTTTGTAAGCACAAGACCCTGGGCTCAAATCCCCAGCACCAAAAAAAAAAAAAAAAGAAAGAAAAAAAACATACTGGAGAAAACGTAGCCTCTTCAACAAATGCTGGGAAAACTGGAATTCAATATGTAGCAAAACAAAATTAGGATATAGACTAATTTAGCTGGGTACCTTGCCCCATGTTGCAAAACTACATTCTGTTGTAAATATTCATTGGAGAAAAGATAGCCTCTTCAACAAATGGTGGTGGGAGAATTGGAAATCTATACATAATAGAATGAAGTTGAACTCTTATCTCTCACCCTACACAAAACTCAACTCAAAATGAATCAAGTACCTAGGCATTAGACCAGAGACCCTGTGCCTACTAGAATAAAACATAGGCTCAGCTTTCCATCATGTCTACTTGGAAACTGAATTCCCCAACAAGACTCCTAATGACTTTTAAAGTGTAAGAAGTAAAATCAAGAATCAATAGATGGGATGGTATCAAACTAAAAAGTTTTTTCACAGAAAAGGAAGCAATCACAAACATGAAGAGAGAGCCTTCAGAATGGGAGAAAATCTTTCCCACCTGCACCTCTGATGGGGCATTAATCTCCAAGATATATAAAGAACTCAAAACACTTAACACCACAAAAACACAAACAAAAACAAAAAGCCAACCCAATTAATACATGAGCAAAGGAAGTGAACAGACACCCCTCAGAAGAAGAAATACAATTAGTCAACAAATATATGAAAAAATGTTCAACATCTCTAGCAATTAGAGAAATGCAATTAAAACTACACTGAGATTTCATCTCCAGTCAGAATGGCAATTATCAAGACTACAAGTAACAATAAATGGTGGTGAGGATGTGGGGAGAATGGTACACTCATACTTTGCTTGTGGGAATACAAATTGGTACAACCACTCTGGAAAGCAGTATGGAGATTCCTTAGAACACTTGGAATGGAACCACCATTTGTTCTGTTATCCTACTCTTCAGTTTATAACCAGAGGACTTAAATCAACATACTACAGTGACACAGCCACATCAATGTTTATAGCAGCTCAGTTCACAATAGCTCAACTATGGAACCAACCTCGGTGCTCTTCAATAGATGAATGCATAAAGAAAAAGCATATATAAACAATGGAATACTACTCAGTCATAAAGAAGAATAAAATTACTGCATTTGCCAGGAAATGGATGGAACTGGAGAATATTATGCTAACTGAAATAAGCTAATCTCCCCAAACCAAATGTCAAATGTTTTCTCTGATATACAGATAGTAACTCACAATTAGGGGCATGAGGTAGGGAAGAATAGAAGTACTTTGGATTGGATAAATGGAATGAAGGGAAGGGAGGGAGAAAGGGAATAGGAAAAATAGTAGAACGAATCGGATGTTACTGTCCTATGTGCATACATGATTATACAACTAATGTAATTCTACATTGTGTACAACCAGAAGAATGAGAAGTTATACTCCATCTATGTGTAATATATCAAAATACACTCTACTATCATGTATAATAAGAACAAATAAAAATGACTACTGTTGTTATTTAATGAGAGAGAACCCACATGTGCATTAGAATTGCTAAATAACTCATGATACCAGTTTATGGCAAGGCCATCAAGGAACTGGAACTCTCTCACAGTGCTGTCAAAAGTGTGAAATGGTTATGACCACTTGGATACACAGTTTGTCAGTGAAGGATAGTAGAATGAGTCAGACATTATATTACCCCATATACATATATAACTATATGACCCATGGGATTCTGCATCATATATGCTGAGAAGCGTGAGAAGTTATACTCCATTATATATGATGTATTAAGGTGCATTCTACTGTCATGTATAACTAAAAAAAGTCAGTATGCCCTTACTGATGATCTGGTCATTCCGTTCCTGGGCATATTCCCAAGGATAAAGAAAGCATATGTCTCTGTAAGTTTTGCAGAATAGAGTTTATAGCAGCTTTGTTTGTAATTGTTGAAAAGAGAAAAAGTCTTGTATGTGTATGAATAGGTGAATAGGTGAATGCCTAAACTGTGATATAGCCATACAAGTTAAGAGTACTCAGCAATAAAAATGACTTAGCTATTGACAAATGCAGTCACATGGGCACATCTCAAAATACAATGAATGAAGACACCAGACAAGAAAGAATACATATTGTGCAATTTGATTTTATAAAACCTCTTGGACTGGAGTTGTGGCTCAGCGGTGGAGTGCTTGTCTAGCACATGTAAGGCACTGGGTTCGATGCTCAGCACCACATTAAAAAAAGCAAATAAGCAAAATAAAGGTATCGTGCTCATCTCTAATTAAAAAATAATTTTTTAAAATTAAAAACAACCTCTAAAAAATGGAAAGTAATCTATATGCTGGCAGATTGGTGCTTGCCAGCCAACAAGGGATATGGAGAAGAACAAAGAGGGTAGATTATAATAAGAACAAGGAAACTTTTGGGGTGATGAGTATGTACCTGTCTTGATTGTGGCAATGATTTTCTGGGTTTCTGCATGTGTCAAATCACCAAACTGTACACATGAATGGTGTGTAGTTTATAATAAGTAAACCTCAGGCTGCTAAGGATGAAGAAAAGCAAAATGACATGTTCTTAAAATATTATGAACCATACTATTTTAAGAATGAGTTATATCCTCAGCCCTTTTTGAGACAGGATGTCACTAAGTTGCCCAGACTGGCTTCAAACTTGTGATCCTCCTGCCTCAGCCTCCTGCCTAGCTGGAATTGTAGGCTTTCATCACCATACTCAGCCCATTCCTGAATTATAAGATGAATTTTTTTTAAATTAATGGTCTTTATCAGTTTAAACATGCTGCCTATGAGAGATTAGATATTTGATGTACCAGTTGAGTGTTTAAAAATTTTTGCATCATAGAAATGAATATATAAATGATTTAACAGGCATTTTCACATGAGACCTAAAATTTGGCCTTTGGTTTTAAATATCTGTTCTTACAAACCTTGCCAATAAAAATTAAGCAGTGGTTAAAAAAAAAAAAAAGAATGGCTTCCCAAGAAAAATTGATGCAGAATGATCACATTCTAAAAAATTTACTGGAATTCAAAGATTATAAACAACCTTTCATGCACTTAGGCAAAAGATCAAATACCTTGTAAGAAGAAGTAAAATCAGTCTGCTTCAGACCCCTCCACACCCAGAGCCCATGCTAGAAGACAATGATGCCTGAAGTCCCCAAGAAAGGAACAGGTGGAGCAAGAAGGCTATTCCTGGCTTCTGTGTCAGCTGGTTATAAAGACAGAGAGCATCTCTAAATATTCAAGAACTCTCCAATTAAAATTCCAGTGAGTCTAGGATGATACATTCTGGGAGATTCTAAAGAGCAAACTTCAACTGATGAAGAGATGGATGGGGAAAGTAGCAGTTTGACTAAGACGGGTAACTGAAAAGTGGGGGTTGGTTATAGTTATAGGATAAAATGCCCATCATCTATAATTCCTGAAAAAAAAGAAATGAAAACCTCAAGATGAGAAGAGAAACATGGGTGATAGGGCAGGTAGCTGCATCGTTGATTACTACCAGCTTTAAGATTGCAAATTAATTAATAGAGCCATGAGTATGCTTGAATATTTAAATATACTCACTACAAAAATGTTATAATCCACTAGCATTAAGTGATGGAAAGGAAACAGAAAGATGGAGAGGAAATGGAAAAAAGAAATCCCACCAAATTCACTATTTCTTAGTGTTGGGAGTTTTAATTAAGAACTGGCTAAAAGTGACTTCAAATTTTTCAGTAGAAAGATTTAATTAGTCCAGAAATATACTTGTAAATGTTAGACCTTAGACATTTATGTTTTTATTGCAACATCCTTGGAAGTGCTGGGAGTATTACTAATTAAATATCCAGAGGTTGGAATGGCATAATCATACAATGAAGGACTGAGGCAGCTCTTTGAAATTAAATGATCTCGAAGATGGTTAAGTAATAGAAGCAAGGTAAAGAAGGAAGTTTGATTAAGAGAGGGGTAACAGAAAAGTGGGGGTTGGTGCTCCCAATCAGAAAAGAAAATCAACAGCAGAGATATGTATGTAAATCAACAAAATATATCTAGAAGGACAACCAGCAGAACTGTGGCTGCAACTTAGGTGTCTGTGAGGAAGGAAGCTGACTAATGTCAGGAGTAGGAGAGGGATTATTTACTGAATACCTTTCATACCTTTTGAATTCTGCACCATCTGCACATGTATTAATTTTTAAAATAATAGTTTTTAATTTATTTTGAATGATATGACATTTATATAACAGAAAATTAAGGCTTACTGTGTACAATGACAGTACATTCATAGTGCAACCCTAACCTCAAACTAGTTCCAAAATATCGTCACCATCCCCAAAGGATGCCCCTTACTCCTCATATAGTCACTCTCCATTAATAATTTGCTTTTGAAAAGAAAAAAACAATAACCTGGCCAAGGTTTATAAGGCATCCACAATCTGCACTGTCCCTTGAATCTTTGCAGCCTCTATTCTTGCCTGTAACATTGAGCTCCCTACTTTTCCCTTTCTGCCCTCCTACTCCACCTCAAACTTTCCCTAAATGCCCAGAACAGTGCAGGAAGTTTTCCAGTATCCACTGAGGTCATGCAGCTAGTTGTTCTTGGGATTCTGACCTAGAAAAGCTGTTGCAGAAGGCTATACTATCAGTCACTCAGCCTGCTGGCCTTTTGGGAACACATTTAATTATATTCAATTCATGCCTGATAGTACAGAGTTAACACAAGCCTTAGTTCTCAGGCACATGCACTCTGAGGGCTGGGGCGTATGATGTGCTTCCTGCTTCAAAGCTTCAAAGCATAAAACAAGGCAACCCCTGGGGAAGATGATTTTGAGTATAAGCGAACATTTGGGGAATGAGAATAAAACTCAACCAGCCAGTCCCGCAGTGATACTAATGGCAGATGGAAGGATAGAAGCCAGTACTAACTATAATTCCTGGTCCTGAGCTCTAGAACATTATCTGCCTCTAACAAATTATGTGTGAAATTAGAGTACTTTTAAGAGAAGTCACATGAGGATGTTGGAACAGCCAAGAATGCTTTTCGCTGTATGCACCATATTTCCCTGCATATGAAAGCAAACACCAGAAAGTATCACAGAAGAATTCAAACTTGCATTCTGATAGTCAGTTCCTTTGGCACGGAGGTTATGAGTAAATTGTTTTAGATGTCACACGTCCAAATCGCATCCCAGGTTTCTGTGAAGCCTTTAATGGGGCTTCTGTGAAGCCTTTAATTGTGCTTGTAGCTTCCCATGTAAGCCATGCCATGCATTTTGTACTTTTTGCAAAAGTGGAGGCCATATCTATATTTCCTATAAAATTGACTGCCATATGCAGTTAGAGGAGAAGTCTATCTCACCACCTTGACGGCAGCTGTGCAATCAAAACCAGGGGACAGAGATGGCTCTGAGAAAATAAGATGTTGTAGTTACTGACAGTGTGATCATTATGCTCTGTCAACTTGTATGGAGTTCTTCACCAAAATTATTATTGCATTTCATGCAGATCCTAATTTTGTCATCAAATATCACTTAGTGGAAAACACTAACAATTTAGGAACTTTTATATTGAAAATGGCCATTTCCACAAATTCATGCGATGCCCCAACCAGAATGCCTTTCATTCAGAGAGGATTGTGTGATGGCTTCAGTCTCAATAGAGGGCACATCAGGTGGAAATAGAGGATCTGACTCATAAGGTAGCATCTGGGATTTGGAAGCCTGGGAGTCAATAGCAGCCCTGGAAATGTTTTATGAGGGCAGTATGACTTTTATTTAAAAAGAGACTATTTTCCTCTGAGTAATAGTTTTAACTTCTACGTTATGTCCTTTTAAACTTAAATCAAAAATCTTAACTGTTGCAAAGAATTGGTTGATATTCGTTGGCAAGAGAAAAATGTATCTTTGTAAAGATGATGCAGAGAGCTGACATTTACCAAGTGCCCACATGCCAGGGAGGGTCCTGCATGCTCTACACATACAACCTGAATGGCTGTCCTTAATCACATTAGGAGGCAAGTAATCCATTATCTCTATTTTATAGATGTGAAAACTTGGTTAAGTTACACTACTAAAATGATCTCAGACCATTGTACCCACTGCATTTTACCATTTCCCATATATGGCTACCAATTACTGAGCACTTAGGAGAGCATTTGGTTTTCCGTTTGACTTTCACGATAAGTGAGGTAACTCTTATTACTTCATAGCTTTTGGTTATTTCTTTGCATTTTGGTCAGCAATTTTCATTGCTGTGATCTGATAAGAACAATGTAGAGGAGGAAAAGTTTATTTTGGGTCACTGTTTCAGAGGTTCAGTCCTTGCTCAGATGACTCCATTGCTGTGGATAGAGATGAGGCAGAATATCATGGTAAAAGGGCACAACAGCCATTCAGGACATGGTGACCAGGAAGCAGGGAGAGAGACGTGTTCACCAGGGACAAAATACAAATCTCAAAGGCACAGCCCAGAGACCTGCTTCTCCGCCACACCCTAACCTGCGTGGAGGTACTGTACAGTTATTCCATATTACTCGATTAATCTGCTGATTACAACTCATAATCCAATCACTTCACCTCGGAAAATTCTTGCATTGTCTTGCACGTAAGATTTTGGGGAAAACCTCATATCTAAACCATAACCCTCTGTATGTCAAATTTTTCTTTTCTCCAATGACACTGCCTTTGCCAATCATTCCTTCCTTCACAATGCCTTGTGCAGTTAGAGGGACTTGTTGGGATGTTGTAGAGTGTTATTTTGTTTTCAAGGCTAGATATAACAAGTTTAGTAGAAAAGACACCTTTTCTTTATCATTGTTCATGTACAGAGTGAAAGGAAAAACAAAAAGCCAACTCCTGCCTTGAATCTGATTGTATGAATTTAAGGTGTAGAATGCAAGTGTATGTGTTTCATGTTCAGATTGTTTTTCAAGAGTTTAAATTATTTTTCCAGTCGGAAGATAATAAATTTTGAGCCTAGATTGCTTATGCTAATGTTCTATCTTGATCACTACAGAACTGGAAAGTTTCCTTCTAACATGAGATAACTAACGGGAAGATTTTATTGTATTTTTCAAGCATATGTTAATATTAATGGACTTGGCTTGCATCCTTTTTCTCTTTATATAAGTATTTTAATTAACCTCACTATAGTTAGGATGTAGATATCTCATGTGTTTTATTAAGGCACAGAAAGTGAGGAGCAATTGGAAATTCCCAAGATCAGAAACATAATTGCTGAAAGTCTCACAGTGAATTGGAGACAGGACCATTGACACTAGAGATGTTCCATTCTAATGTCAATGACCCTGTAGTTGCATCACCAGCATGAAAATGACATGGGAGAGGCACCTCAAAGGACATGCTAGGAGTGGAAGCAGTGGGTGGAGGACCTTGACACGTCTAGTTGTTGTCATAAGAAGACATGATACCATGAGATTGTGTGTAGAGGGAGTGAGAGGGAGGGAGGGGATGGGAGTAGGAATCCCTCTGATTTGGAAAGATAAATGCTGAGAGAGAATGTGAGATGTGACAAAGGAAATCCTTTGGAGGTACAAAGTGTTGTTTGCCATGATGGAAAGCCAGAAGAAGCTCAGCTACAGCACTTACCAGCTGTGACTGTCGCTCGGAGGAGTTGTCTATGAAAGGTGATAATTCTGGCCCCCTAGTGTTGCTGTGAGATTTTAATGAGATTAGGGCAGATCCTCAGATAGCTCTTCCAAATCTCTTATACTGTTCTAAATAAAAAAAAAATAGTGAAGAGGGCAAAGTTGTCAAATATTTCAGTGCACTAATGTTGGAGAGGAATTAAATGTATTATTTTGGGGTACTGGTGAATCGAAACAAATTTTGACAATGTCAATCAAGACTGGCCAGAAGGGGGCACTTTTCCTCAAGAATTTATTATTTTCTCTTTTTTTTTTATTCTTAATTTTTAAAATTTTTACAGACTGCATTTTGATTCATTGTACACAAATGGGGTACAACTTTTCATTTCTATGGTTGTGCATGATATAGATTCATACCATTCATGGTAATAATACATGTACATAAGGTAATGATGTCTGTCTAACTCCACCATTTTTCAAACCCCTGGCCCCTCCCCCTCTCATTTCCCTCTACATAATCTAAAGGTCCTCCATTCTTCTCTCAGTCCCTCCTCCCCACAGCCCCATACAGCCGCTCTGGAAAGTAGTATAGAGATTCCTCAGAAAACTTGGAATGGATCCAGCTTTTGACCCAGTTATCCCACTCTTTGGTTTATACTCAAAGGATTAAAATTAGCATACTGCAGTAACACAGCCACATCAATGATTATAGCAGCTCAATTCACAATAGCTAGACTGTGGAACCAACCTAGATGCCCTTCAACAGATGAATGGATAAAGGAACTGTGGTATATATACACAATGGAATACTATTCAGCCATAAAGAATAATAATATTATGGCATTTGCAGATAAATGGATGAAATTGGAGAATATCATGCTAAGTAAAATAAGCCAATCCCAAAAAACCAAAGGCTGAATGTATTCCCTGTTAAGTGGATGATGATATTTAATTCTTTTTTGGAGGGAGAGACTTAAATGCATTGTGATCACTTGGGTAGTGTGAAGGACATTCAAGTTTTAGACCAGCATTAATTCAGGTACGTGGTAAGTTTCCTTATGATCCCCAGAGTCTACAGTACAAGCATGAAAGGTCTGGTTCCACAATCACCTGATGAACCCAGCAACTCTAGAAACAGTTATGAAGAAAAAGAACTTCATTGGCCAAGCTGGCAAATTGGAAGATGGGGATATTCATCTTAGAGCAGCCACCTTGCTTAGGGAATGCAGGTGCAGAGCTTCTACTGGGATTTGGGTGGAGGTGTATCAGTTAGCTGGGCACCAGGATCATAGCAGATGTCACAGTGTTCTGCTTTTCCAATGCAAAGGTCCCCAGATGTTCTGGGTTCTGTAAACTAAAGAAAAGTTCCTGACTAGAAAGTGCTACGGAAAGTCATGTAGCCTTCCCAAGGTTTGCCTCCTACATTTGTCAGTTGGAGATGACAAAATTTGTCATATTGCTGTTGTTTAAAGACCTGGCAGATGGTAGCTCTCCAATAAAATGTCAATTTATAATCTCCCAAAAAAGAGAAAGTGTTATGACTCATATCTTTTTAGTTCTTTTACCCAGAAATAGTTAACTTTGCATTTAATCATTAAGACACACAACAGGAAAAGAGAGCAAAAAGGCAACTTCTGCAGGGGAATAGATTTAAACTACTAGGTGGTTTCATTCAGAGATGTCATTTCTGGTAAAACTGGTGGTAAACTAACAATATACCACTCAGCTGTGTGAATCTCCAAAGTTAATGATTTTTAAAGTTAATGAAAGCAAGTGAAACTAGAGGTTTTATTTAGGTTTTCCCTTAGTTACAATAAAAACAAAGTAAAGACTAAGAAAGACAAACTTCTCCACAGATTTCCCTCTTCCTAGGCCAAAGGTTTCCCTCTTTCAGACAAGTTTGGAACAAATAAAAGAAAATCTTATTTCAGGTATTCAGTGCTTTGCCCAAGGAACTATGTCTTATCATAAACCTTTTTTTTTAATTTAAATTTTTAAATTTTTTTGTTCTAATTAGTTGTACATGACAGTAGAATGCACCTACACGTTTTGATAGATCACACATAAATGGAGTGTGATATTTTTCTGATTGTACATATTGTAGGATCACATCAGTCATGTAGTCATACATGTACATGAGGTAATATGTCTATTTCACTCCACTATCATTCCTCCCCCATACCTCCCCTCCCTTCACTCCCCTCTACCTAATATAAAGTAGCTCTCGTCTTCCCTATCCCCCAACCCCTTATTGTGAATTAGCATCTGCATATCAGAGAAAATAATCGGACCTTGAGTTTCTGGGTTTGGCTTATTTCACTTAGCATGATATTCTCTAACTCTATTTCCAGGAAATGCCAGAATTTCATTCTTCTTTAAAGCTGAATAATATTCCATGGTGTGTGTGTGTGTTTGTACATGTGTACATGTATACACATACATACATAATATACATATATTATATATATAATATTTTCTTTATCCATTCATCTGTTGAAGGGCATCTAGATTGGTTCCATAGTTCAGCTATTGTGAAATGAGTTGCTATACACATTGATGTGGCAGTGTCACTGTAGTATGCTCATATTAAGTCCTTTGGATGTAAACTGAGTAGTGGGATAACTGGGTCAAATGGTGGGTCCATTAGAAGTTTTCTGAGGAATCTCCATACTGCTTTCCATAGTGGTTGCACTATGTGGTTGCATTCCCACCAGCAATGTGTGGGTGTATCTTTTGGAGGGTGTCTGAGGTAACTTAGTTTTAAAACTTGTCACTTTAAGAGATGGTAGAAGTATAAAATATGCATAATTTAAATATAGGACTTAAACAAGCTTAAAAGTTGTTATATTGCAGTTGCATGTTTATTTGTATAATTCCCTTCCCAGGATGGAGATCACCAACTCTCTCTGCAAAAATGTAGAGGATAATATCTCTAGCTTTGTGGGCCTCATAATCTTGGTATCAACTACTCAATTGTGCTTTTGGAGGCCTCAAGTAGCCAGAAATAGTATGGCATGAATAAGCCTGGCTGTGTGCTAATCAAATTTTAAGGCAGTGGGATAGATTGGCACACAGACCATAGCTTGTCCTCCTACCACATACAAAAATAAACCAAGATGGATCACTGACCATAAAATTCTTACAGGAAAACATAGAGGCAAATTGGCGTGATCTTCAATTTGGCAACATATTCTTAAATTTGACACCAGAAACATGAGTAACAAAACAAAACTTAGGTAAGTTGGACTTTGGCAAATTAATAATAATAAAAAACAACATTAGGGGCATTGAGGGACATTATCAAGAAAGTGAAAAGATAATCCACAAAATGGGAGAAAATATTTGCAAACCATATGTCTAAGGGATCTATTATCCAGAATATATAAAGAATTAAAAAAATTTTTAATTGTAGATGGACACAGTAACTTTATTTCATTTATTTATTTTTATGCGGTGCTGAGGATTGAACCCAGAGCCCAACACGTGCTAGGCAAGCACTCCACCACTGAGCCACAATTTTTTTTATTAAAAAATCAATAACAAAAGAATAAAGCACTCAATTTAAAAATAAGTAAAGCAATTAATTATATATTTTCCAAAGAAGATATACAAATGACCAATATTCATTTAAAAAGATAATCTATATCATTAATCATTAGAAAATTAAAAATCAAAACCACAGTGACATATCACTTTCCACACACTAGAATAAGTATAATAATTCATAAAGCAAGGCAAAATCAAGAAAATTATATTCGCTGGCAAGCTATGGAGAAACTGGAATCCTTATCCATCATTGGTAGGAATCTAAAATAGTACAGTGGCTGTCGAAACAGTTTTATGTTTCCTAAGAAAAACACAGATTTACTCTATCAGGCAACAATTTCACTCCTAGGTATAGAGCTCTCCCAAACTGAAAGCAGATACTCAAGTACATGGATAAGAATATTTATGCAAGCAGTATGCATTATATTTCAAAAATAGAATCCTTGTGACCCAAATGTCCATCAACAGAGAAATGAATAAACAATTGTGGCATATACATTCCATGAAATTTTCTTCACCATCACAAGGAATAATGTATTTACAGATTCTACAGTGGAGATGAAACATTCAGGCTAAATGAAGGAATACAAATACAAAAAGTCATGTATGATTTAATTTATATGCAATATCCAGAATAGGTCAATCCACAGAGATAGAAAGCAGATTGCTGGTTGCTAGGCTTTGTGGGGAGGAGGGTATGAAGTTCTCTTTGGGAGCGACAAAAATGTTTTGGAGCTTGGTATAAGTCCTACTGATGGCACAATGTTTTGAATGTACAAAATGCTATTGAATTTTATACTTTAACATGGTTAATTTTATATTATGTGAATTTCACCTCAATAGAAAGCAAAACGACAAAACTTATGAACCTAAAGAGTGGATGTGGGAACTGAGTTGGAGGTTGCTCAACTGGTTCAGGCAAGAGATGAGAGTACTTTTGCTAGGGCGGAAATGGAAATGGGGGAAGCAAATCAAGGACCAGCTGAAGCAGGGCTGGTTGCAGTGGAAGAGGCTCCAGGAAGACAGAGCAGACACTGGCTTTGGTTTGGCTCACGGCCAACTTACTGCTGCAAAGGGGTATTAATGGGAATCAGCCAGGGTAGACTTTCCCCCAAGCTCATTATCTGACCCTATTTAAAATGGACTTATAGGCCCATAAAACCAATTCTGGTTAGGGCCATTTATTTCTTTCCAATAAAACTTGAAGCTTTCATTTGATCCATTAAAATTCTTAATACAATCTTTTTATTTCTCTCTTTAAAAAGCCATTTTTTTCATGTTCTAAGCATAATAATTACCTACTTGACAAATGTATTCCTAATTACACAATTACTTTATCATATAGTATCAGTTTAAAAATGCCTGAAGTCCGAGATCTTCTGGGAAAGAAATTATTTTATTTAATGTGTAATGTAATTTCCTCTCAAATAATTATTTAGGGGTTGGGGGAGAAAATGAGATAGGCTGAAAAATTCTAGTGTATAATTTACAAATGATATTCCTGATAGAAATCAGGGAGAACTGATTGGGCATCATAAAACAAGGCAGGATTGATTAGAGTCCTTGGCTGGGTTCCTTGTCTGTTGGAAGGGTGCATATGCACCTCTGTGTATGCATGTGTTCACATGTGTGCATGAGTGTGTATATATGTGCAATGTGTGTGTGCTTAATATGTATGAGTAAATGCTTTGTTACTGAGGGGCCTCTTTTTGAGTCTCAGTGTTAAGAGATTAAGATTAATTATTTGGCAATGTGGTGTAAGTGGCATTCCATTGCAAACTCTGAAATTTTTCTCTCACTTCTTTATAGCCCATGTCTGTATAATCCTTGGATTTTATAGAGGGTAAATATGGAGAGGTGAGTAGGACACTCTGATCAGCTATTGAAAACTCAGCGGGAATATACTAAGATCTTTCATATTCTCCAACAGCTGAGAATAAATTATAGGGGCACAGCCACTTTTGATGGCAGGTGTGTTAAAACCACTAATTGGTAGTCACAGATGCTTCTGGACACCTTGATATACACAGTAGAAGTTTGGTATTTGGAGGAATGGTGATCATAGCACAAATTTTTCTTTTTTTAACAGATTTGAAAAGCTTTTTTTAACAGATTTTAACAGATTTGAACAAACTCTTCAAATCCGGCTTCTCCAGGATTTACCTTGGCTCCCCCAACTGCCCCAGAAGCCAGATTTCTGAGAAACGTGGTAAACACTGGGCCAGTTCCCTTATAAAGAACATGATTGGAATCCTTTAGAAGATTTTCAACAACACTCGAGGCCTGATGTTCCCTTTCCCTTGAGGAACTTGAACTTGCCAAGACAAACCCCACTGTTTCCCCCAGACCACCCAGGTTACACTGGAGAAGCCTGAGCTGGACACTTTCCTTTCCCCTAAATCAATTCCCTCTCTCTCCTCCTCAGTTATGTTACAAGAGAATGTAAATGTGCTGAAATCTTACCTATTTTTCTCTGGCCTTGCCTTCCTGGGCCTTTGTTTTAGGCCCAATGCTAATGTTATTGCAGCAGGAACTCTGCCTTGGCCT
Organism: Glaucomys volans; assembly: GCA_020662805.1. Classification (NCBI taxonomy): domain Eukaryota; kingdom Metazoa; phylum Chordata; class Mammalia; order Rodentia; family Sciuridae; genus Glaucomys; species Glaucomys volans. The sequence continues at coordinate 213,464 of JAJEJO010000742.1, forward strand.
CACCCCATTGGTCTCCCACTGTCCAGACTCCCTTGGGCACCATTCTCTGCTCTCATAGCACCCAGTTCTCCTGGCATTGTGGTTCTTATTCTGCACATTCATTGTTACCTGCTTGAGTGACACAGAAGTCACCTGGGTACTTTCCTGCTCCTTGAAACTTTGGTAAAATTGAATGAAACCTCATATTTTCATGACTGGTGGGCATCCAGTCCCTCTGTAGGGCACCAGCTCATATCCACATGGCTCTGAGGTGAGGAGAGAAGGCTGTAGGGAGATATTCCTTTTCCAGACTTGAGAGCAGAGAAATATGTGACCCAACCCTTGCAGTAGATGGCCCAATGCAAATTTCACCCTAGGACTCAGTTTCAATAAGACATCAAAAGAAACAACCCTTGCTTATAATTTGCACATGAGTATGTCTCTAGAGATTTGTGGGCAACAGTGATCCATCATGGGGCCCACCCCTGAGGCCTCTCATCCTCAATGATTTATTCTCATTGCATTTCTCTCAGTCTGTCTGGAAAAATCCCACCTGTTTCTCCCAGTTGTGCAGAGCGCTGTTCTTCCTTTGAATCCTTGCTCCCAATCATCATGCAGAGGTGTTTTTATATTTTTTCATTTCTCACTAGGTATAGATGATGTGAAAACAGGGTTTGTACCTCACTCCTTTAACTCTTTATTCATAGCACTGTGCTTGATACACAGTTCTAAAAAGGAATTTGGTTTTTTATTTTTTATTTTAATTTTTAATTTTTATTCAAATTAGTTATACTTGATAGCAGAATGCATTTCAATTCATTGTACACGAATGGATCACAACTATTCATTTCTCTGATTTTACATGATGTAGAGTACATACCATTCATGTGATCATACATGTACTCAGTTTAAGGATGTCAATCTCATTCCACCATCTTTCCCACTGCCTGCCCCCTTCCCTCCCCTTACTCCCCTCTGCCCAGTCCTAAATTCCTCCATTCACTGACCCCCATTATGGATCAGCATCCACATATCAGAGAAAACATTTGACTTTTGGTTTTGGGGAATTGGCTTATTTTGTTTAGCATGATATTCTCCAACTCCATCCATTTACCTGAAAATGTCATAATTTTATCCTCCTTTAAGGCTGAGTAATATTCCATTGTGTATATATGCCACAATTTCTTGATCCATTCATCTACTGAAGGGCATCTAGGTTGGTTCCATGGCCTAGGTATTATGAATTGAGCTGCTATAAACATTGATGTAGCTGCATCACTGTAGTAAGCAGATTTTAAGTCTTTTGGGTATAGACTGAGGAGTGGGATAGCTGGGTCAAATGTGGTTCTATTTCAGTTTTTCTAAGGAATCTCCGTACTGCTTTCCAGAGTGGTTGCACTAATTTGCAGTCCCACCAGTAATGTATGGGTGTACCTTTGTCCCCACATCCTCGCCAACACTTATAGTTGCTTATATTCTTGATCACATGATTCTGACTGGAGTGAGGTGATATCTTAGAGTACTTTTGATTTTCTCTAATTCCTAGAGATGTTGAACATTTTTTCATATATTTGTTGATCGATTGTATATCTTCCATGAAGTGTCTTTTCAGTCCCTTAGCCTATTTATTGACTAGGTTATTTGTTTTTATGGTGATAGGTTTTTTGAGTTCTTTATATATCCTGGAGATTAGTGCTCTATCTGATGTGCATGTGGTAAAGATTTTCTCCTACTCTATAGGCTCTCTTCACGTTATTGATTGTTTCCTTTGTTGAGAAGATTTTTAGTTTGTATCCATCCCATTTGTTGATTCTTGATTTTATTTATTGCACTTTAGGAGTCTTGTTGAGGAAGTCAGGTCCTAAGCTGACATGATGATTTGGGCCTGCTTTTTTTTTTTTCTATTAGATGCAGGGTCTCTGGTCTAATTCTCAGGTCCTTGATCCACTTTGAGCTGAGTTTTGTGCAGGGTGAGAGAGAGGCATTTGAATGAAGAAATGAGTAAATGAGCAAATTATGGAATGGGGAGACACCATTCCATTATGGCAGTGAATGGAATTGGTGGCATGTTTAGGCTTACTGATCAGCTAAGATTAACTCAGTAATAAACTTGTTCCTAGCTCACCCTTAGAGAGTCCACAGGAACTCAAGTCACTCTCCTCATGAAGTAGGTGATGAACAAGACAAAATCCTTATCCTTGAAATGATTAGCTGATGGTCAAGTATAATCTAGGTGAACTGAAAATAGCTTCCAACAAAGTACCTGGTGTTGGATGGTGGCTTTGGGTGGACTTTTATGCATAAGGAAGACTTTGAGTAGGTCCTTAAAGGAGGGGTAGTGTGTTGAAGATAAAGTGAGAGAACTTCCCAGCTGGGGTAGAAGGGAATGAGCCAAGAACATAGGACAGTGAATGGCCATCAACCTGGACAGAGCACATATGTGTGATGCCTGTCACCTTAGGAATAGGAATGTGGACCTCTATCTATAAACATCAACAAACCACCACTGATTCCTGAGCACCTCTCACCTGCTAGACTCTTAGACATAAATCACTCTTATATCATATTATGCCTCTTAATTTCTCCTCTAAGATTTACAGATGAGAGAATTGAGCTTTCGAGGGACTCAACAAATCCCTCAATCCATATGGAGAACTAAAGGCAGAGTTGGAATTCATCTTCCCTTTCTGGTTCTCCACACATGATAATCTTCTTATCTTCTGACCTTCCATCAAAGGGAGATGTGTTTTGGTAATAGGTTGTGGGAAAGCTCAATTCCAAAGAGGGCCATTAGGCTCCAAGGAACCACTCTGTTTTCAGCAGGGAGGGAGGTGATGGAGTGGAGAGCAGCTCTCTAGGTGAAGACTCCCCATTGCACAGACTGATTACTGTCCCAACTCTTCTGATGTCCCAAGCAGCTGAAACACCTGTGGGAGGGCAGTCTTCAGGGCTTTCACAATTCTCACAGCATCTCACCTTTCTGGGTGGCTAGTTGTATCCCAGAGAAATCCCTCTGGACAGTCACAGTGGAATGCAAGCGAATGCTAGCTTAGTGCTCTAGTCAGTCATTCGTGGCTTTCTTGGCTGAGTCTATGTCTACTTCAGACTCTCAAGTTTTTACTGGCCTCTAAGAAGACCATGAGTATTGGAGGGTCAATTTGAAAGAACAGTGGAGGGGACACAAGAAAAATTTTATTTTCTCTAGTTAGTAGATAAAGAAAATCAGACTTAGAGAGCTGAGCCAAGTCACCCAAGTTATACTCGAAGTGACACAATTCCTATAAGGTGAAATTTGGATTAAAGCCCCTATTTATCTGATGGATAAATTCAGTTCTTTCTATTCTACCACACTATACTGAATTTTTAACTAGAATATTTAGGGACTGGTGTCATAGAAAGTGTTTTTGCTTTGGTAGTGGGATATGTGGGTGTATTGATAATATCCCATTAATTTTGATATATGTTCTGAGCATTCCAAAATTAGAGACTACATAAATATATGATATGAACAGGACATGTTTTCCTTCAGATTGAAGACAAAAATGGATGATTCTACCAGATGACCTCTGGTTAAAAAAAGACCTCATTCTTCATTTTCAGATTTTACCCTCTGCCTGGGGGGTGGTCATAAACCTGTGTGTGTGTGTGTGTGTGTGTGTGTGTGTGTGTAGGAGTCAAGAGGTACCATAGAGGAAGGAACCTACTTATGGTGAAGAAACTTGCATTGGAGAGTCCTGACTTCCATAATGGAGAGGAGTGTGTTATCATTTCAGTGAGTCACTGAATCTCCTGTTGTTTTGTAGTGTTTGAGATCCTTGGCAGCTTGACATAGGCAGAAAGAGGCATGGACAGGTCAGCAAGGGGCTTGAGTTATAGCCCTAGTTCTTGCACTGACTCTCTAACCTTGGGTGAGTCATTTGATTGCTGAGCCTTACTGAACTCACATACAAAAAACAGCAGTTTAGTGAAAATTATGCATTATATCATCTAACTAAAAATAAACACATAGATAGTGTTTGTGCTGGGGTGGAGGAGTAGGGGATGTAAGAGGGGGCACACAGGACAGTGCCTGTGATTCAGGCAATGTCTATTTCTTGATTTTGTGCTGGTGACAGGGATTGTCTAGTCATCTGTACAGTTTTATGAGTGTGCTTTTCTGATTGTATCTTATGCTTCCAGAAAACAAAATATGCAAACCAAAAGCATTCTAGTCACCTCAAGTCATTATTATGAAAAGGGCTAAGAATAAACACACTGAAAATAAAACAAAGCACGTCTTACAGCATCCTAATAGTTCTCATCTCATTTAGAGAATTGTAGTTTTCAAAGATCAGAGGTGAAAGTCATATGTGGAGAAAAGGAAATACCAGTGGTATTATCACCATTCAGGATGGGCTCCTCTGGACAGCAAGTCCTCATCATGGAAATGATCATCTGCAACAATTTTCCACTGAATATGACCTTGAAATTCCGCAGTCTGGTTTGTTTAATAGCTGCATTCTGAAGCATGACATATTTAATCAATATCAGGGAGGAGGCAGTAAGCTAAAGGTAAAGTTGAAACTCAGCAGTCATGTTTTGCCTTGGGATGCTGTGATGCCACAACACAATGGAATGGATGTTGGTATAATCAGGACATAGGGAAACCAGGAGCATGCAAATGGGATTGAAATCAGTCCTGCTAACAGAGATCACACATGGTAAAAAGCATCTTTTTCTTTGCTATTAAAAGCAAACTTTAATTATGGTGGGAATCTGTATAGGTATTGGAACCTATGAGGTTCATGAGATGGAGTTCTCTCCATCTCTCCATCTGTCTTTATGAGGTTCAGGAGATCTTATGTCATTGGGGGTGTTCGCTCAAAGGGAATTGTGAGGCTCTGGTTTCTTCCCTTTTCTTTCTGTGACTTTCTAGCCATGAGGTGAGTTGCACCACTCTGCTATGCACTCCCCACCATGATGTGCTGGCTCACCATAGGCCCAAAAGCAACAGGACCAAACAATACTGGTCTGAAACCTCTAAAACTGTGAGCCCAAATAACCCTTTTTCCTTTATAAGTTGATTATCAAGTTACTATAACAGGGATTTATTATGTTAACAGAAAGATGATTAATGCATATGTCAGCATTAACTTTCTTCACATCATTGATTATATATGTAATGTATAAAATAATACAACACAATATTTTTATACCTTTATTTTATTGATTTATTTATTTTTATATGGCACTGACGAGTGAACCCAGTGCCTCACATGTGCTAGGCAAGTGCTATACCACAGAGCTACCACTCCAGCCCCAATATTTTAAATAAAATTCATCAACATGCAAAAAGTAGAATTATAAAGCATTAGGGACCCATACAAATGGTAAAGGTATAAAGAAGTGTGTGCAAATGACAAGTGCCAGGTTCAGTATAGACATGCCTCTGGGAAGGAATAATGTGGTGGGAGTGGAAGGAGGCACAGGAGGCCTTCGATGTGAGGCTTCGCAGTGGTTTCACAGTTATTCCTTGTGTTAGTAATGATGGCTGAAATGATTTATAAGACATTATTGAAAAATTAACCTGAAAATAAAGTTAGGGTTTGTCTATTTACCTGTCAATCTATTTTTCATTTAGTTAATGTTTACTGAGCTCCTTTTTTATTAGTACTCATCTTAGAACTGTGAGAGAAACAAGAGAAGCAAAAAGCATGGTATGCATCCTTCGAGGGCTAATGGTTGAGTTGGGAGAACCAGAGGCAGGGACCTTCGGGCAATGCTGAGGTAAAAGAGGAGACGAAATGGAAGATACAGCTTGAACTAATGACACTCCCGATTCCTAGGAATGTGGTGAAAGTTAAGGGATGTCATGGATGTGAGAAGAAAGCAGCTCGTGGGACATAAATCCACTCATTGAATGCCTGACTCTTCTTTCTAGAATGCAGTAGAATCTGTTCACTTGACAAAGTGCTTTCACTCAGGCCTAGGAGGTCATTTCAAACTCTTCTTGAAGTTATGCCCAAGGTGTGATTTTCCTTCTGTGATGTGTGACTTTGTCAATGTGGGAGTCACAGTTCTCCTCACGGTGTATAGCAATGGAAGGAGAGTGTCCACTAGCCTTTATAATGTCTTTTGCTGTAGAGCTCTTTGTGACTCTGTGTTTTTAAAGAACACATAAGAATAGTTTGGGTTGGACCAGAAAAACTTGTCTCCTCACAAGAGAACCAAGGGATACATTCCAGGAGGCTCAGTAGTGTTGTCGACAGGTGCATTTGTATGGAGCAGGGTAGGGATATTATGGGAAAGCATGGATCATCTAGAAAGAAACTCCTTACCAGTTCTGATGTTTCCTGCTTTAGGTTCTAAGAGTAAGGGAACTTTGAGTCCATGGATGCCTCCCCTCTCCCTTTTTATTTGTGTTCTTTTAGTTGCTGCGCTGGTTGTTCCATAAAATTTTTGCTTGGATGGTTAATATCATCTGTCTGAAAATTACCTCTTTTGAAATTTGTAGTTGACCTCACATTTCTAGTATTTCATAAATCAAACTAAGTTTACCTCATCTAGACTTTCCATGGTTTTTATAAACATCAAGATTAGTTCCTCACAACACTGTGGTTTTTCTAAAATGAGAAGTTGTTAACTTTCTGAAGCTATTCAGTTCCATATTTTCCATATATTATATCATTAACATTTTTATAAAATATTCATAAACTTAAAAAGTGCAGGTTCTATTGATTCTTGAATATGGGGTGAGATCAGGGTAATCAGAGTATGTACTAAGACCAGCTCAGCGTTAGCCTGTGATGGGGACAACAGCAGAGGGATTGAGGGAGAACAACCAGAATTTATGACCTCTGAGTCACAGATTAGAAAGTCTTACACTCTGTTTTCCCCATATTTGTAATTCATATAAAGCTTGGTCTGCCAAGATTTCCTAAAATATGTAAGCTTAAAAGACACTTTGAAGAGCATCTTGTTTGAGGTTCATCAAAGTGAGTCCAAGAATAGTTACTTCTGAGGTGCCATTATTAATTGGTTTTGCTTGGAAACAGGCTTCATGATCAGCTGTTTCTGGAAGAGTCCTGGTGAATCAGATACGTTTTTCTTCTGCAGGACTTTTTAGAACCTCTAGAATGTTAATCTGATGATGAATCTCTGAGAAGGGATCAAATTCTCAGTATTTTCTGAATATTTCTGTTTATATAACCCATATTTATATATATATATGCATGCATAACATATGTTTCTCTCTCTATATATATATATGTTATATATATGTATATGTGTGTGTATGTATATGTGTGTGTATTTGTGTATTGCTCTTACACTATTTCTCGTGAAGATCTAATGCAACCTTATTTCACCAGAGCAAAATAAAGGCAGAGAGATGTTAGAAAGATTTACCAAAGTCTACAATTGATCAGTGATGAAATTGAACAGGGGAAGAGAAATAGGAAACATTTTTCTGAAGAGGTGTGAACCATGTGGCAAATGGTTACAGTCTGTAGAGTGTCCATGATGGAAATGTACTTGACCTTAAACTAAACAGGCAGTGATGTATCATAATATACTTCAAGTTATGCTACCAAAGATGTCCCTCATCATTTAAAGCATACAGAAACAAATAACTTATAGCAGCAACAACATTCCTTCTGCATTAGATATTTATTATGTCATCCAGGATAACAAAAAAAAAAGATTGCTTTCCTAATTGCTAACATAATTATCCACACACACATAAATGCTTTAGGAATACACATACATGTGCATTTAAGTTTTACAGGCTCATCGTTTATTAAAGGAGGGTAGACCTTAAACTTGCTTGTTTTTTGAGATAATGAAAATAAATCCTAGGTGGATTCATCAATAAGGGCACACCATTTGTAAAAATGCTGAGATGAGAACCTAGTTTTCCATATTCTTATGGTATAATGCTCCCAATGCTATAGGGATGTTTGCAATAATGATGAATTCCAGGATGGATCATGTGGAACTACATTTTATTCTCAAATTCTCATTTGTTTTCATAAGTTAAAGTATGCTTCTGAGATAACATGACTTGTCATTCTTCAGTGGCTAGGTTCCCTGTTCACTTACGCCAGAAAGTGAGGACTGCTTGCCATCCCCTAGGAGGAACAATGGGGACTATTTGTGAATGCAGGATTCATTAGTCATGAGAACACTTATTTAAAGATATTTCATGTCTACTCATTTGCAAGGGGGATATAGCTCCTCTTCCTCTTATATACATGCCTTCTGTGCAGCAAAGCTTCAATGATAGCAGGAAGCACAGGAAAGAGGAAAGTTGATTTGCTCAAAACAGCCCTTTGTAATGCACCGTAGAGGGGAACACTAGGATGCAGTCGACTATTCTTTCTCTTTTTCTTTCTTTCTTTTACTCTAGTGGAAGGGGGAAGTCATTGAAGGCAGACTTTTTCTATTGACTGAAAGCAGGGAGGTGGCTCCTCCCCAGACCTGGGCCATTTGTCTTTAGGCATTGTTGATGTCACTACAAATGCTTCCACATCACATCACCACTCTCACTGGAAGCAGGTTCTGTATACTTTCGTTGGTTCCCTGTGGGTCTGAGTCCTGGTGGTGATTCCCAGATTGTTCTGCAGTCCGACTCTGAAGTCCAAGAACTGCTCATTCAGCCATACAAATGCTTGCCCCCACATATCCAACCCAGGTTCCTTGTATGAGGACCTCCCCAGGGCCCAGCACTTCTGCCCTGTCCTTCACAGGTATCTGACTATCTGTTGGTTTCCAAGAACAGCCCATTCTATCCAGCAGGCAGCAATCACAGTTCTGGGTCAAGGGCCTCTGATTATGGCCCGAGTAGTCCCTGAGCATCCTGTGTTACCGGGCAGTTCTTCCTTTTCTGAGTGCTGATCCCCAGGCTTTGGGTCCTCCTACCTAGAACACCCAAATTATCCTGTGCCATACTCCTTAGTTTGTCATGACTCTCCAGAGCTAGTTTCCATTATCTAACAGATACCTCCCAGTTCCTTCAACTCCCAGGTTTTGTTTTGTTTTGTTATACATTTCCAGTCTTATCCTGTTACACTTCGAATTCTGAAGTAGCATTTCATCTGAAAGCCTGGAAGATTTCAGTTGATTAGGAGCATCACTGGATCCGGATGTCCGTGGTCATGCTGTCTATGGAACTTCTTGGTACCTCTATTATTTCCAGGTGTATATTTTGTCAGCATGCACACTGGAGATGGGAGGCCTTCTTTCCTCCTGAAAAAGTGAAAGTAATATTTTATGTGTTCTGTTGCAAGCTCAGTATTTGGAGAAGTCAAAGAGATCAATGTTAATTTTGGCACCTGACAACTTAGGACCCAATTATACCAACTATTCTTTTCAGATCTTTTTCATAGATGAAAATGAGAAGACACGTTTATCATAACCCAAATCCATCTGCATTTCCCATTGCTTATTTAGGAATTTTCTTTTCATGAAAAATCACAACATGGTTCCCTGTGCCTTGAACATCTCTATCTTCTTGAGATACTCTTCATGTCTCTGTCTAATTGAAATGAGCACTGAGGGATCCCAAGGAAGAGGCTGGCTAGGGTCCTATGGCAGGATTGGGAGCCTGATTTATTCAAACCTTAGAAGAAGACAGACATGAGAATATTCAGTTTTTTTTTTTCCTAGTAGCCTTGATGCCTCCAGAGTTAGAATGTTTGTAATTGATAAACCACAGTCACCCTTAAAAACATGAAGGTGAATTATGGCAGGCACCTCTACATATCCCAAACCAAATTGTGGTGGTGTTCTCTTTTTCTTTTACCTTAAGGAAAGTGAGAAAGAATGGGAAATATCAGGTAGGAAATATAACCAGGAGGAAACTTTTATTTTAAAATATAATGTTTATCACTAGCATATGGTCATTAACTTAATAAATATTAGGTACATAATATTTATAAACTACAGAATAAAAGTGCTCAGATAAAAATAAAACCTACCAAGTTTCCACCACTAAAGAATAAATACATTCTCTTGTAGTTATTTCTGGTTCTCACCTGTGTATATGAATTAGTCAGCTTCTTATAACTATGATGATTTTTTTTAATTAATTAAGGTAATTAGTTTATCAAAAGCAAAGATTTATTTTAGAGCTTCTCGTCTGAGATCAAGTGGCCCAGAACTTTGGGTCTCTAGTGAGGGTGGTACACAACGGCAGGTATGTGAGCTTTTTGTTGCTGTGACAAAATACCTGAGAAAAACAAAGGAGGAAAGATATTTGTTTTGGCTCTTGGTTTCACAAGTTTCAGTCCAGGGTTGTCTGGTTCCCTTGTTTTGGGGCCTGTGGTGAGATGGTACATCCTGGCAAAAGAGTGTGGTGGAGCAAAGCTGCCACCTCATGGTGGGAGTATATGGCAGAGCAATGTACTCACTTGTGAGCCAGGAAGCAAAGAACAAGAGGAAGAGACAAGTTTCCCACAGTCTTTTCTGAAGGCATTTACCCAGTGATATAAGGACTTCCTCTAAGGCCCCACCATCTAAAGGTCCACACCATCTCCAATAGTACCACTCTGGGTACTCAGATTTTAACACATGGACCTTTGTGAGACACATAGCATCCAAACTACAGCAGCATATAAAAAATTATATATAGTGAATAACATACATTTTCTATCTAGCTGAACTGATTCCAGACATAAAAAACGATTAATATTAATTTGATAATTTTATGTAGACATTTTTGTGATATGGTATATATATTGGGTACTTTCTCCTGTACCTCAAATGTTCATATAAATAACTAATAGTTGCTTGAAGTCTATGATAGGAATGTACTATTGTTCATATAATCAGTTTGTCAACAGTAAAGATATTTGTTTAAACACATGCGATGCTTTAATGTTCCTCTTAGTAGAACAAACTTCAAGTATATCTATGACAATGTTCTCAGATTCCTAGAAAAGGAATTGCTAGGTCAAGTAATGTACATATTTTAAGTCAATTGACACATATAAACAATACTTTTCAGAAAAATTGTGCCACATATAGAAATATATTAGAGAACACATACTGCATTATTATTAGGAAGAAGCTTTTTAAAACATCAATTTGTATAATAAAAAAGTTAATATTTTGTCTTTAAGTGTATATAGGTTGCTTATGGGCTTGGCATTTTTTTCATTTGTGATTTGTATGTATATATCTTTTGAACATATCTCAGACATCTGCTATAGACTTCAGTTTTTCTTATTGATATGTAGGAACTATTTATTTTTTGAGGCTACTGTAACTTTGTCCTCTCACGTCTTTCAAATATTTTCCAGTTTATTGTTTATTTTCTATTTTTGCCTTTAGTGTATGTCTTTTATTGTTTAGGTGAATTAAAAGTAGGAAAAGAGAAATAGAACTATTTTTTATAAAATAATTGTTTGTAGCATGAAAATTCAAAGCTCATGTGTTAATGTAAAACAATATCAAAAACTTGGTTTATACAGAAGAACACATTTGGCATTTGATTCTTTATCTTTGCCCTCCTTCGGGAGAACCTGTGTTCTCTCTGCCCAACATTAGGAGAGATTGATGCTCCTGCATGCAAACAGTAAATCTACAGGGAAACTGCCCATAATGTCTCTTTCAAGATGCCTAGTGGTATAGATTTTGTAAGAAAGAGAAAATTCCCACCATATTGTTTCAAAATTCTTTCAGAAATCAGCAGTTGGGATTTGATTGATGGGCATTTCTCACATCATTTATGCTCAACATCTCTGGAGTTTTTTTCTGCAAACTCTAATACATTTTCCCAGAGGAAATTTACAAAGTGCTTTTTCATGTTATAAGATCTTTTTCCCTTTGTATCAAATGCAGACAGTGGACAGGTTAGAAAATGATCAAAAGGAATATCAGGCATAGAGACAAACAAAAAAAGAAAAAAGAAATAACTTTCAAATTAAAACAAACAAAAATGTACTTTGAGTCTTAACCTAAAACTGCCTTTAAATGTCTCTGAAGATTTTGTCTGCATCCCAGTGTGTCAGGTGACTTTATTTATTTTTTCTCTATTCAAAATACAGGAGTACCTTGAGTAGGAGTTGGCCGGTCTGGGAGAAGTGGAATTTTTTTTGTCCTACTGCAAGGTTAAGATGGAATCCATTCTTGCATGTACTCTCCCCACTCTAATAGAACTTAGAAATAAATGGGGCCTTGCAGGTCTTCCAAATAAGTGTTTCTTACACAAAGAAAAGCAAAATTGTAGATGTATATGCTTGTCCATTCCCAGAGAATGCAAACATTTCTTACCTTCTCGCCCTTAACATTCTGTTAGTTAGCTTTAGCAAAGCCAACCCACTTGGTGTAGGAGCCACTGTTGGATGGTGTTTATTTAAGCCACCATTACCCTCTAGGACCCAGCTCATTTTTCTAGTGAACACACTGGTAAACGAGGACACGGTGGGAACTACTTTCTCTTGCGTCCTTTAGGTCTGTAAGGATGCCAATGATTTCTTTTTTTTTCCCAAACAGGATAGTTTCTGAGACTCTTGTTTAACTTTCTCTAATATGAAAGCTCTTACCACTCAGGACAAGGAGTTAATGTGGGAGTTTTACCAACTAGTAAATTTTATGTTGCTAGTTATAATATAAAAGTTACATTCCAGTTATGGTTTTCCTCCAGGAAATGACCCCTTGTATATCTTTGAACTGAGTGGATTTTTGGTGAGCTGGATCTGGGACAGGACTTACTCTAATAGGTGCTTACTCTAATAGGTGAGGCATGATGAATCTCTGAGTATCCATTAATATTAATAATCCAAATATTAATAATAATTAGAACTGTGTATCTAATAGTTTTGGAAATGTTAGGATATTCCTCTTCTCCTAGTGTGTAGCTACCCAATTGAATGGTCATAGTTCTCTTGGAGGAAGAATTAGGAGCATTATTTTCATATTTCATTATCATTTATATATTGATATTATGGGGTCCTTTCTTCTGGGAATTAGGTCTCCCTTTTAGTTAATTGAATCTGGATCTGAGAATGGGCTCAGATCCAGAAGCTGGAGAAAGAGTTGCAACTTTATTAGGACAGTTTCCCTCAATCTCCTAAATATTTGTCCTTGATTTTCCTGGAACCAATAAATTTTCTAGAGGTGGCTGTGTTGGAGAATCATCCACAAAGCTCTCCGCAGTTAAAGTCCCCTTGGCTAGAATTCTGACCTTGCTGCTCAGCTCATTATAATTGTTTCACTTAGTTTTGGTAATTTAACACCCTCTTTTGGTCTCTATGTTTAGGACCTTATCATTTTCATTGCTGTTATACTAATTCTGTAACACCATCTCCTACCATGAGTCCTGGCCTTCAGAGGACAGCTGCTTCTGACTTCACAATCTTTCAATTTCTCCCTTCTATTTGAGAGCAGGTATTAATTTTTTGCTGGAATAGTATTTTGTTTCTCTTATTTTTATAGTACTTTCTATAGAATTTTGTGTCAATATTTTTCTGTGGCTCATTTTTATAAGATTCCTCTCTCTTTCTTCATGGTTCTGAGTGGTCCTTCTTCTGTTGTATTTGTGAAGTAGTCACAATATGTTGTCCACCTATTCTCCTAACTCCAGTTCCCTTGGGAAATAGATGTCTATTTCCAGCCAAATGTTTGGTAAGGCGACCAGGTAGGGTAGACAGCATAGAACAGGAAGACAGTATCTGGCTGCAACAGGCACTTGCTTTGAATTCAATCATGTTTACAGATGCTTAAAGTGATACAACATTTTGAAAGGGAGGTATTCCCAACATTAATAATTACAGCATCTCACTGGACATCAGAAAGCTATTCCTCTCTTGCCTCATCCTGTCACTTAAAATAGATTAGCTCTGCCTTCAGAGTCCTCCATTGGAATTCCTGGTGGTTTTGAAGTTTTGCTAGCCGTTCTTTTAATATTGCTTTTGTTTTGTTTTGTTCTTTTAATATTGCCGTTCTTTTGATATTGCGAAAAGGTCCTTGGGCAAACTGAATCTCTCTGAGGTCTGCTGCTTTGCTGAGGAGTATGCAATGTAAACCTTCCCATCTATCTCTAAAGTACTCTCATTTCTTCCTATAAAAACTTCACTTTAGGATCCATAGCTCACTCACGCTTTAAAAGTGTCTTGTTTTATATCCAGATTGACATTAACACAGTTGTTCTAGGGCAGATTTCATGCCACCAGAAAATACAAGGCAGTGAGGGGCAGATAATGAGATAAGAAGGAGAAAATGAAAAAAAAAAGCCTTGTTTATATAAATCTTAATACAGTTAATTTCCCATTATCACCTATTCACAGTGGGGTGGAAAAAAAGCACAGCAATAATAGCAATAAAACTAATGACTATGGCCTTGATAAAGTTAAAATATGTCAGTATGTTAGATGCACATCTCTCGTCTCCAAGTCCAGTGTTGTATCCAGGGCTAGCTCAAATTCCAACTCTTCACTCTGGTTTCAGAGCCAGGACATTGACTTGAGGCCTCTATTTATTTTTTTAACCTGGTGCATGGATTTGAACCAAGAGAACTTTACCACTGAGCTATGTTCCCCTTTTATTTTTATTTTGAGACAGGGCCTTGCTAAGTTGCTGAGGCTGGCCGTGAACTTGTGACCTTCCTGACTCATCCTCCCAAGATGCTGGGATCATAGGCATGGCCCACTGAGCCCGGCTAGGATTTTTAAAAAAAATTAAGTAGAAAGCAAAAATATGTTTTCTTTATAGGTATTAGGGCTTTTTCGGGTCTCAGTTACTGTGTGTGCTAATGCTGAGCTCATCCTACCAGACTTGTCTGAACACAGGTTGACTGAACCATTGGATGCCAGTTTCTTTAGACAAGTAATGTGAAAAGTTTCTTGCATCTAGAATGAGGGACAAAATTCCTATTTCCTAGACAGAGAACCATTTAATCTGCCACGTGAATCTTCTGTTACATTCTAAGTACTGGTGTGAAGGACAAGGTAGGAGGAAGGTCAAAGTGAGGCATAAATGGAGGGGAAGGCATTTGGGGATAGGACTGAGAGATGTGGCACAGGTGTTGTGCCTTAGGAGTGACCAACAGGAGCTGTGACACCGGCATGTTCTGTTCTGACCATGAACATGTGGCTTTTTTACTAATGTGAACCTGGTAGATGAAAAAGGGTGCAGTCACTGGATACTTTCTCTGGGTCTTCTTGTGCCAGGTGAGCAAGGGAAAATCCATTTTCTCTCTCTCTCTCTCTCTCTATATATATGTATATATCATATATACATATAATATGTATGTATTATATATTATATATGTATAGCATATAATATAATATATATATAATATTATATATATATATATATATATAATATCTCCCCACTTATGGGCTATCTTGCAGTAACCTCAGAGTCTCCTTTTTCCTCAATATGGGGGAGATTTTGGAGCTTAGCGGGCATAGGTCCGCTGTACTCCTTGTAAGCATCTCAATGTAGGGCCCATGAAATCAGTGTTGGCTAGAAGACATATCCTGGTACAGCTGCTGGACCTGTGGGAGAATCTATGCTTTCTTCCTACAGTAGCAGCCATGCTTTAGAATTTCACTTTTTCTAAATTCTTCCTCTATGACAGTCTCCTTATGATTTACTGAAACCTCCTTTTTTCTGGGCTGAAGATCAGAAGATCAGTCTTGCCATCATTTTCCCCATGCATCAAAGAAGGCAACTTTAAAGCATGGGAATCATCTGTGCTCAGCTACCCTATTTTCCATGTGGCAATGATGAATTTATCCAACTGAAAGACACATATTCTGTAATGGAGAGGAAGACAGACTGTGGGGACATGGAAAAGACTCTTCAAGGACCACCTTCTTCAGGAATCTTCCATACCACAAACAGGAGGCAACATTTCCCTCCTCTTGCTCATCATGAAGAATCCTTTGACAAATCTCTTGCAGCATCTCTGGCACATCTGAGGGGATCCTAGTGTCATGATTGCTGTTTTCTAGTTGGTCTCAGATGAGTAGAAATAGAGACATGGAATCAGAAAGATTTGGATTTCACCTGGTGAGACACAATTACCACTCATAAATCTAAGCAGTTTACTTTACCCTGTCTAGGCCTCAGTTCTCAACTATAAAGAGGAGATAACAACACTGAGGTGGCTGCAGTGGTGTGAGGTTATAATAGGATAATGTGTACAAAATGGTTAGAATTGCTGTGTATTTTTCATATGGCATTAGCATTCTTTTCATCTCTCCTGCTGTTTTTCTTTTTCTTGACTCGCACAGTAGCATTGTACATGAGGGCCCCAGGCATGAGAATCTATTTTGCAGGAGGAAATGAAGTATGTCACCTATGACTTTCCAGTTTCTCATGATTTTGGTATTAGTCATGTCCAAATCTCCTGCTGAACTAAAGCAGCAGTTGCATTTCTCTCTAAGCCTGGAGTTTGGTGTGCTACATATTCACAGAACATTAGGGTGAGAAAAGTCTGTTTAGATAGTTCATTTGGTGTAATTCCCTTATTTTATAGAAGAAAAATCTGTGACCTCAAAAGGTGAGTTAATTGTTTAAGGTCATTAGTCTAGGTAGTCAGAAAAAATTTGAATCTATTACAGTTTATTTCCATTCTTTTATACTACTTAGTAACTGAAATATAAGATACCATGATTCTTCCCCTGGTTGTCTTCTTGCTGAAGTTTTAATAAAATAAATGAAGAAGGATATGATTTTTCTTTTCTACTTCATCTTGGTCCAAGATTATGCATCACTGTTTTAAGTAGTCAGAAACCAAAAAAAAAAAAATTGAAACTATATTATTTCACAGAACAAAAACTAAATAATTTCATTTGGCCTAAACATCTTTTTTAAAATAACCTTTGAAGAGTCTACCCAGGTTCCAGAAAGGAAAAACAGAACAACTACATAGTCCCATGTCTAGGGGAACACACTAGTATGCCATCAACATGACTCAGTAATAAGACAAATTAAAGTATGTGGCAGAGCAAACTGGGCCACCTATATTGATGATATCCAGTGTTCGAGCCAGAGGACAGAAAAAGGAAAGAATTCCACCAAAGCAGTTGTTTCCAAAAGAAGCATGCTAAGGGAAGACTTCTTGGATTTTTGACCAGAGTGCATCTGCAATAAGGTACCAAAATGTAGAGCTGTTTAGTTGGGAGGTCAGTATTAGGTCCAAACAACATCAGAAGAGATTAGTAGTATGTGCATCATGATTTCTACATGTGTGACTTGGATGAAGGTTAAGACCACTTTCCTATTTAAGACTTGAATAACAACCATATCCATGACATGTACAGAGGTGGCCAAGACAGTCGTAAAGGATGGACCAGGGTCTTGTCAATATACCTGGAGAGACAAGGTAGTGAGTGCCACATTAAGGATACTGGTCACTAGAATAGTCAAGATCTCAATGGTGGGTGGATGGTACATGGAGTAAGAGCCTGAGGAGTTGGGGTTTGAAGAAGCCCTGCGATGGGATGGAGAACTTTACTTAGAATGTAAGGTTCTGCCTTTCTCCCACTTCTTGATCATCTTGCCTCAGGCCCATGGGTCTTAGTATAGCAGATTAGCTTGAACCATCCTAGTATCATCGGCAACTGACCTCTCTGTGTTCCCATACAGGACTTACAGAAAGTTGGGAACATATTCGACTGCTTTCATGCCACCCCCTGGTCTTCCCTGTGACAATCAAGGCTGCATATGAAGCTCTTCAGCAACTCAAACGTAGCACCATCCAGTGGTGATATCATGGTCCTGTGTACACACTTTCCAGGCCTCCTCTCTTCCTCTTAGTGAACACTGTTCACTCTCTTTCTCCAAGTTTTCATGATCCCATTCTGTAACAAGGCCTCTAGAACAGTCTCCCTTCTCTAAAAATTACTTGCTTATTCCTGTGACTCTGGCAACCATCTGGCTTCCTATATACCAGATCCCTTTGGATGGTGCAGCTTCTGGATATTTGAGGATTTGTGTCTGTCTGGTAACACCACCGAATATCTTGACTCTTCTTATCCACATTCAACTTGTATTTAAATATCACAGTTTGTGTTCTATTTTGCAAGGAAAAAAAGATTCTTTAAGAGTGTCTTAATTTTCCCAAGACATATGCTGTGGTTGTTATCCTTAAGTATCATGGTAAGCATTATTTAACAGTGCACTGACTTGCTAGGAAGAAACAAAAATGTGTTCTTTTCTCAGTGAATTAACAATTCAAATCATAAAAAATAATACATTCTAAGAAGTTAAAGAAAATATAATAGAAAAATGGATGAGGCACCCAGGAGATTTGTAATTAGTTTGTAAGGATGTTTTAGCTGTGTGGAGGAGTGTGTGTTTCTGATTATGTGTTTATAAACCCAGGGACCTACCAGAAGGTTTGGAGTGTTTCTTTGATGACTTAAACTGGAAACAAACTAGTTTCCTGGTGGAAAAAGCTTCTTTCGCTCTGTTTAAACAGTAGCTGTTACTTGTTCTAATCGCTTGGAACAACCACAGAGGTCTCTGCCTCCTGGGGTCACTCTCTGGCTGTTCCCAAAGGGGTCATATCTTGCCCATTTCTGAATTATTTTTTCTGCAGAATGGGGCAACTTTCTAGAGTGCACAAAGTGCTAATAAGTCCTCGAATACAGCCATGAACACAGCAGATGAGGTCTCTGTCCTTGTGCAGTTTACAAACTGAGTCATAGCATTGAATGGAAGTGGGGCTTAATTAGGAACAGAGGAGAGTATCAGAGGCTGCAGTAAAAGCCAGGGCACTACCAGCAGGTAGACCCACTGAGGCACAGAGGCAGTGCCACATTTTAGATGGCCGATGATGGCCAGCGTGGACACATGAAGGAAAGACAGCCAGAGATAAGGTTGCACAGACACAAGGGACCAGAGGAGGCTGCATCCTGCCAATGGTGTTGAAGACTTGGGATTTTGTCTGGAGAAGTAGGACAGCCATTTCAGGGAGTGTGGGGTTAAATAGGAAGAGTTAATCAGGGATGTTGTGGGGGGCTGGAAACTATGGCATTGAATGAATACTAAGAGAAGCAGAGCTTGGTTCTGGTTAAAACATACACACTTTTGACTAACATGAAGAAACATCGGTGTGAACACTGATGCTAATTTTGGATGTCTTTTTTCTTTTTTCTTTTTTAATAAAAGAACCATAAGAGATCACTTTATCTACATGGTATTCATCTGGGTGAACCACCCTGGCAGGTCTTGGGGAAAGTGCCTGGGTCTGGGGACTCTGAACCTCTGCCAGCCGCTTCTCTAGCCTGTTGTCAATTCCACCAGACATTCACCCCCATGAGGACCCCAAGTTCAACAATGGATAGACGTGAGGCTGTGGACTTGGAGTATGGGGGCTGATGACCATCTGTTGGGGAAGCAACAACTGTGTCACACATTGGGAGAAAGTGAAGCTGCCTCTCTCACCCCCACCCACGCCTACCCTCAAGCCTGGTGCTTAAGATTTTGTTAGGCAGGTGAACACGGAGGCTATGGATGGATTTTTAAATGGATTAAATATCCATTTGAAGTTCCAACTAGAGAATTGGCCAAATCCATAGAGATCCTGGAGATCAATGTCTTAAGGCTCAGAGAGAGGTCAGAATTAAGAAGGGAAGTTACTGTTGATTTTGGGCAGCTGCTACCTCCTTTAAACCCATCCTGAGAGAGGCCCACACCACCCTCCTCCTACTCTAGCACTTTCTTTGAGTGTTTTGTTTTCCCAGCTCCCTGCCCTCCCCCTGACAACTAGTCCTTTCTTTGGTGTGTTTTCCACTCTCTACTTCCTTTCTCCTCCTATCAGCCAGTAAAGTACCTCGTTGCCCATCCCATCCACCCCAGCCTCTTCTTTCTCTCCCTCCCTTTCTTCACTTGCATTTTGTTCTTTGTGGAAGTGAAATGTGAGGAAACTATGTTTTTTATTTTATTTCTTTTGTGGTTCTGGGATTCAAACCCAGAGCATCTGCATTGCGAGGCAAGTGTTCTGCCACAGATGGGAGGTGCAATCGAACACAAGAAGATGTGTGAAGGAATTGTACACTGTGCATGTGGAAAGGAACTTCCTAAGAGTCAGCCCCTTTGTACAGTTGGATGAGTTCTCAGGAGAAATAATAAAGCCCAATCACTAGAGTTATTTAAACTCACTGGACAAAGTCCCAAGGAAGTGCTGCCAGGAAGGCCCAGACTTAAGCATGTAGGAATGAAGAAAATTATTCTAACAGGATTGTTCTCAGCTCAGTTTTTCTTTAGGCTAAATTTGGTCCCTCCTGCTGAAATCAGCTGTATCAACAGTCAGCAAGACTTGCTGCCTTCCTGTGGCCAAATCCATCAGAACCCAGAACAAAATAAGGGCAGGAGATATGAGGGGTGCCTCTCTCAAGAAGCAGCCTGGGCTCATGGGTAAAAAGTGGATATTTGGGGACCTCAAGTGTTTTATTTTAATTGGTTCTTTTTAGTTGTGCATAACATTAGGATTCATTTTGACATGATTATAAAAACATGGAATGTAATTTGCTCTAATTCAGTTCCCACTGCTTCCTCTTTACCTCCCCTCCACCCTCCCCTTGTTCCTCTCCCTCTATTCTACTGATTTTTCTGCTATTATCGTTTTTTAGTTAGTGTCCAGTAGATATGCATAATGGTAATATTCACTGTGAGATTTACGTGTGTGTTTGTGTGTGTTTTATATATTTACATAAATATAAAATACTTAGGTCAGATTCTTTGTACTGTTCCCTTATCCTATCCCCCTCCCTCATTCTTCTCCTCCTCCCCCTCAACCCTTTCCTCTACTCCACTTATCTTTGTTCCAATCCCCCTTCCTTTTTCGTTGGTTTTCTTTTTCCTTAATTTGGTCAATTCTTGTTCTGGACTTACTCTGGATTTAGAAGCTAAAATCCTTCTAACACTTCATGAAAAAATTACCTGGCTAGTCATCACTTCTTAAAATATACTTGATAACTTTTCCACAGTGAGTAAAGCACTGGAGGTCTTCTACACACACTTACGCACACGCACACCCAACAGTGCAGAAATCTTTTAACAGAAAGTATGTGAAATTTAAGTATCCATCCTTGGGGACAGACCAGTGTCTTTACTACTAGCATTCTAGAGCTCTTGAGAAGCTGTTCCTATTTTTGATGATGACATCATCAAACATATTTCTTGATTTTCCTCAAACTTCAATAGAAACCTACATGGATTCCAAAAACCAGTATTTTCTATGTGGATTTACTTTGTAAATCTTTTTTTATAAATAATCTCTCAATAGACCTTTCATTTAGTTATCACCAAGGATATTCTATAAATGAGGTCCTAGAGCTGAGGTTGGTGGGGTGGGGGGATTATTTGCTCAGTGACAGAGCTAGCAGATGTCGGAGTCAGAGAAGAGTCTGCATCCCAAGTCCTATAGTCTTCTCATTCTGCCACCCTGACCTCAAACTTTTTTTGTGGACTCAACCTAGGAATGTATAGATGATGAGCTTTGTATGCTAAACACCCCTCATCCTCTATATATACCTGGCCAAATGACCACACATGACATTCTGATCAGTCTCAAAGCTTCTTCTCTATATGACATTTTTTTTTCCCTCAGGTAAACAAACACAAATTCCTCTGGATTTTATGTCTGTGGATTAAACAAATTAATCTTTCACCTGATCCACAATAATCGGATCCATTCTGGCTCTTCCCCTAGCCTCCTGACATAGCAACCCACCCCATCAAGCTAGGACGTCACAGTGTTTCCTGGGCTTTGAGAAGCAGCTTGTTAGGAAAGCAATTTGCTCTTCATGAGGATTAGTAGCAAGATCAAGCCATGTGCACCCTCACTTTGTTGTAGGAGAGAGCCTTCTGTCTTTTGGAGCTGATACTGTCCCTCAACCAATTCCAAGGAACTGTCAATGCTCAAAATTTTGACTACAAAGATGAGAAGAAATAAAGTAAATAATGAATGAAAAATAAATTGTGTGTTGTGTGTATAGGTCAGAAAAAAAGTTGTCTTCATAAAGAACTTAATATTGCCTTCACTGAAGGCCTTTCAAAGCGAACTACTATGTTCACTCCCTATGTTTCCTGACAGGCACATTCTGGTAGTGTTAGTAATTAAATGAAATATCACAGTAGTAACTATTTTTGTTGTTTTGTACTGTGATATTTACAGCAACATATTTTTTCATTTAACACTCACATGAAGTTCATCAGGCAGATAATGAGTTCTCTACTTTTCAGTGGAGAAAACTGAGGCTTTGTCAGGGTCTCACGATCTGTCCCATAATTCACAACATGCTTCATGATTAAGATGAAAGGAATATCAAAGTAAGCTGTCCATCCAGGGTCCAATGTCATTGGTATTTGTCCCCTATTTTTCTCACCTCCTCTAAACTCTGGGCTCTGGCTGCCTTGTGGCTGACTCATTATATCTCTACTCTCCTTTCCAGGCACATATAAGAAAAGACAGAAAGGCCACCTCATGCTATTTGTCCTCCTCTGATTTAAAAATAATTTATTCATGTTTAACATATGTAAATCAATTTGTAATTCACCATATAAATACAATTGAGGACAAAATCACATAGTCATCTCAATAGAAGAAGAGAATGCCTCCAAGAAAATTCAGCACCCATCCATGATAAAAATACTGAAGAAACTAGGGACAGAAGGAATATACCTCAGTATCATAAGGCTGTATATGACAAACTCAAAGCAACATCATAGTGAATGGGAGAAGAACCAAAAGCATTTCACTTAAATCTAGAACATGACAGGGATGTCCATTGTTACCACTCCTATTCAATATAGTACTAGAAATTCTAGTCAGGGAAATTAGGACAGAGAAGGAAATAAGAGAGATAAAGGTAGGAAAGGAAGAAGTCAAATTATCACTATTTGTAGATGATATGATCCATACTTAGAAGATCCAAAAAACTCCACAAATAGATTGATAGAGCTAATAAAAAAATTTAGCAAAATAGCAGGATACAAAAAATCAGCATACACAAATCAATATCTTTTCTATTCATCATAAATGAATTTACTGTAAAAGAAATCAGGAAAATAATACCATTCACAATAGCCTCAAAAACAAATGAACAAACAACTTAGGAAAAAATCTAACCAAAGAGGTGAAAGATTTCCTCAATGAAAATTAGAACATTGAAGAAGGAAACTGAAGATGCTAGAAGATGGAAAGACCTCCCATGTTCATGGATAGGCAGAATTAATATTGTTAATGGTATTTTTACCAAAAGCAATATATATTTAATGCAATCCCCATCACAATACCAATGACATTCTTCACAGAACTAGAAAAACAAACAGTTCTAAAATTCATTTGGAAGAACAAAAGACCCAGAATAGTCAAAGCAATCCTGAACAAGAAGAGTGATGCTGAGGGATCACAATAGCAGATTTCAAATTATACTATCCAGGCATAGTAAGAAAAATGACATGGTACTTGTATAAAAACAGACATATAGACCAATGAAATAGAAGAGACAGAGAAAAACCCACACATCTATAGTCATCTGATCCTTGACAAAGGCACAATAAAATATACTTTGGAGAAAACGTACCTTTTTAACAAATGGTGCTGAGAAAACTGTTTATCCTGACGTACAAGAAAAAGACTAGATCCCTGTTTCTCAACCTGCACAAAAGTGAACACAAAATGGATTAAAGACTTTGAAATTAGACCAGAAACTATGCAACTCCTAGAAGAAAACATACGATAAGCACTCCAACAGAAAGGCACAATGACTTTCTCAGTGGGACCCCTAAAGCTCAGGAAATAATATCAAGAATTAATAAGTAGAATGACATCAAACTAAAATGCTTCTGCACAGCAAAGAAAACTATTAAGAATGTGAAGAGAAAGCCTATAAAATGGGAGAAGATCTTTGCTAGCTACTCTTTTGACAGAGGATTAATATCCAGGATATATAAAGAACTCAAAACAACAATAAAAAACTAAAAACGTCCCAACAATATATGGGCAAAATGAACTAAACCAGCACTTCTCAAAAGAAGAAATATAAAAGCCAACCAATATATGAGAGATGTTCAACATCTTTAGCAATTAGAAAAATGCAAATTAAAACTTTGCTGAGTTACATCTCCCACAAGTTAGAATGGCAGTCATCAAGAATACAAACAATAATAAACACTGGAGAGGATGTAGAGAAAAAGGAACTTTTAAAACTATGGTGAGATTGTACACTAGTACAACCATGGTGGAAATAAGTATGGAGATTCTTAAAAATACTAGAAATGGAGTCACCATATGATCTACTGTACCAGCTGTGTCACCCCTTAGTATTTATTTTAAGGAATTAAAGTGATCATACTATAGCAATATATGCATGAACATGTTTATAGTAGCATAATTCACAATAGCCAAACTATGGAACCAGCCTAGATGTTCATCAGTGGATGAATGGGTAAAGAAAATGTGACATACATACACAATGGAATTTTATTCAGTCATGAAGAAGAATGAAATTATATAATTTGCAAGAAAATGGATGGAACTTGAGAACATTATATTAAGCAAAATAAGACAGACTCAAAGTCAAGGGTTGTATGTTTTTCTCTCATATATGGAAGCTACAGAGCAAAAAGGTAAAGAGGTCGAAAGGAATCTCATGAAAATCAAAAGGAGATAGTAGAGTAGAGGAAAGAAACCTGGGGAGGGAGGAGGGAAAGGAGAGGGAAAATACCAGGCAAAGATATTGGCCAAATTATATATCATGCGCATGTATAAATATATAATAGTGACTCCCACTATTATAATGCACCAACTAAAGTATGGAAAAATTACTCATTTTGTTTGGTAGATTCTGTATCTCTTTGATTAGAAGAAGAGTGAGATAGTAGTAATGGGGTAAGACATGGAATTTGGTAACCTTGACCTCTGTTCTTCCAGTTTGTTATGTGATCTTGAGCAAACAAGTATTCTCTAGATACTTCCTTATCTTAAATATAAGGATGAGTGAGGGGATTTGTAAGATTCATGTATGCTTGACAATTGTTTCTACGATCATACAGCTTTCCATCATTTATTTTTTTGACAAAATTTTTATGAATGAAAGTTGGCATTGGTGTCATATGATCATGGAATTCTCTTAAGGATAGTTAGGCCTGGCTCAATGGCACAATGACTGCCATATGAGATCTATTTAACTAGTCTTACAATATCATAAATTGGTCTTAGTAAATAAACCCATGAAATAGTAGGATTCATGGAATAGTGAAGTAGCACAAGTTTTTACATCAGAAACATGAAGGATCAAATCTTGATTTTGCTATGTGTAAACTGTCACAGCATAATTTTCATAAAATTAAAAATATAACTGTCATGCAAATATATAGAGACATCATGTATCAGAGATGATTTAACTCCATGCAAAAACAAGCAGGATGGTAAGACTGGGTAGAGAATTTGTAGAACAGAGATTAACTTTGGAAAGGCATGATGAAATAAGTTTGCAAACAAAGCACAAAGCTGACTAGTTTCCTACAGAACAATAAATCCTTTACTTTGTGAATTATTTTTTCTTTTGGCCCCAGATAATTTTCATTCCTACTAAACATCTGCAAGTTTGTAATTTAGTGTCTGAGCCTTAATCAATAGTAAGTAGCAAATCAAGCATACAGTTAGTGGAGAATTAAATAATAGTAGAGTAGACTTGTTAGATAATACTGGAGCATTGAAAGGACAAAGTTATCCTTCTGTCTTGTTTTTATATTTTGAATAAATTTCATTATCAGTTGAATACATGATTAAATAACCTTATCTTTCTATACCTAATATTCAGCATCCATAGCAGGGCTATATAATATTCACTTTATAGGATTACTACAAGGATTATTAAGTAACTTACATAAATTATGTAGACAAACTAATTTTTGCTTGTTTGGATTTTGAAGATAGCCAAACTCAACATGTCAATAATTACCAAATTTCTAAATAATGTCCTTGTTCTCTCCCCAAGATTATGACCAGTAATCTTTTGGCACACAGAAATCAGAGAAACAAGAAAGGAGAGTGCTGATGGTGAACTTATTATCAGATATTAGGCTGCCTTTGCATGGGAGGGTGGAGAGCAGAAAAGAATTCAAATTTTTGATACGTATTTACAAGTATTTTGTCTGTCATTATCATTGCAATAATAATTTAAATATCTATAAGATATATCTTGTCCTGAGATAAGAGAGACTTGAACCTCCTGATGGAACTCATTTGACCTGAGTTCAGTGATAGAGTGCTTTTCCTATGATCCTCTCTGCTCAGGCATCTCTCTCCTCCAGCTCTAAGCATAGTCAATAGTCAGGGGTCACCAAGGGGACAGAACTGACCATAGCAATTCTCAAAGGTCCCTTTTTCACTGTTACTTTTGAGTTTCTTTGTGGTTCTGATTAACTAGTGGTTCTAAATAAGCACTTTCTATAGCATTTTCTGCGATATTGGCAGATATTGACTATCTGCACTCTCCAAGATGGTGGTCACTAGTCACTTACAGCCTCTGAGCAACTGAAATGTGGCTAGAATAAGTGAGGGAATAGACTTTTAATTTTATTTCATTTAAATTAAGTTCAAACGTAATAGCTGCTTATGAGTAGAGGCCCCTGTGTATTGAACAGTGCCATTCTGTAGTCTCAGGACTGGACTTTCCAATCTACAGAACATATCTTAAAGGGTGGTCCCAAGCTGGTCAACCATGCAAATACACTTAGGAGGGCATAAGCCATATCTTATACTTTTCTCTAACCTTGCAATTCCCTATATGTGAAGTGCTCTTAGGAAAACATCTGCTTCTGAGAAGATGGTGTAGACGTAATTTTCCCTCTCTTCCCATGAAGTCCAACTTAAAACCCTTCTTTTGTAGTCATTTTATTCATCAGTCTTATAAGGCTGGTAAGCATATAACTACAGTATTTTATGGTAAGTCAAGCCTACTACCCTATGCCCTTTACATGCCTGACATAAATAAATGGTCTTCAGAATTATGTAGAAGACTTTACTGTCAGCTCTGCCTGAAGAGGTCAGTGAACAGCTAATGAGCTAGCACTTGAGTTGCCACTTGAATAAAGAGAGTCTACCAAGTGGACCCAGGGGTGAGGGAAGAGGGCATCCTTTACAGAAGGAACAGCATATGTGTAAACCTAGCAGCAGTCATTTTCAGAGAGGCATTATAAAGGCACTGTGAGTTTTTCAAGGTCAAACTTGGGGTCAAGGTTACTTCTCTTTCCACATCATCTTTTTTTTCCAATTAGTTTTATTTATTTGTACACAAATGGGGTACAACTTTTCATTTCTATGGTTGTACACAATGTAGATTCACACGATTCATGTAATCTTACAGAAAGGTAGTAGACTGACACATCATCTTTTATTTCCTGAGTAAGTGACCCAGTTCTTCTTAATTGACCACTTTGAGTTTCCTGGATGAAATGATGCCTAATCAATTATACCCTGAATGGGTAATTAGACCATATCATCTTTATTATTCTTGATTTCAAGCCATATTTCTTTGGGTACAACATCTGTATATTTTGGCAAATTTCAGCAATTGAGACCAGGATAAAAATATCAAATATAATTAAAACAAAGATGCATGAATTAGGTCTGAGCCCCATTCTGACAGTTTCTGATTCAATAGGTCTGTGTTGGGGCCTGTAGGTTTGCATTTCTAAGTTCTCAGTTGTGCTTGATGCTGCTGTCTCTTTTCTGCTTGCATGCAGGATGAATGACGGGTAGCTACAGCACTTGCTAGGTAGACTTAAGAGAGTGACACTCTTGCTGCGAGGAAGTAGGAAAAGGAGGCTTACTGTGAATGGCATTCTGAAAAGAAAACCTAGGGGAAAAGAAAAGGCTGAGAAATGCAGATAGAAAGTCTTCAGTGTCAAACTAGCTCGCTGGTGACTTAACCAAAAGCTAGATTTGTAGTGATTTGGACCCTGGAAGCCAGAAGAAAGGAAATATCAATGTCACATGTTTCCAGGCTATTGTTGCTCTATTTGGAAAATCCCATTGACTAAAGGACCATGTGTCAATTGTGTGTTTGCAAGCGTGAGTTCTGGAAATTTGCATACTTTGTAAAATACTTGCTGAGTGCCTGCTATGTACAAGTCATTGGGCTAAGTGTTGTTATAGGCATTATCACATTGAATTGAATTTATACAACTACTGCATGGGAAGAGACTTTCATCTTCTGTTTTCTAAATTAGAAACTGAGAGTTGAAGTGGAGAGGTAATTTGCTCAAGGTATAACAGTATTTAAATTCAATTTCTCATATGCAGAGCCCACTGCACTATAAACGTTAACTCCTTTCCATTTTACTTTTGGGAGCTGGAGCCTGTCAATCTGTAAATGCACCTCATTTCCAAAGTAAGGTTTAGGAAGTGTGTGTGTGTGTGTGGTGTGAGTGTGCCCATGTGTGCCACGCATGGGTATCTTAGAAAAAGATGTCCTTACAGGCAGTTCAGTTTCTGATGAGAAAATGAAACTTCCTTGAAATGGTATGAGTATGTCTTAATAGCTATAAACCAAGACTTGTCCTTCATTTTCTCCAGGGAAGGGATGACCTCTTGTTTCAATTTTTTTAAATAATCGAAAAATAATTTATTAACATATTCATTGTATGTCTTAATGGGATTCACAGTGATATTTTCATAAATGCATACAACCTGCATCTATCATTTCTGTCCATCCTTCTTCCATTTCCACAGTACACTTCCCACTCCCTCATAATCTGTTCCATTTTCAGGTGGATTTTTATTTGCTATTTGTATTCCACATACTAGAACACATAGTAGTTGTCTGTCTGTGTCTGGCCTATTTCATTTAACATACTGTCCTCGAGTTGCCTCCTTTGATGCTTAACCACTCCATGTGAAATGTCCCTCTCTCAATGGCTAGAGTCTGATCTGCTGGATTCTAATGAGGCTGGGAGGGGAGTGCTTGGGAGGAGTGAGCACAGGAGAGTGCAGGTCAGCTCATACAGAGGTGGATGTCACTGGGGTGTCTGCACAGCACTGCTTGATTGAAAAGTACTCCTAAGATAGTCTATGAGAGCCATTGGGAGAGAAAGTCAGGGAGAAACCTTTGTCACTGTGGCCAGAATCTCACAGTTGTTTCAAGCCTTGTTTCATTGCTACTTGTTTTATATGAGGGGCCTGAAGAATAGGAAAAGAATTGCTTCTGGCCACAGCTACCAGCTCAAAGGGAATCAAGTCCACACTGGTTCAAGGGGAGGATCTCCATCAGTACTGTACCAAGGGAACAAGACCCCTTCTACATGGGCTTGAGGCAAGTGAGTCCTCATCTACCCTGGCTCAAGGTGAGCTAGTATATACAGGGGACAGTAGAGGGAGACACAGTGGTCCAGGCTTTGGAGAGGTTGACTGCTGGGCTCCTGAAAAAAACAGTCTTCTGTCAAAAAATAAACAAACAAACAAAAAATCCCTATTTTTTATGTCTTTGAAAGATCAATTTTATTATACAATTTGTAAAAAAAAAAATGAATAAAAAAAATATAAATTCAGAATAATTTCTCCCAAAGCATGGGAGAAAGGACAAAGAGTAGGATAGGGGGAAGTGTCCCAGGAAAAAGTCTCTGTGATGTGTCCCACAGGCAGAGTCTCTGTGATGTGTTCCGCAGGTGGGGACAGAGGAGTCTTCGGGTGGACGCAGATGTGAGGCTACAGGAATCCATGTGGCGAAGCCTGAGCCAGTGGGCACACCTCACTCCCTCAGCATGAAGCCAGCACCACACAACTTGGGGTCTTCTGGCTGTCCATCAGTGCTGTCAGTCTCGGCTGGGCACTTCCAGTGGAACCACTCTTTTTCTGGACAGTGGCCAACAGAAGCATGGGATGCAGCAGAGTTGCTGGGTACACTTGGCAATCCTCCTCCTCAGTCTCCTCTGATCCGGGCTGCTGCCTGGGGGTTGGCCCGTGGAGGTGCCTTGGGAGGAGGAGCGGCTGGACACAGGGTCATGCTGGGAGGCCAGGCTGGGAGGGGCTGTGTTCCTGTGGAGGAAGCGGAGCGGATGGCAGGCAGGCTGGCACCTCCTGCAGCCTTCTGCTGGGACTGCTTGGCCTCCTTAGGCTGCTGCTGCTCACAGGGCAAGAGAAGGGCAGGCTCACTAGGAACTTCTTGGGGCAGACCCTGGGAGGATCTGCAGGGCCAGGGCAATGCTCACGCTTCACCTGGAGTGCGCAGGCCTCCCCCTGGGTCCTCTGGCTCTTGAGGATGTGGTAGGTCCCGATTGCGTGGTTGAATTTGCGACTCGCCAGCCACCCAGGTGTTATAGGGTCAAAATCCATGCTGAGTATAGTTTTTAAAATTGTGGGGTCCAGGAATTTGGGGAGTGCCTTACAAGGAGGATTGGGTGAAGCTTCTTTGCCCTGGGTCAGCCATAGGTGCCCCAGCACTTGGTCTGTGGTGGTCCTCTGTATGGGGTTGATTGTTGGTATGTCATGGATGAGGGAGGCTCTGTGTGACCTCGGAGACATGCTGGGGAAAGTCGTAGGTGCCCTGCTTGATCAACTCCCTATTGCTGCTTGCAAAAGATGGACATCTCCCTGTGAGCATAGCATAGAGAAAGACACCCAGGCTTTAGACCTCTTCCAGGGGCCCTCGAATTCCTTCTCGTGGATGATTTCAGGGGCAACCTAGAGGAGAGTGCCCTAGAACCTCTTCATCTTCTTCCCAGCTGTGAATCTGGTGCTCAGGCCAGAGTCAATGAATGTGACCTTGCCAATGGCATCCACCACCACATTCTCGGGCTTCAGGTCAAGGTGCATGGTGCCATTTCGGTGGCAGTACTGCCTGGCCTGCACAATTTGCCTGAACAGTCTGCAGGACTCCTCCTCCTTCATGCCATCAGTTTCCAGGATGACAGTTTCCCATAGCTGTCCCCCATCTGCATGCTCCATGATAAGGTAGATGTAGTCCTTGGTTTCGATGACCTGGAAGAGGTGGATCACATTTGGGTGGTACAAGCCCACCATCATATCTAGTGAGATAGGAAGGGGAAGTTCAAGGCTACTTTTGCCAAGACCTTCACCACAACCTCTGTACCAGTGAGGAGAAGGCAGGCAAGTTTCACCTGGGTGAAGCCCCCTGCCCCAGTGTCCTGCAGGACCATATAATGGTCTATGAAGGCAGGCTCACAGCTAGGGCTCTGCCCCCGCAGTGCTACACTTCTCTCACTACTCTCATAGCTCACCCTAAACTGGAATAAGGATGCTAGCTACTAGCTAAGAAATAATACTAATAATATTAATAATAAACCAAAACAAAAATCCAAACCAAAACCCCAAAATACAAAAGCAAAAAAAATAAAAGGGAAAAAAATCCCAAATCAAAAAACCCAATATCCAAAGACCACAACCACCACCCACTACCCACCACCAAATGTGCTATCTGGGAGTCCAGTAGGTCACCACCAAGAGTTTCCTGTACTTATGGACAAAAAATCCTAGCTGTGGCCACCCTCTTATATACTTGCAGTTTGAAATTCCCTCACAATGGCTCCTTGTGCGGTCTGAACAAGAAATGACCCAGTAACACCTGGGCATAACCCCAGCATTCATCTCACTTTGGGGCCTCCAGTACCTTTCCCACTTTCATGAGAAAGGATTCTGGAAGGTTTTTTTTTTCTTTTCTTTTTTTTTTCTTTTTTATTTTTTGCTTTAGCAGGTCATGGAGACCAATATTTATTTGTTTAGAAATTAAAATTTGTAGGATACTTCAGTGATCCTTTCATTGTGAGTCTGAAAATCTGTACTGTCTTTGTAGCTTTGAAAGACCTCATTGTATTTATGTTCAAAGTTTCTACTTCGTTGCTGCTCTGAACTGAGCAGCTTTCCTCCACTGGGCCCTTGCCTCATGGTAGACTCCCTCCCCTTGAGCAGAGCAATGGAGTCAGCCATTTAGGAACTGAGACCTCTGGAACTATTAGTTGTAGAGAAGCTTTTCCTCCTCCAAGCTGTTCTTATTGGGTGTTTTGGTCACAGAGACAAAAAACTAAATAAAACACAGCCATACATCATTGTGCTCACCTTGCCAAATGTACTTTGTGTGTGTGTGTGTGTGTGTGTGTGTGTGTGCACACTCATGTGTGCGGTGCTGGGAACTGAACCTGCTCCTTGCATGTGCTGGAGAAACTCTTCTTCTGTGCACACCCCATCCCTGGGGTTGGGGCTTCCTGGGCTCACCAGCTCTCGGTACTGTTACATTCAGGCTGAACTATCAACAGGAGTTTTGGAGGGATACACCCATTCAATCCACAGCATGTGAGGAACAAAAGCCCAGGGAGTTGGTCCCCACTAGATGTGCCCTGTGCAAGGGGAGACCTTCAGGTTGCACTGAAGGACATTAGATAGGATCTCAGATCTTGAGAAGACAGAAAGATTCCTGGTAAAGCAAATTCATGATGATTACAAAAGCTCCTGCTGCTTTTGTTTTCTACAACATATAAGAGAATAACATATCAAAACACCCCAATTTTATTCTATGGTATTGCATAAATCCCATATATAACACTGTAACATGAGTAACTGAGGGGGAGGAGGGGTCAGAGATTCAGCAGCCGCATCTGTTCACTACTGAAGTCATGTTGCTCTAGATTCACACCACAGTGGTGTCTCTTTCTCATGTTAAATGGAACCCTTATGGGAACCACCAAGGAATGCTTGCAGAGCCTACCCAAAATGAGAGGTAAAAGAATTAAAAAGTTTCACTGCAATCATCTACTAAACAGGAGGGAAGAAAATTAAATAACGAAGCAAGTCACACTGAATCAAAGCTTGTGCTGTTCTCCTTATAAGGACACAAGGAATGCTGAACCAAGGGTGCTGCCCTGATCTGCTTATGAGGACACAAGCCACACTGAACCAAGGTCCCTGATAAACATCCTAGTCCAAAGTCCAGCACATGTCAAAACTTCTGTGCTATAATGCATTTGTTGTAGCCTATGAACTATCTTAAGTGATAACCGGAACTGAATCTTATTTAATTTTGAATGTTCATCACCTACTCCAGAACTTAACACCTAGGAGTTTTTCACTTAATGCTAGTTGATTGATTGTTTTATTATTATTTTATTTATTTTTGGCTAATTGTGTGGGTGGATGTATGGACAAATAGACAGATGGAAAGATAAATGAGTAGTTGGAGGCATGGCTTGGATATAAGGAAGGAAGGAAGGATGAATGGTTAGATGAATGGTTGTGATTCTGGTCTTGAAAATCAGGATTGGGTCCTTGCTCCCCTAGTGTTGAAGATTAAACACCAGAGAAATGCTGAGGCAAGAGCCAAAAGAAAATTTTATTTATGAGATGGCAGAAAGGGGAGGGAGAGAATGAGAAAGAATGAGAGAGAATATACTATACTGAGCTCCTTAAAAGAAATCATCCCATTATATTCTGACAAAATCACTATAAAGTGTTCCAGGAATACCTCCATTTTGTAGGTTTTAAGAAACTAAGATGTAAAAGGTTTATATTTATTCATGTTTCCATGATTAGGAACTTACTTAATGGTATAGTCTTCATATTTGCACTTTATTATCAATATCATAGTGCCTCTCTGATTTTGTATTGTTTAGGTGGTATTTAGTTACCTTTAAGATGTTTGTTACCAAATAATTAAGATTTTTAACTCATATTTTTATATCACAAGAATGGATTGAATTAGTTTGAAGACAAACGTGTATGAAGTTTTAAGACTTTGTGGATAGGATTCTGGTGTAGACACATGGAACGTTAGAAAAAGAATACGAATCAAAATGATTCTAAGGGGATGGCAGTTTGGTAGTGGAGATCTGATTCACATAAGTAACTCTAAAATGAAGTAGGTTATAAATGACAGAATAAGAATTTTAAAAATGCTATAGGGATCCAGGTGAGGGAAGGAAAATAAGTAGCTCTAAGTAATACTATTTAGTATTAATAATAATAAAATAAGTAACTCTAAAATAATAAGTAACTCTAAAATGAG
This sequence comes from Glaucomys volans, assembly GCA_020662805.1. NCBI lineage: Eukaryota > Metazoa > Chordata > Mammalia > Rodentia > Sciuridae > Glaucomys > Glaucomys volans. Next base: position 247,402 of record JAJEJO010000742.1, read on the forward strand.
GCAGATTGTAAATGGTATAGAACAAGAATAAAAAAGAACTACGGGAGTCCAGGAGAGTGAAGGAGTCTTTGTGGTGTTGAAGAGGACCTTTGAACTATGCTTTTATAGTTCATGGGATTGGGAATGATCAAAGAAAGCAATAGTGTAATTGTGAAATTGAGACTCCACGAACCATCTTCAATTTAGAAGCTAGGTTTGATCCATTAGATTGTCATTAAAAATGACCTGAGGTAAATTATAAAATTTAATTTGTAGGTGCATTATAGTTAAAAGGGTTGTGAAGATGAAATGAGCTGGTGCTCGAGAGATGAGAAGGAATTAAATTCATTGCAAAGAATGCTATGCTAGTTTGGTGCCCCAGGCGACAGCTAAATTAGATAGCTGTGGCAGATCCACATCCCTGAAGGCATTTTTTGAGGCAGATGCTTAAATAATCCTTCCAGCTATTTTTGATTCAGAGATACAGGATCCCAAGAAAGTGCGGGGATGGGAAGATGGCTTCTGTAGTGTGCTCTCAGCTCAGGTTACTCTCGGAGTGTCTTTGACAACCTGTGCAAGAAAGGATTTGAGCTTGCTCTTGGGGAGGGTATTCCTATTATCCATTGCTTTCTAGAAAAATTATCTTTTCCTTTAAAGAATATATAGTTTTCTAAGATATTAAATATGAGAATCTTTTTTCCTGATGTATTTTCCAGCAAAAGATCTCATTGCTGGCCTTCTCCTTGCTGGAAAAGTTACTTCTTATCCCAACAGTAATATCTACTCCCATCTCTTTTCTAGTGACACTTTTTGATCTCATAAATACCCAGAAAGTAGCTTGTGTTATAATGCATCTGATTTCTGTTGCCAGTGCTTGACCAATAGCTCTGTCTCAGCTCAGGATTCCTGTGTTAAAAATCCCAATTCATGTCTTATGAGAGTGAGCTACAAAATTATTCTTTTTAGAAGCAGTGAAAGGCAAAAGTGGTGTTTGGATTGAGGCAGTCAGACCTGTGTTCAAACCCTTGTTCCACCACTTCACAGCTGGTATTTATGTTTTGTGATCACTATATAGATGAATTTGATTGGTTGGAACTCTTAGAGGTGAATAGCATTTGAGAAGGCTGGTCACTTGAATGGGAAGAACTGGATTTTTCTTTTTTTTGGTACTGGGGATTGTACCCATAGAGCCACATTTGTTGCCCTTAAATCAATCAATCTATCTATCTATCTATCTATCTATCTATCTATCTATCTATCATCTATCTATCTATATTTGTAGACAGGGTCTTGCTAAGTTGCTTAGGGCCTTCCTAAGTTGCTGAGGCTGGCCTTGAACTTGCAATCCTCCTTCCTCAGCCTCCCAAACTGCAGGGACTACAGGCATGCCCCAGCATGCCTGGCAGGAACTGGATTCTGATGTTCTTTGTATTTTCCTTTCACATGTGTGTCTATCTGTCAATGTTACCCCAAGACTCTCAGGAACTCCAGCCACAGAGCCCAGAGTCTGGTGGAAGGTACTCAATCCATGTAAAGGAGGGAGGGAAAATGATTCTGACACATCCTTGGAACTCTAGGTCTTTGGAGAGATTCAGTGGATATGTGAGTGCCCTTGTTGGAATCTGGAATGTCCCCTGAAGTTCCCTGTGCTGAAGGCTTGGTCCTCAGCTGCTATACTATTGGGGATTACTGGGACCTTTAGGAGGTGGGGCCTAGTTGGAGGAAGTAGGTCACTGGGGGCTTGTCCTTGAAGGGTATATCAAATCTCCAGCCCCTTCCTTTCTCTCTCCTTGCTTTCTAGTCGCCATGATCTGAGCAACTCTGCTCCACCACACCTTCCCTGCCATGATGCTTTGCCTCACACTGGTGAATCAAGCAAGTATGGAGTGAAACCTCTGAAACTGTCAGCCAAAATAAATCTTTTTCTTTTGTTTTTCTCAGGTGTTCTGCCGTGATGACAGATAGCTGACGAACACAGCGAGTTTCCACATGTGGAGTCTGAGCTCTCAGACTCCAGTTTGGTGGCCTGATTGCTCTTGGCATCCTTAGGACAATGCTGTGAGGCTGGGAGAGGTTGATTTTCTTGAATGTAGAGTGCTTTAGTTGTAGGGTGAATCCTTTGAGCTTTGGAAGAGTTTTGCCATCTTAGTGTGCATTGAAGTCTGTGTTCAAAGGAGTTTTAACATTTCCTGTCCACCAAGGCCAAGAGCTTTGAAGGCAGGAGGAAGTTTCTTTGGGAAACATAGAGGACCCTCAAATTCCTATGAAATAGTCCACTGTCTGCTGGTGATTCTGTTTTGTTTTTCTCTCTCTCCTTATACAGTTAATAATAGCATGAGGAATATCTTTGAAAAGTGAAGTTAGAAGATTCATATTCACACTTTTGTCTGCATTGTTGGGTAACCCATGAGGTCTGGTGTGGGAAGTTCTGAGCTGCAGAACGGTATAGTGGCCTGTCCTGGTTTCTGGATCCTGTTGTGACTAGGGGTTGAGCCCTGAGGAAGGAGGATTGTTGGAAGTTGTGAGAGGGATTGGAAATGTCTACAGAGGGAGATAGGATGATAGGATGCAATTTCAGGGCTCTCCTAACTCCATGACTTTTCTCTTCTTCAAAGCTATTTGCAGATCTGAGAACTGGCAAGAGATCCACATAGTCACTAAAATGAAAACCATCCATTGAAATACACAGAACTCAAACCGGCTCTATCCACTTTTCATAATCGCTCTGAATCATACCAAACATTTCCTCATTACCATTCAAGATGCAGCTGCTTAATTTTCAGTTTTGCCTCTGCTTGGTTAAACTCATCGGTTTCTATCAGAGCTCTACTAGCTGACAAAATGTAGAATTGTTTATTCATTAAAGCCCAATTTATACCTGGCTTGGTCTGATTGAGAGGGAAAAATAAACACAAACTGTTTTTAGGTGCAATATAGTTAGCAGTGTGAGCTGGGCCATCAGTGGTGCCTTCAGATCTCCCCTGATCATATTCTTGTCTGCTTCCCATGGAAAGAGAGAGATGAAAAAGCACATATCAAACTTTCTGAACATTACTTGATAGGATATTAGTGTTAAGCAGACAATATATAATATTTATAATTTGTTTATTTAGGAAATATAAATTTTAACTTTTCTTAGGAACTATCAACATTTTTGCTCTTATTCACTGGGAAAGCCTTTTTTTTTTCCTTTTTCCTATATTAAACAACAGGAATCTTTTACCCTAGACCTCTTCTGAAGACCAGTCTTCTAAGAAACCTCTTTGGGAAAAGCTGATTTAAGGGACATAGTTTTATGTTGTAGGTTTCAAATTAACAAGTTAGGTGGCAATGTGATCTTTACCTTTTGTAAGGGATACTGTCATGAGGGCTATGGCCCAATATAATAGTTGCTGCTTGGTGTCACTGAGGGACTGACCCAAGATGAATGGGTGGTGGCAGTTAGTTACCCACACCTTCACTGTCTTTGCTATGTTCTTTCTTGCTAACATACCACGCTTTCATTTGGGTGGTGAAGGGGCAATGCAAACTCTTATGAGCTTTGCTGATGCTCACTTTCCTAACGCCCCTTGCAGCTAGAGGTGGCCCTGTGACCCTGTGTTGGTCCATAAAAGAAGAAAGGATACCTGTTAGGGGAAAGGAGTGAGGTCATTGAGAAAATGAAGTTTACTGATGGAGGAAAGAATGTAGGGCGAGTTCTTAATTTTATTTTGACTTTAAGGCCAGAGGCATTTGTTGTGGTTCGTAGATTTGTTTTTGTGATGGTTGTTGATATTGGACCTCTGGGAGCAGGGGCATGATTTTGCCTAGCATAGCACTTGCACATTCTAACTGCTACATGTTTTAAATTCTTTGACTTCTGGCATATTCCATCTTAACTTGTCTTTTTCCAAACTGACATTTCAGATTGTGCATGCCTCAGGGCAGAAAGGTCCTCTCTAAATATTTTGTATAACATCCGAACATACATTTTTACTGATCATAGAAAAAATTTGCTCTATGTATGGTTACTATTTTTTTCTTTCTCCTGACTTCTAGGGAAATTTTTATAGCATCTGAGTTGGGCCCGTGCTAATAAAAATAGCAGCAACAAAAACCAAAAACCCTGATGGCATTTAATATATACATGTAGGTAAAAAATTTGAGTTATTATTCATTTATCCAAGAGCAATTACTGCTGGGTTAAACATTGATCTTCCTGGGAACATTTCAAATAGGACATTAATAGCAAAATTGAGGTTGCCCAGGACCAGCGAGGAGCACATCAATTGAATTGATTGATGTCTGCCCTTTTCTCTCCCTGCTGCTGAGCTTTGTTCCCAAACAGCTGGGCAGCTTGTCTGGCAAGAAGACTCCTGGGAGCTGAATAGCAGATTCCCTTGAAGCTAAGGGAATTACTATGTGGAATCAAGGGTATCACACAGTGATAGGTAATTATGGATTAAAGGGATGAGCAATCAAGATGTACTGTGTGGCAAGGGTATGCTTTAAAAAATGTTTTCCATTGATGGACAGTGCACTGACTGATGTAATTCTCTCTGCCTCCTATTATAGTTAGAGTTCAGGTTCCAAAACCCCACTGGATCAAAATGTAAACATGTCTACTCTTTGTCCATTGAGATCATCATTTTTATTATTTGTGAATTTGAGAAACTAGAGATGGGAAGTAGTGACTTGGGGAAATTTCATCTTGCCTCCCTACCTTCTAATTTTCCCAAATTTTAAAATTTCTTTCTCCATATTCTTGTTTAATTGACTTATATGTCTGTTGACCACTCTTTCCGCTTTTCAAACTAGGATCATTTCAGTGAAATAACTGAGTTATTTTCTTTGTGTATTCTTAGGTTTTGACTAATATCACTTTGACCTTTCATCTGGAAATATTTGCCCTGATTTATAGGTTATGTTTAATTATGAAATCACCTTACAGTTGGATGAGCACACCTGATTATGTCAGATTCTTTCAAAATACATGATAATGATCATGATGATGATTATAAAGATAACTGTGATGATTATGTGATTGTAATGATAAGAGTGATGATGATGATGAGGGAAAAATGGATGAAGAGGAGTAAGAGAAGGAAGAAAGTATCTCTAAGCTTATGGCAGATTTTGGTTAATTCTATAATGAATCAGTCCCTCACATATTCTTGGCTTCATTCATGTTCTCACTTCCTCTTCCTTCCTTCCTGTTTCTCTCTGTGCATCACTCATTCAGTGTTTATTAATGCCTTACATGTGCTGTATCTACTCCAAGCGTAGGTATCCAAGAGAAGGCATATGTTTGAACAGTAGAGTGAATGACCTCTAGATCATGTGTATTTTAATGACTTATAGAAAAACATCCAACACTGGTAAATAGAAAAAAAGAAGACCTTTCTAGAGACATATGATGCTCCCAAACTGAACCAGGAGGACATACACAATTTAAACAGATCAATTTCAAGCAATGAAATAGAAAAAGTCATCAAAAGCGTACCAACCAAGAAAAGCCAGGGACCAGACAGATTCTCAGCTGAGTTCTACAAGACCTTCAAAGAAGAACTTACACCAATATACCATGAAATAAAAAAGGAGGGAACCCTTCCAAATTCATTTTATGAAGCTAGTATCACTCTGATACCAAAACCAGGCAAAGACATATCTAGGAAAGAAAACTTCAGACCAAAATCTCTGATGAATATTGATGCAAAAATCCTTAATAAAATTCTGGCAAATCACATACAAAAATGTATTAAGAAGATAGTGCACCCCAATCAAGTGGGGTTTATCCCAGGGATGCAAAGTTGGTTCAACATCCAGAAATCAATAAATGTAATTCATCACATCAATAGACTTAAGGTTAAGAATCATATGATTACTTCAGTAAATGCAGAGAAAGCATTTGACAAAATACAACAACCCTTCATGCTCACGATGCTAGAAAAAATGGGGATAGTAGGAATATACTTCAACATTGTAAAGGCTATTTATGCTAAGCCCATGGCCAACATCATTCTTAATGGAGAAAAACTGAAAGCATTCCCTTTAAAAACTGGAACAAGTTAGGGATGCTCATTGTCACCACTTCTATTCAACATCGTGCTTGCAATACTAGCCATAGCAATTAGACAGATCAAAGAAATTAAAGGAATACTAATAGGAAAAGAAGAACTCAAGCTGTCACTATTTGCCAATGAAATGATTCTATATTTAGGGTATCCAAAAAACTCCACCAGGAAACTTCTAGACCTTACAAATGAATTTAACAAAATAGCAGGATATAAAATCAGCACAAATAAATCTAATGTATTTGAATACAGAAGTGATGAATCATCTGAAAGACAAATGAGAAAAACAACTCTGTTCACAATAGCCTCAAAAAAATTAAAATACTTAGGGATCAATCTAACAAAAGAGGCAAAAGACCTCTATAATGAAAACTACAGAACATTAAAGAAAGAAATTGATGAAGATCTTAGAAGATGGGAAGATCTCCCAGGTTCTTGGATAGGCAGAATTAATATTATCACAATGGCCATACTTCCAAAGGCACTATACAGATTTAACAAAATTCCAATTAAAATCCCAGTGACATTCCTCATAGAAATAGAGAAAGCAATCATAAAATTCATTTGGAAGAACAAAAGATGCAGAATAGCCAAAGCAATCTTGGGCAAGAAGAGTGATACAGGAGATATCACAATACCAGACCTGAAACTCTACTATAGAGCAATAGTAACAAATATGGCATGGGTTTGGCACCAAAATACACAGGTAGACCAATGGTACGGAATAGAGGACACAGAGACAAACCCACATAAGTACAGTTATCTCATACTAGACAAAGGTGCCAAAAACATGCAATGGAGAAAAGATAGCCTCTTCAACAAATGGTGCTGGCAAAACTAGAAATCCATATGCAGTAAAATGAAATTAAACCCCTATCTCTCACCCTGTACAAAACTCAACTCAAAATGGATCAAGGATCTAGGAATTAGACCTGAGACCCTTCACCAAATAGAAGAAAAAGTAGGCCCAAATCTTCTTCATGTTGGTTTAGGACCAGACTTCCTTAACATGACCCCCAGAGTGCAAGAAATAAAAGCAAGAATCAGTAAATGTGATGGATTCAAACTAAAAAGTTTTTTTCAGCAAAGGAAACAATTAATAATGTGAAAAGAGAGCTAAAGAGTGGGAGAAAATCTTTTCTACACACACTTCAGACAGAGCACTGATCTCCAAAATTTATAAAGAACTTAAAAAACTTTACACCAAAAGTACAAAGAACCCAATTAATGGGCTAAGGAACTGTGCAGACACTTCACAGAAAAAGGTATACAGGTGATCAACAGACATATGAAAAAGTGCTCATCATCTCTAGTAATTAGAGAAATGCAAATTAAAACCACTCTAAGATTTCATCTAACTCCAATTAGAATGGCTATTATCAGGAACACAAGCATATATATATATAAGTGTTGGTGTGAATGTGGGGAAAAAGGTACACTCATACATTGCTGATGGAATTGCAAATTGATGCATCCACTCTGGAAGCAGTATTCCTTAGAAAACTTGGAATGAACCCACCATTTGACCCAATTATCCCACTTCTTGATTTATACCCAAAGGACTTAAAATCAGCATACTACAATGATGCAGCCACATCAATGATCATAGCTGCTCAATTCACAATAGCTAGATTGTGGAACCAACTTAGATGCCCTTCAATTGATGAATGGATAAAGAAACTGTGGAACATATGCACAATGGGATATTACTCGGCCATAAAGAAGAATAAAATTATGGCATATGCAGATAAAGGGATGGAGTTGGAGAATATCATGCTAAGTGAAATTAGCCAATCCCCAAAAATCCAAAGGCCGAATGTTTTCTCTGATAAGTGGATGATGATACATAACGGTGGTGGGGAGGAGTGATGGAGGGGGACAAGAGAAGAATGGAGGAACTTTGGATGTTGTAGAGGAAAATGGGGCAAGAGAGGGTGGGGGAAGGAAAGATAGTAGACTGAAACAGTATTACCCTATGTATATGTATGATTACATGAATGGTATGAATCTACATTATGTACAACCACAGAAATGAAAAGTTGTACCCCATTTGTGTACCAAAAAAAGAACAAAAAATAATCTCAGAAAAAAACTATCCCAATTCTAATTTTGAGTATTATTTTTATTTCTTTTCAGCCTTTCTCCAATAACAATAATTTTACCAGTCATAACCACAGGACAATGCTATTTTATGTTTCTGGTGGGTATCTGTAACTGTTTCTGAATATATGACATCCTACCCTCATCTTTGGAGAATTCCTTACCAGACAGGGTCAACTTCCACTATGTAGTTAAAAATGTGACATCCTTGTTTCCATGGCATCCTTTGAATCCAAGATGTCACCCAGGAACCATCAGAAACTGGTGACTTGATGTTGCAGGGATTGAGCAAAATGACTCCCAGTGGCTGCCCATTTAATTTTCTGAGGGGCATCAGGGGTGATTCTGGGCTTGTGCTGACCCAGTTCTGATACTGCCAGCAAAGCCAGCGAGTGTTTGCACCCAGCCACTGCAGCATGCTTGGTATTTTCCTTGGACTTGGTCTGTCACCATCTGGGTTGTGTAGCTTTAAGAGTTACTTTTGCATCCCCAGTGACGTACGTTGTTTAAATACAGTCCTTGTATGCAGGGATCAGCTAGAGTGTGTATACTGATTGTAACTAACACTTGGATGATGCAGTATCCTCTTTTAAATTACCTTTATATGGCAAGCAAACTGTACGCTGCTTACACATTTCTGACATGGCATAGAATTAGTGGGTGTTATTCACCTGAGTCTACTGCACATTGATAGGTGGAGCCATTATCCTACTGTCAGAAACATAACTCATTTCAGTCACGTAGTTGCTATTTTTTGTGTGTATAGCATTTTTTGATATTTATGGTCATTAGAAGAAAAATATTTACTAGGTCAAGAAGCACCACTTATTATGTGTCTTACAGTGTTTTCTTGAAAGTTTATAACAATTAATGATGTTGTAGTCAGTGTATGGAAGTGATGATTTCATTATATTCATAAGGGCTTGAGGGAATCTTCGAAGCAGGATTGTTCTTACTATTTTCTCTATATAAAACTGTACCTTGCTGTGACTACCAACATTTTTAGACCTTATTCACCTGGATGAGTGATTGCTTGGTGATATGATAGACTAATTTAAAAACTCTTAGTTGGAATACATGTCCTTTGAGTCTTTCGATTCTGGGAATCTGTCAGTTATGAGTTGTTTATTTTATTTCCAGGAAACCATCACTCTGAACCAAATGCCAAATTCATAATGAGATTTTGTCTGGAAGTTTTCACATTAAGAACTAGGTTGCCTAATGCAGCCAACCATTTGTCCATGTTATAAATCATGTGTTTGACATAACCAAGGACACCGCCTTCTTAGTCCTCCCAGAAAAAGAGATTTTCATTTTCCTATGAAAAACTGTTGGGAAATGAGGGAAGCAGAACTACGATGAGCACTTCAGTAATCAGTAGGACTTCCTCCACCATGCAGGCTATTCTCAAAGGAAAGCAGCTGCATATCATGGAAGGAACTGCAGATAAAAAGCAGATATCACTGAGTTCTCATTTTGCTCTTACCACTGGTTTCCTGAGGGATGATACATGCTTTTTCCTGCCTCTGGGCACTTAATTTCTCAATTAAAATATGAGAGGGCTTGACTGGATAGTCCCTAGGATGATTATATTTAAATTTTGGTGAGTCAGCCATATTTTTCTGTTTAATTCTTTAGGCATAGAAATGTCTATTTTCCCCCCATTAAGGCTTTCCTCATATTTATCAGATCAGGATATATCTGTGTTGTACCTAAGTAGCTTCTGTTCTGGGATGCAGAGGAGGTTGTTCTAAGATTTTAAAGCATGCCTCATTTCTAATCCTCCAACATATTTGGCAATTGTTATATGTTCATTGTCCTCAGTGATTATGTGAATGGATGACACCTACCTCTCTCGTGGCTGAGCAGAGGTTAGAATCTACATGTTATCCTGGTTAGGCACACCGATTCTGATTCACCTGACCTGGGGTAGACTTCTCTTCCCTACCTTATGAATTGTATGACCTTAATGAGCTATTTAAATTCTTGGGATTTGTTTTCTCTTAAAGTGGGATTATGATAATATAAGCCTCATCAAGTAGTTTAGAATATCAAATGAGAAAAGGCACATAAAAGACAGTGTCAGATGTATAGTGGAGACACAATGAATTGGAGCCATTAGAGTGGTCTATCCAAAAAACCTTAAGGAACTGCATTTAAAAGCCAGGCTATGAATTCCATATGATAGGAAATAAGAAATGCTCTTAAAATACTTATTTCTACTAAGATATCAGAACATTTGGGTTTCAATTCACATTTCTTACCTCTATCTTACTTTGTGCCTCAAGAATATTTCCTTGATAAAGTTATTGGCCTAAAAAAAGTTTTACTATTGCCTTTGTGTTTCCTTTAATTGTCAAAGATTGTCCACTTAGTTGTCTATTTAGTTCCTGTGAGTTGTTAAAACGCAATTCGGTCAGTAATTCAACAACTTCTTGTTGAGTACCTACTGTGTTCTCGTTACTTTGCTATGTGCATTAGTGAAAACTAAGGTGCATTAGAAATTTACATTTTATCTTGACCTAAAGTTTATTTATTAACACAAATAAATGGTAGATGGAAGACTTCAATTGTCAGAACCTTAGCAATCTCTCTAGGGGTAGAAGGTGGGATTGAGGGTGGGTAAGGAAAAGGCACATAGATCCCCAAACTGCCTATTCCTCCATAGAACCCTCTCCCACACTGCACTGTCGTCATGTGATTTATTAATTGGAATTGGGCACCCTTCTCAGAAGCAAGTTGGAGCTGCCTCTTGGGGGAAGCAACGCCTCTTTAAATCCACACAAAGTGACTTTGTGGATGAGGTGAGCTTGCCTCCTAGGCAGTACGCATCTGAGCTTTTCTTTCCCTCCCTTAGAATCTCCCTCCCTGCTTCATTTAGATACTCACATCTTTTCAGGTGAACACTGTGTTCCATCCCAAAGCTCACCCTTACCCTGTAGAGAACGTTCAAAATATACATTAATTTTTAAATGAAGAGCTCGGATTATTACATGAATGCATCCACTTTTGATTTTCTTAAATACTATAGTAGGTTGTGAAAAGTTTATATGGACTTGAGTTGACTACATCTTTTAAAATTAGACATATGCACACATATACAGAATTATTTGTATACCTATGTCCATGTAACTATAGAACTGTGTGTGTATATGGTAATACAAATTAATTTATTAGTTTACATGGAGTAGTTTGTAGGTGTTAGTGTGCTGATCTGGGGTTATTTGCTGTGATTTTGCCCAGATTTACTTCCCTGGTAGACACTCGGAAAGGCAGTGGTAGTCTCATTGAAGGGTATCAACTCTTTTTCAATGAAAAATAGATTCTGTTGGGAAATTTTCTTCATGTGACCCAGAAACCTTGGGGAAGAAACAAACAAAATCTATCACTAGGATCAGAGTGCAAATAGAAATCAGGGTGGCAGAATAAAATGCATCTAAGAATAATATTCAAGAAAAAATATATATATACCTTAGGGTTTAACAAAGGTTTCCATACCTACTAAATCATTTTGGGGGAGATTTTGCAAGGCTGAATAAAGTTGAGTAAAGAGAAAAGAGACCATCCTCCACTTCTTCCTCTTCTTACCAAGTCTCTTTGGGAAACAAGGATCTGAACTACATCTAGTCTTTAAAATTTTGCAATGTAGAATAATCTCTCCAGGGACCAGCAAAGCCCAGTGTTCAATTATACAATGCAGAGATATGTTCAAGGTCATGAGCCTCATTCCCCTTGAAATGTAAAAGCAAATCTCTGGGAGTTTATCTCAAACTAATCCCAAGTGAATTTTGTACCTGTTCTGCTGTTTAAATTGTATGAAGTTTTATTGTGAAATTGTTTCTCTTGTAGGCTACACACTTCTGTGTACTCTATGTTTACTCCAAATGTACTTGCCTCCTTTGTTTCCATATTGACGTGGAAAGCTTTCTCTGTTAGTAAGGTTTTACTTCTGTAACATTTTACAGATATGATCTTGTCGAAATCTTCAGCACAACTCATGAAATAGGAATATTACTAACCCCAGTATTTCCTGTTGTGGAGTCCAAGTTTCAACAAGGTGAGGTAACTTTCTTTAGGCCACACAGCTAGGAAGATCCCTGAGAGTCAAATTCATGTTTGTCTTCAGAATCTGTGCTCTTCTCCTCTATTTGACAATGAACCCGTGCTAGTGAGAAGGGATTATCCTAGCCCTTCATACTCCAAAAAACAACAAGAAAGACGATCAGGTATGTTAACAGCCTCAGTCAGTTCTTCACAGGGTCAAATTCAAGTCCTGAACTCAAGCATAGTGATGCCTAGATTCCGGGGTCATTTCACAAGAAGTCGATGGAGGTGGAGGCAGAAGAAGATTGACTTTGAGACTAAATAAACAAGATGGGAAATAATGAATAATGCCTTAAATGTAATGTGACATTTTGTTCACTAAGTTCTTTATTGGGTTATTATTTGCTTAAAGATTGAGTTAAGATGCTATTTTTTATTGAGCCTGGCAGCTCACACCTATAATCCTGGTGACTCAGGAGGCTGAGGCAGGAGGATCACAAATTTGGGACTAGCCTCAGCAATTTAGTGAGCCTAAGCAATTTAGTGAGACCCTGTCTCAAAATAAAAAAAATGTAAAAAAACAGGTTGTAGCTGAGTGGTGAGTACCCTTGGTTTCCATTCCTGGTGCAAAATACTGCTGTTTTCTCACTAGTGAGATTTTGGATGCCACCTTTTACTTAGTGTCTGGGACTTGTGCCTGCCCCTCCTTACCCTAATTCTGGGCCTGATCTCTGGGGCAAGTCCCTTATTCAACCTTTCACTATTGCAGTTCTATCTTCAGGATGATAGGGTAGTTTCCTTGTTGACTATCACTGGTGTCTCAGGATGCCTTTTTTCTCCCCAAGTTTCAGTTCTTCTAGTAAAAATGCCCATGCATCTGTGTCACATTCTTCTTTGGCCATAGAGCGTGTCATCCATGGATGTGATGGACAAATGAAAATGAGGTTTTGGAGGGAAACACTCTCCAGAAGCCCGAGTGTGGTTTGTACTGAGATTATCTTCCTGGGGATTCAAGCTGCTCGCTTGTGGAGAATATTCTGGCAAGCGTTACTGGACCTGAATGTGAGGAGCATACTGTCACATCATTTTATAATTATCAACACTCTTTTTTGTTCATTTTATCATTTTCTCTTTGTGAGTTTATTGGGCATGTTTTGTTCTATCCATCTTGAAATTGAAAGCTGATTCTCAGAGGCACTGACTGGCACTGAGTTTTCAATCACCCTCCTGCTGTTGATTTGGAGGTTTAATGTTCAGAGGACAGGGGTCTCACTCAAACTCCTTAATATGACCTGGGTGTCTCCATACCTCTTTTGTTTGCCTCTCCACAGCTTAACCCTTTGCTGTTCATTTACCGTGCCGAGTCACTTAATAGTCATAACTAACTTACTGATCACTTACTACGTAATTGGTGCCTTGCTAAGTTTTTTGTGCATTTTATATTCTTCATAGCAAAGCATGAAATAGTGTTATTCTGCCCACTTTATACTTAATCTGTTTATTTAATCATTGCTTCAATGAATAATAATTGTTCTAGGTGCTACAATGAGAATAAGAATCATAGACTTTTGCCCTCATGGAGCTTACACTTTGGTGGATGGAATCAAATAAATAATACGTAGAGTAGGTCTATTATAAAGTGTCAGAAAATAAAGCAGGCGAGGGGATTAGAGAACACACTATGAGGTGGGATGCTTGCAATTGTAAAAGTGGAGCAGGACTCCATAGGGCAATTTACTGGTTCCTGCTCACACAGCCAGTAGTTAGTGATACCTGCTCTGTTTGACATGATAAAGCTGCTATATGGACCCATCCAGGAAAGTGAAACTGGAGGACTAGAGGGACCACATGCATCTGGCTATTTCATGTCTCTGCCCTTAGCTCATCGTGAAGGACCATTTCTTCCCAAGTAGTTGGGAAGCACATACTTGCTTTTGGCTTCCATCAGTGACCACCTCTGCTGTGAAGCTGATCCTCATGACATTTCTTACTTCTCTCCAGGTAAAAGCAAGCACTCCTGCCTCCTCTCTGTCTTCTGAGTCCTGCAGGCCTCTGCTCTGGTTTTAACCCTCATCCCATCGTCTACTACCTCAGGCCTCTCCTTGCCTCAGATGTCCTCCTGGTGGTTTGTTCCACCTCAATTTGTGTCTAGGGTTGACATGCAGTTGGTGTTTAATGAATGGCTGATGAATGTCAATAAAAAGTGGGATAAGAAGTCAGATTTTCCATTTCTTGATTGAAATCCTGGAAAATGTGTAAGCAATTTATGATAAATACCCCTGCTTTACTAAGAGTTTATCAGAGGGCCTTTGATATTAATGATCTCCTCCAATATGTCTTAAATAGAATTTTCTTACATATTTGAATAAAACTCTTTTGAAATGAAGGAGTTTTAGCCTTTAATATGGAAGCCTTTAATATGGAAATGGAGGCCAACTTGGAAAGCACTGATTATTCCTGAAATTGTTTGAGTGGAAAACTGGCCCTGTCACAGGAATAGGGATCCCTCAGGCAAAACTGAGCTCCGGGATTGCCTACACCAGTATTAGTTTGAGAGGCTGGTCTTTGTTGGAGATGGATGCAGAGATCAAAGGAAGAATAACATGGTCCAGAATTGTATCCTGTGTGCCTCCACCAGGACTTCCAGAGATGTGTCCCTGACCAAAGCTACACTATTCTCTCCCTTGATGCCCACCTGACTCCCTCCTGGGCCCTTGCTGGTAGTTGTAGTTTTTAAGCAGGATTTATTAGGCTTAATTCTGTCATTCATCCACTTGGGTCTAATGTTAGAAAGTGTTGATTCAAAGAAAAGACTTTGGATCAAACTTCATAGGTTTGAATCCTGACTCCTAATCTTTACCTTATTTAATGTTCTCAATCATCTTGTGATGATTACTGTCTCATTACAGATGAAGAAACTGAGGTTTATAAAGATTGAGTAACCTCCCCCATCCAGAGCAGCAAGGGGCAGTGATGAGAGTGACCAGGTCTGTCTGAGCCAAAGCCCAGGCCCTAGTGTTGCTCAGGTGGTAAGCAATGCTTGCAGCTGCCGGTCGGAATCTGTTCCTTCACTTCTTTCATCTGAGAACGATGCCCTCCTGCTGAATCTGCCAATGTATCTTCCTGTAGTTTTTTCATAATGAACATAACAGAATTATATGGGATCCCATGAGAGAGAGAAATAGCACTGTGAAATGTTGAGTCTAGCTAGTTAATATTAAAATTTTAAAACAATTTTTTTTTTTTGCTAAGAAAGGCAGTGCATACCCAGAGCTTCCAGCTCTAAATACGCAATAGTCATTATAAAATTTAAAAAACATATTCTGGGTGACATAATTTTTTATTAATTCAAGACTTAAATCACAATGCTGTTTGGGGACTAGATAGTGTTTTAATTTCTTTTTCTTCAGAATCTCAACCTATCTCTGAAGTTTTCTTACGTAGAAGATAACTTTGCTTTATCTTTTCTTCTTACAAGACCAGGCAGATATTTTGCCCCTAATGTTATTTTACATAATAAACATTTGTTCTTTCACAAACCAGTTTACTTAATAGTACTTTTATAGGATGACACTAATCTCATATACCTACTTGGCTGTGCTTTCAACCTAAACATCACATAAAAGTTTAATTCATAGTCAAATTGCAGAGCATTGCACTCTGCTCATAAATTAGATGCTAATTAATGCTCTTTGACCTGCTCATTTATTTATATTCATTCTTTTTTCTCATGTCAGGGTTCATAAAAAAATGTGTACATTTTATTATCTATTTTTATGCATTTATTAAAAGAGTTATACTTTTTCTAATAAGCAGCCTTGGAAACTGTCTGACAGTCTAGTACATACAAGGTGCTACCTGCTAACGGATAATATTAGTTTGACAGTAATTAAAGACCATTTTGCATTGGAATATGTATTAAGGTTTTCACAAATTTATCAAGTGAAGTAAACAAGTCTTTTACAGTTTAAATGTGAGATTCTTTGAAAAATAATTGGAGAAAGAAAAGAGATGGTTACACTATTTTGATATGAAGATTATAGGAGAGCTTTAAAATGCTGGATTATATTGAATGACCAAAAGATTTTTAATTAGGTACTATATATTTATATGTTCTGTCCTTTTTTCAGTTTTATTTATTTTTGTTCTAATTAGTTGTACATGATAGAATCCTTTTATATCCTTTTAACAATTATTATTTGAGCTTTCTGTTGTTCCTGTTTTCTAGGTAAGGGTCACCAGGTTTAGAGTTATCAAATAAGTTACCCAAGGCAGGTAGAAAGAGGCATTTTAGTGGGAGAAATCAGGTATATGAAGCCGTGAAGCCAAAGAAACATGGTGGAAACCGAGGAGAGACACTGGGCTGGATCATGGGTGTGTGCTGTGGTCATGATTTGGAGTGAGGCTGGTGAGGGGGGCTGGTGGCATATGCAGTGTTGTCTTAGAATCATCAAGGACATGGGGTTTTGAAAGTTGTGTTTTAGAAAGTCCACTCTTGCTGTAGTATAAAGAAAGGATTGGAAAGACCATTGCAGTGTTTCTGGGAGATAATGATCATGTTGACCAGTGTGTAGGCAGGTTGATGGAGAGTTGGGGGTTTGAGTGACATCAGGCTGTTAAGACTTATAGGAGACAATATTAATTGGAATACAGTGAAGGGAGGTGAGGAAGAGGGAGGAGTTGGACATGGTTCTTAGATTTTGAACTTGCATGACTGAATAGAAAGTGGCACTATCCATTAAGATAGGAAATACAAGAAGAGGAGCTATCAGCAGGGGCAGATGTGATTCACTGCAACTTATGAAGAAGTATGCTTGAGATTTTTAGTATAAGAGGTCCTTATTCATCGGTTCAGAGGAAACACCTGTGTTGCTGCTTCAATTTGAGAGCAACAAGAAGATACATTGTTATTTATTATAGAGTTTCTCAAAATGTGGCTTGGAGCACTTCTTTACAAAGCCTCTGCATGTCTCCCCTGTACCTCAAGGGTCCTCATAACTTCTTATGCAACCCATCCCCTTTATAGTCTATTGGGGAAGACAAAGGGTCTGCTCCTGTTTGAATCTCAGCTCTTCTGGTTACTATCATAAACTTGGGAAATTTATTTAACCTCTCAGTTAAAGAGAGCCTTAGTTTCTTTCTTTCTGAGATAGGGACAACAATGTCAGGTTGGTATGCTTACCTGATGGTAAATGTGTTCGTTTATATTTTCAACTGTTAATAACAAAATATAGTAAATACACAGTAAATGTTAACTATTGTTATTATCCCAGGACCTTGTTCAAATACAGATTCCTAAATCCTGATCTAGGATTTTTATGCACATCATTTTTTAGGATCCATATGCACTTGTGGGTTTGGCCAAGTTTCTGTATGGAGGTAGAGAATGGGACCAAATTCCCTGCTTCTAGTCAGGCAGCATCAGCGCCAACCTGGTTCTTATCTCTAGACAATATCAAATTACAAAATCATAATCTTTAGATCTAGAGACCAGCAAAGCCCTAGTTTTTAAAGTAAAATTCCCAGTTGCTGATTTTTTTAAGCAAATCCCCCAGGTCTGGGAATATTATATTGGATCATTCTTTTTTATATTATGATGATCCAGATTCTTTTTATTTCAGAGACCTGTAAATCCACTAAAATGTGGACACTCCTTACAAAGCAGAGCTTTTACACAGAATGAAATATGGGTGGAACCAAAGCCAGGCAGAAAGCCACCCTGCCTCTGCCATTTTCTTCTTTCCACTGGGCTCAGTGGGTGTGGACCCTAGCAGTGTTTCCAAAAGATGGAAGGAATGTAGGATTCCTCAAAAGGCATGAAAAATGAACTATTACATGAACAAGAGATGGACTTCCAATGTATCAAGCCACAGAAATGTAGGTTTTGTTTTTCGTTATAAGGTCTTTTGTTATCTTAACTGCTACTCTGTAGGAATTGTTCTTCAAGAGAAGCAGCATAAGAAGCCCAAGGAAGAAATAGATGTTACACCTACATCATCAGTGTGTTCGACCTGAGGATACAAACAGTAAAGGTGCCTTTTGTCTGTTTCCTGTAACACAAACCCATGTGTTAACAATGTAACATTTCAGCCATTATTAGTTTTTTAAAATTTATTTTATGTTGATTGGGAACTTAGTGATTAGAAAATTATGAATTTAGAAGCTAACTCTTAAGATTCCCAAATACTCTTTGAATATAAATCACCGAAAATCAAAGCTTTCAGATCAGCTCACTTTCCTCTTTATTAGCTCAAGTGTGATTTAGTTGGTCTTATTTATCTTCAGATTGGAATGAGCCTATGTTCTGTAACTCCTCAGACAATCACCTGTTTTATAAAACATAACAATGCTGTTTCTCAGCCATTAATTGAAGGCATAAATCTTTTGTGCATAAGTAATGTAAATGTAAATATTCACAAATTATTTGTTTTAAAAGCAGTTGGCTAAATTTACATATAGATTAGATTTTAAACATATAAAATATTATTTTCTTTCATCCTGATGGCTTAATGATTGTAGTTCATGAACACAGTACCTAGTCCCTACCAGATGTCACTGAGCTAATTTAAATACTGCTTTGAAGGGTAAGAATGTGCTGGGGATAAATGGAGGGCATGAATCAGAATAAGGTGGAATTGATTTATGTGATTTGAGCCACTCATGCTAACCCCGTCTCTTCTCACAAAAACCAAAATGTCTATATATGGAGTGATGGGGGGGGTCAGATAATTATCCAGGACTCATTTTTGGTCCCAGCCTTTGATTAGCATGGTCTACCTTGCTTAGAAGAGATCCTTTATTTTCTTGGTGGTTTATTATACACTCAGAGACACTCCCCACTCATGCTCTCTCCCATGGCCTCACCTGCATGTGCTTTTCAGTCTGGACCCTTGTGTTCCTTCCTTGCTTCTATTCAGCAGAGGTTCTGGGAATCCACTTAATGAGTTAAATAGGAAAGGGCTAAAATAAGGGTAAGGTAGGGTAAGAGGTGTCAGTGGGGAGAAAGGAACAGGTGATGTTGATTGCTAAATACATTATATATAGGATATTAATCTACTGGAGAATATTGTTCATTATACTCTTCATCAAAATGTGGGTTCAGCCTACTCGGCTCCCTTCAGGTTCCTAAACCTCACTACAGTTCCACTAATGCATTCTTCAAGGGGGTATCTGGGAATTTTCCCTTTGGAAAGCTTCTCAGGTGATCCTGAGAACCCCAGGTTGAGTATATGCCCAGCATTGGAGTCGCTTCAAAAGAATTGCTAATAAGAAAAAAAAAAATTCAAGAATTGATTGCAGTGAGGTTTTAGTTTTGAAACAGAACTGGCAATTCTCCCTCCTCCCCCCTGTCCCCTAAGCCCCTGCATAGCTGCTCTGGAGTAGGATGAAGAGATCAGCTCTTGCTTTTTCCTGCCTGGGTCAGTAGTAAAACCCAGTCCTGGAACAGAAGCAAGCATGCTTTAAACAACTTTAGATCCTTCTTTGCAAGTAGGCACAGAATAATTTATCAGCCAAATCTTTGATAAAGGCCACAACGAAAGTACTCTAAATCCAGCTGTAGGTTTCCAGCCTTCAAATCCGGGGCAGTCAGGAACTTGCAAATAAGTAGCCATTCCTGTAAATAGCCCCAGGAATATTACCTACTCCACAACTCACAGTTGGTTGGTGTGAAATAAAATCTTTCCTGTAGCTAATAATACAATCTTTTTATTAGTTCCAAGCCACTAACTGTGATTGAAGTACTTGTTTATTTTTCTCACTTATATATATGTATATATATATTTTGGCACAATTTTCTTTTCTCCAGTTGGGTCCTTTTGGTTAGTGCTACTGTATGTATTTTTGCTTTTGTACTGAATAAGACATATGCAAAAAGTGATCCCATAAATGTGTTCTGAACCCTGAAAAATTAGGGGTGAAAACTTTTATGTAACAACATCAACAATGAAAGCAATCCAAGCAAGTGTTCCATGTACTGATGATTCTAATTGTGATTAGAGGTTACAGGGCATTAGGAGAGTGGAAGGTTTGTACTATAATGTCAGTGGTCCTTCCCATAGTCTGTAAGTAGCTCCAAGGCCTGAACTAGGTATTTAGAGTGGCTTAGGTATTTTTAAGAATATGGGCTTTAAAATTAGTTCTTAAAACTAGACTTGGAATACAACTCTGCTTTGTCACATTTACTTGGAATATGGTACTTGAATGATCTTCAATAAATTACTTAAAGTGTCTAAGCTTTGTTTTCCTGTTAAATGGCAAGATAATACAGCTTCATCCAGTGGACTTCTGGTGTAATTTTGTCTGAATCCTCTACAATTCCATGCAACTAATTATGGGACCCCAGTCCTTGCCTTTGAGGACTGAGCGTATCGACTTGGGATTGTCCACAAGAACTAAATCCTGTGGTCACTGTGATGTGTAAAAGATAAATCTGAAACTAAGAATGACTAGGGAAAGTCCTTGGGTTGATCTGCGGTAGAAAGCAAGGTCACAACTGTGCACTTCCTCTTTCAACTATAAGTACCTGTCTTTCCTGCCACAACCAGAACACATGTCCATGGAAGGTGAGATTGAGATAGATGCATAAAGAAAAGTTGGAGTGGCCAGGGGGACACAGAGCAAACAAGCCAATGTAACACTGCAATGAGACTCACCCTTTCCACTTCCTTGGGCTAGGAAAACCCCCAATTTACTTTACTGTTGCTTTAATTAGTAATGGTAGTAGCTACTATTTATTATTGTTGTTTTTTATCAGCGTGAGTTGGTCTTCTCTAGTCTATAATTGAAAGTGTCCTGATTGATCTAGTGCCCTATAGGGTGTGTTGGTAAGGATTAAATGAGCTGAAGGTGGTGGTGCATGCCTGTATCCCTGCAAAAAGGAGGCTGAGGCAGAGGGATTGCAAGTTTGAGTCCAGCCTCAGCAATTTAATGAGGTCAAAGCAATTTAGACCCTGTCTCAATAAAACAATGAAAAGGGCTTGGGATGTGGCTCAGTGGTTAAGCACACCTGGGTTCAATCTAAGATATCAAAAAAAAAAAAACATTAAAAAGGTTAAATGAGGTAATAGGTGTAAGATACTTAGCACCATGCCTGGAACCTCAGTGTATGTTAGCTGTGATAATGAGGATAGTTATAATGGTAGTGACAGTGATGTTGGCAGTGACAACAATGACATCCTAGAGGTGATAGGTGCTCACTAAATGGTGCCCAATTAGCTTTCTCGCTCTCCTTAAAAGACAGCAAGAAGTCTAAGGAATAAGAATTGGAAGAGAGCTTTGAATTCTTCCTGTTGCTAGTCACCAATTTTCTATAATTCATATCTTCAAACTTTATTATTGACAATTCAGATCAAAGCCTTGACTCAGTCTTAAATGTGGGAACTCAGTCTTCACAGAGAATATTTTACCTTTGGAAGAATAAGTGTTTTTTATCCAGTGGCTGGATAGCAGTGGCCAGAGATGGCCAGAATCATTGTCTTAGTCCGTTTTGTACTGCTGAAACAAAATACCCAAGACTCAGTAACTTATTAATAACAGAAATTTGTTTCTCATAGTCTTGGAGTCTGGAAATTCCAATCAAGGTAATGCAGGTTTGGTTACCTGGTGAGGGCTGTGCTCTGCTTCCAAGATGGCGCTCATTGCTGTGTACTCTAGAGGGAGCAGAGCTATCTCCGTGCGTGTTGGAAACTAGAAAGGCAAGCTGGACTACTGCTCTGTGGAGCCTCCTTTATAAGTGCCTTCATTCCACTCAAGAGAGAAGTGCCCTCATGGCCTAATCACCATTGTAAGACCCATCTTTTAACATCCTCACATGGGCAGTACGTATTCTGGAGGGGACACATCCTCTCTGTGAGAAAATGGGCAGCATTCATAAATCTAACAATTCATTATATTTTTAGTCTTTATTAGAGACTTCTAATGTGTCAATATGGTGTTTGTTGAACTTGGCAAGGGAATCAATTTAACGCTGAGTTTTCACAAGTAGTGTCAAATGATTTGCTGATGCCTGTGCCCACCACTAATGGTGTAAAGAACTCTAGCATCAGACTCAGGATCAGGTTGTACTCCAACTACAATTTTGAGACTCTCAGGAAAAAAGAGGGAGTTGCAATCAGAATACGCAATCTTGGAATCTCTGTGACCTCACTCTGAGGGCCATGTGTCTAATGCCCTCCTGTCCCTGTGGAGACTCACTGACAGTGATTCATTTTTCTGACATGTGCATTTTCAGTTATTTAGTCAAATTCATGCCAGAAACATACTTGAGAACTATAACTTTCTGAGTCCAATTTTCCCATCTGTGGGATGAATATCTCTGTAATTGTGGGGGCTGCAATCACAGTGCCCAGAGAGGAGTCCTTGGTTGATTGCATTTGCTTTCTTGTGCCAGCCGTTGCCCCAGGGTCCTCCTCCAACCCAGTTGACTTACACCATTAAAACCACCTCAGCTCTCAATGCCCATTTTCCCTTTTCTGTTTTTTTCTGCTTAAACCTACTCTTTCAAAGGACCAGTATCATTTGTTTACTTTCATATCTAAATACCTGCCATTCTTAAGAGTCTTGTGTTCCTTTTCAGATTTTATATTCAACTTGCCTGCATTAAAAACTACATATATTTTACATTTCCCTACGGAGTGGTGACCTTGCTCCTCTGTGACTCTCACAGGACAATTTGGAACCTGTTCACAGGATAGAATACTGAGAAGACTTGAAACTCAGGAATCATGAGAAAAGGAATAAGGGAGTTTGTTTGAAAAAGAGCAAATCTGTTTCCCACTATTTTCACCAATGCTTAGACATTTTAAGTGGTTCCTCTTTTCTAATTTAATATCTACCAGTTTTCAAAAAGAAATGCTACCTATGGGAAAGCACTGGTTTTCCAGGGCCTCAGCAGCTTGAGTTGGTCAAGCAGGTAGCCATGTGTTATAGTCGTTGGAGGGTCAGCTGGAGAAGGAAGTGTAGAGACAAAGTAATTTTCTGCTCAGTGGTCAGATCACAAGAAAGGAAATCAGAATGAATGCCAATTTGTCCCCCTGCCAACAGCAGAATGCAAGGACACAGCACAATGGTTTTTTTTTCTCCTGTGGTAGCTGTAATGACTTTGCCCTGTTCTAGAATGGGAGCAGCTGCTCTCT
The DNA here is from genome assembly GCA_020662805.1 of Glaucomys volans. Taxonomy (NCBI): domain Eukaryota; kingdom Metazoa; phylum Chordata; class Mammalia; order Rodentia; family Sciuridae; genus Glaucomys; species Glaucomys volans. Next base: position 270,713 of record JAJEJO010000742.1, read on the forward strand.
GAGCTTGTCAGGTCAGGCAGTGTTTCTGGAGACTGCCGGGAGACCCACATGGTAGGGGAAAAGATGAAGAAGAAGACAGCTCTCAGGAAGTCTGGAACTCATTAAAGCAAAACTACTAAATTTGAATAAATTTGACATTTTTTTTGCAGATATAGAGTTTGCATTATATTATTAAGTTTCATTTAATAATCAAGATTTTATTGAAAATATCAGTTATTATCAGATACTGAAAATGGGAGATCTGGCACTAGTGGGCTTAAATTTCTTTAATCACCTAGAGATGAAGATGCCTCATGGATGTATATTATTCTGCTTCCTGTGGGCCTCACCTCTCCCCATCGATGGACAGCTCTCAGCCTGCTTCATTCTTATAATAAGAACAGGAGGTTTCAATCCATCAACATAGAAAGTTGAATCAGAGTGCTTTCTGGAAGTTGATATTCACAAAAAACCAAAAAACAAACAAAAAAAACTGGCTTGACTTTAATTTGTGAGTCCTTCAAATTAAAACTATATTAATGAACCTTTCAGAATTCTGGTGTTTGAGATCCTGTTACACGTAATCTTCTGAATCTTGGTTTTTCATTCATCAATGAGCAGTGACAACACAAAATGTTTTCATTTTTTTGAAGACCTGTGGACTTAACTCTGATGTTTACTGTGTTTTTTGTTGCTTTCTTATTGTTATTTTTCTGAGCCCAGGGTCCCACCTCTTCTAACATGAGATTTCACCCATTCATTCTTGCTTATTCCTTTTTCATCTACTTCTTGCAGTTTGGGTCTTGGAAAGGCATCATGAATCTGATCCCAGACTACCTGATTCGAATCTCAGCACTGCCCCTCAGTAGTTTAGGAGGTGGAGATAACATTTTGCCTACTTCATAAGGTTGTGGTGGAGACCAACTGACTTCATATTTGTAACATGTTTGGAACAGTGTGTTTTAAGTAATAGATCTTCAATTGGTATTCATTGTTTCTGATATTTGGTAATGGGGCAAAATATTTTGGAAATGTTAAATGTAAGAACATGAATGAATGAATGAATTTTTGGTAATGGAGATTGAACTCAGAGGTGCTTAACCACTGAGCCACATCCCCAGTCCTTTTTATTTTTTTATTTAGAGACAGAGTCTTCTTATATTGCTCAGGCTAGCCGTGAACTTGCGATGCTTTCACTCAGCCTCCTGAGCCACTAAGATTATAGGTGTGTGCCACCATACCCAGCTTATTTTAATATTTACAGTAATAAGAATATTATTAGTCATTTATCTTATGTAATGATAACATATATCATTATCATGATGTATAAAATATCATCATGTTTTATAACAGCAGATATTTTTCTTAGCTTTAATCCTCACATCACTAAATCAGTCCATTATCTTCACTGAGCACCTACTTTGTTCCAAACATTACTTAAGGCACTTCTGAGAATTCAGCACTGAAGAAATTAGACAAAACTGTCCTCTCACAATGCTTACTTTCTATTTCAGGAAAATATAGGAATTTTATATTAATAAGGAAATAAAATATATGGTGGAAAGGACACTATGAAAAATAATAAAGTAGACTTGGTAGATTGCCAATGTGATATCCCCCATCTCTATAAAGACTGGTCCAAGTAGAGACAATTATTAATTGTGGTCAAGGTTTTTAAAGGCATGTTCCAAAGTGCTAATGAGCCCATTTTTGGGGAACTTCAAGGAAGGACAAGAGAGTAGCTATATTTGTGTTCTATGCTATCATGCATGGTCACTTTAGATTGGAATGGGAATGATAATTTGGCCCATAGCGATCAGTCACATTGCTCTCTTGGGGGACCTTGTAATTTGAGTCAAAGCATTCAGATATTGCAGGTTGGCCGTAATTATGTACAGGTATCTGCTGAGAGGAAATTGTGCACATTAGCTTAAGAGAATAAGTGTTTACTGTGTAAGAATATGCGATTAGAGATACAGACAACATCAAGTGTCCATCACAGCCTGAGTGTTGTGAAAAGCTGTGGAACTGGCAATGCCCGGGTGTTGAAATTGTCCTTTAACAATCCTGTGTCCATAACTTTCTAGAGGTAAATATAACATGGTTCAGCTCAACACTGAACTCAACTGTCCTCAGGGAATGAAGCACATGGCATGTCCTCCACCTAAAGTCCATTGAGCCTACCTGTGAGATTGGGGCTCCATGGGCTGCAGCCTGGAGGTATCCATGATCTCTTTACTGTTACTTAAGAACAAAAGACTCTAATTTAAAAAACAAGTGCAGGTGCACACGTGCGCACACACACACACACACACACACACACACACACACAAATATTAAGTAGTTTTAGAGATTTAAACCCATATCTGTATGTTCTCTGTAAATACTTATTTTGAGGAATGAAACATAAGGACACTTGTTTTGAAGGATAAAATGCAGTTTATCCTTTTTTTTTTTTTTTTTTTTTTTTTTTTTTTTGCAGTGCTGGGAATTGAACCCAAGGCCTTCTGCATGTGAGGCATGCACTCTACCAACTGAGCTATATCCCCAGCCCCACAGTTTATCGTTTTAAGGAAGATATAAATGTTTTATTTTCATACTATTTTATAATATTAAAAAAATCATCTTAATAATATAGGAAAAGATTCTTCTCTCCTTTCCTACTCCTGAATTTCCAATGCCCTCACTTCTTAGTTCTCAAGACTTTCTTGAGAGTCCTTGTTTTCTAGAAAATGTTTCAAAAGAGAAAGTTACCAAAAGCAGACCAAGAAGAAGAATGAGCTGACCCCTCCCTGCCGACTCACGCTGGATGGGACTTTTACACACGTTGGCTTCCTGAGTCTGCAGGGATTCCACAGGAATAACTGATAATACTGGGCTTGTTTCATTTTTCCTTTGTGAATTAAAGCAGATGACCCTCCCTCACAGGCCAACATCTGCTGTTTCTTGATAGCGTGCAGGGCACTTGCTTGGACCCCTTGCTAGGCTCTGTAATCTTCTTGTAGTCACCTCCCTGAAGCTGTATATTCTGAAAGGACATGCTAGAAGCTTAGACCAGAAAGTGCAGATTTGTCAAAAGTAACTAACAAATTCATTGCTTTCCATGCTTGAAAGGCTTTTCACTGATGGCTTCACCTGCTCATGGTCTATGCATGCCATTGATTACATTGGAGGAAAATGCATATTAATGTTCTTGGCAAGTAGCTCAGGAAGAAATGTTTCTTTTCTTTTTTTTTTTTTTTTTTGATCAAAAAGAGCTAATGGACATGCATTTCAAATCTAAACATTTTATTTGGAGGGACGACTTCAGCGATGGTGGGTTGCCTCTCTCATAGGAATTTTGGGAGTGCTTCTTAGGAAGAGATTACTTTAAATCTCTCTGTTCCTTTGTCCTGCTCAGTGAGTTGCTTGGTGTCTAGTTGATTTTCCATTTTATTTTTCAAAGGTTCTGCAAAGTTACAATGGCACCAGAACAGCAAAATCAGAGTAGTGTAATGAAATGAGTACCAGCCTGAGGCACTCCCTAGCTGTGTGACCTTCCATAGAAATCACACAATCACTCTAAGATTCAGATTTCTCTTTTTCTCCTAACATACCTACACTTCATTGTGACTGATAAAGGAGCTGTGTACGAAAACATCTGGTGTGCTAAAATGTTCACTTTGTATATATTGTTAATGTTATCTGCAAATTTTATTAATACAAAAATTTCATCGACAGGGTAGATAACAGTTGATGACATTGGATCAGGTTGCTTATCATTTGGTTCTTTTTAGGTGGGAAGTATTTTTGTTAGGAAATTATCATATTTTAAATACCTGATATAAATTGTAAACTAACGAATACACTCTTTCTTCTGGATATGTGTCCCTTTTAGACTTTGGGGCACATACTGGCTTTTTGGTTGAATGCAATGATTTTTCTCCCATGCTTCACATTAGAATCACTTAGGGTTTTTAAAAAACCTTGAAAGCTCAGGCTTCAACTACATCAGTATCTCCAAAGGTAAGGCACAGTGACCTGTGAGTTTTAAAAAGCTCCTCAAGTGATTGTGATGACAACGAAGTTTGTCAGTCACCACTTTAGTAGAAAGAGCATCAGATTTACAGACAGACACAGCAGGCGCTGTGGTTTTTCTGCCTCTGTGATTTGAAGTTTAGGTCGTGCATACATTCTGGCATGTTTAGGACACATGGAGCAATTGGGTTGCTCCTCTCTGTCTAGGCCACAGAAAATCTTTGCATATAGAGCCCTTTGCCTGCATTTAGAGCTCAGTTACACTTTCCCCAAGACACTCTGTTTGATTTAGAATTTCAAGAAGTGGCTGCATGACTTTTGAAGAGTGCCTAGGTCTCATTTCTAAAGTGACTCATGAAAGCCCTGCCCTCCACTGAATGTCAGATTTAGACAAGGAGGGTAGGATGGGTGCAGGAGCCATATGAGCAGATGAGCTGAGCACAGAAAGGTGGCTCGGAGGACTGAGAACAATAGTAAACCATTCGCCATTCAATGTGGGGTCAGAGAGGCCAGGAGTGTGGCTGGGAAGTGTAGGAGTAAGGTTAGAAGAACAGTCTAATATTCATTAAGATGCACTGAATTGGGAACGGGTAAATGGAGTAGGGTTGGGCTCCTGAGAGCTTTTCTGTCCCAAGCTGAGGTTGGTCACAGATCTGGTGCGAGGCTCAGCCTCAGTGGAGAATAGTGGTCTTGGCCATCACAAGGGAGAGATCAAGGCACAGACAGGGGTGAGGTCAAGGGGCTGGCATCTCCTCTGGACCAAGCCTGCTGCCTCGACACATTAAATTCCGTTGCTTCTAACCACACTGAAATGGACATTAGGCATAAATTAGAATAAACTGGTCCCATACAGATATGTGTTATGCTGCTAATTTATTTGGCTCACAAAATGTCTTGGATGGCAGAGCAGATAGTGGGAGTCATTTTGCTAATGTTAATGTCTCTGCAACTTCACTATCTTCTGTTATTTCTATCTGAACCTTCACGCACCTAAGCTCACAAACTGTGAGCGAAAACCCATTGCTGGCCCATGGGCTAGATCTATGACAGTCAAGCTTCTCTTCCATCTTTCATTGTCCATTCCATCATTATATCCCCTGTTGTCATGAATTTTCTCCTCACAGGCAAAAGGAGATGTTGTAATTTGGATCTTGAATTTCTCCTAAAGGCCCATGTGTTAAAAACGTGGTCCCAGTTTTATAGTACTGGAAGCTGGTTGAAACTTTTAAAGCTGGGACCTAGATTTAGGTCATGGAGGTACACCCTCCAAGGGAATTATGGAACTCCAGTCTCTTTCTTTCTTTTACTCCAGGTTACGAGGTGAGGGCCATGCACTCCCTGACATGATGTGTTGCCTTGCCATAGGCCCAAAAGCAACATGGTCAACTGACTATAGACTGAACCTTTATAAGTGTGAGCCAAATGAATCATTCCTCTTTACAACTTTATTATCTCAGGTATTTTGTTATAGTAACAGAAAGCTGACTAACACACTAGGACAGCCCAAGAAAGGGATTCATTTTTGATGTTTATCTAGATTGATCACTCTTGGTTTCATTGATAGTGAAGAAGTGAACAAGTGTGTATTATACAATTCCAATTCTTGGAATTCAGGAAGTCAGAATGTTGTGCAGAAGTATATGCTATTAAAAAGCTAGAGTTACCAGAGGTTGAAAATTCAGATAACCGTAATGAACTTTGGGAAGTTGAAAGCCTGTGCATCTTGGCATATAAAAAAAATAAGTCACATCATATGAACACAGTAATGTGTACCATATTCACAGGGAAGGCTGACTTCAACCTAAAGTTTTTGAGGTATAGCACTTTCTACCAGTGTAGGGTGACTCTGAGCAAGACATGGTGTGAGCTTCTGTGGCCTTTGTAAATTGTTTGCACTTGTATGAGCAAGCCTGTTGCCAGGTAAAGTTTAAATATTATTGGAGCAGTTTGCCTGATTAAGAAATTCTTATGCTGATCATTGTCTCACAAATCTCAGGAAACACATTTGTGGAAAGATTATTTAAATAAATAGATCTCAGAGGAGCGAAAATGTGGGGATTTATTTGCAAAACTGTTGAATCCATGTGCTGCAATCTTCACATGTGTTGAAAATTAGGGGAATTTATTTTCATGTACAGCATTGATATATTGAAAGAATATTTTTAAACTTAATTTTATGTCATACATTTATGGCATGAAATCCCACAGCTAATACAACTCTTTTTTTTTTAGTGTACTGTCCCAATCTGTTACTGTTACTATAACAAAATACCTTGGATTGGGTAATTTATAAAGAAAAGAAACTTATCTCTCACAGTTCTGGAGGCTGAGAAGTCCAAGATCAAAGAGGTTGGCAGAGTCTAAGTCTGATGAGTGCTCCCAGCTCCAGGGATGTCACCTTGTCGTTGCATCCTCACAAGGGACCTTCCTTACTAGAGAAAGGACGAAAGGGATTGACTCTGCATCCTCTCATGGCAGGAGAGGTGAAAGGCCAGGTAGCTCTGGGAAGCCTCTTTTATAAGGTAGGGCATTGCTCCCATTCACGATGATTAAATTTGAGCATGAATTTGGGAAGAGCATGAACATTTAAACTGCAGTATTCACCTTACCTTGTCAATATTTGCCCATTTGCATGGTATTATAGTGTGCATTGTTATTTTTGAAGGGTAATATTTTTGTGCTCTTATTTATTTATTTATTTTAACAAGAGAAAAGCATACCAAATTTATTTAACCATAGTTTCACATGACATAGAAACCACTGAGAAGCGAAGACTCATAGTCCTGGGGAAAAAGGTGTATCTTTATGCAAATCTGATGAAAGAAGTGGATATTTGTGGAGAAAGATGATGGGACAAAAAGGGAGTAATGGTAACAGAGCACAGGAGAACTTAGTGGGGCCTGCTCGGGTTCTTCCTGGGTTCTGGTTGGGTGTGCCCCCCTTTGACACCTGGCATTTTTATCAAGAGCCTTCATTCACAGAGTACTCAAAAATATGTTTTTGTTAGTTACAAAATACTTTATTGTATCGATAAGCACAATTAAATACATTACTGAAGAAATAGAATAAATTATTGGACATCTTATTTTATTACAATTAATTTTTATTTTTAAAAGTCACATACATTTTTGAATGCATGGCTTGATGGTTTAAAAATTTATTTCAAGGTAAATTCACAGGAAGAAAATTAAATCAAAGAATGTTCCCATAGATTTTAGAATATCATACCAACACATGTCCTAGAGGTGAAAACACATAGTTTCCCCAGTTTATAGATAGTAAAACGAGGTCTTTCTGACAATTCAGTGACTCCTTAAGAGCAGATGAAATATAAGAAGCAGAGTCAGGCTTAGAACTGCCTGCTGGCCCGGGAATTTTCCCAGTGGTCCAGGAAGAATAAGGAAATTTTTTTATCCATTCTTCATTTTTTATTGGTCACTACATGACTTTTATAATAATTAAACATTTACTTAATCAGAATGGGGAGTAGATATCAAGGAGGAAATCATTTCAAATTTGTTTCGATGGAATTAAATAGATATCATACTATAATAATGTAACAAAACTGCCAAGTAATAATATTAATTTCTGGAGGAGGAGCAGGATGAGAGAGGAGAGCCCCTAGCATTCCAGCATTAACTTTCATTTGCTTGGCACAGTGCTGTTTTCTATCAATAATCTCAAATCTAAATCATATGGTAATTTTTAAGAACTCCATTTTACAAGTGAGGAAACTGAGGCCTAGAGAGTTAACATGCTTTCCAAAGATCTGAAAGCTATTAAATTGCAAAGATGAAAATCAGAATAGAACAGCCTGTCTCCATAAACCCTTAACGCAAACACCCAATTCACTGTGCCTTGACTAAAACTGAACAGAGCAAAAGGTTATAAAAGTTCCTGGGCTTGAAAGGGACAGATTCTGGGTTGCAGATTTTATATTTTCTTCCTTTTCTCAAACCCAGGGAGTGGATGAGATTCATCTGAGTCTAGATGTCTCAGCTGTGCCTTTGGGCATTGAAGTGGCATCGTTTGGCTGGTTGGTGCAGCCCCAAAGCTATCCTCCCACTGTGTTCCTTCAGTAATTTGTGGCCATGTGGGTGGGTTGATGATAAAATCTCCCAGTGTTTATTGATGAGTCCAGTTTCTGAAGGGCTCAAGTAATTTGCCCAAGGTGTCTGAGTGAGTTATCTGCTCACCACCTCCACTCAGTACATTAGGCTGACCTGCTTCCCGTGAGGAATGAGCCCAGCGTCCCCAACTCTCTGGCTCAAGACACAGGAAGCAATGAAGATGGATGCTCAGCTTACTTCAGCAATGGATCTCCATGTGATTCCATTTTATTATGGTAATGAACAATCACAGTTTTCTTTGGGAAAATCTCTGTCTTCCTTCGCTTAATGATAATGGCTTTCTTAATATCTTTGTTCTTCTTACGTGTTATCTATTACAGTGCCAGTTATTCAGAGTAGAGTCTTTAAAAATAAATCTTCCTCTCTGCATTGTTCCAGATGGCTTCCATAATTGGTTTATTACTCTTGCAGATGTTAAGGAGAAATTTCAGAGTAAAAGCCAACAATGGATTTCTGCAGCAGGGAAAGTAGCCTTTTCCTATTGATTATTTTCTGTTTGGAATAAATATAATCCATCTATCAGCTGAAGCACTGTGTTGCATAGGCTATAGTATTTGCAGAGTTTTTGAAGAAATGATTTATCATTTGGTATGGGAAGTTGTCTTGTTACTTCTTAGTTGACTGAATCCTTGCAAATAAATTTAATAGTAATAAATCATATTTCCCATCCAACTGACCTCTGAAAAAATTGTGTAATTATAATCCTTTATATTTTAAATTCCATTTCTTTTTTCTTTTTACTTAATTTTAAGAGCATCATGATAATAATCCTGAAACCAAAGCCATAAATGCATAATAGTTACTATTGTTATTATTCCCATGTTCCTGATGAGATAACTGAGATGCACAGAATTTATATGACATAATTCAGGTTTTCTGGACTCTCATTTGGTTCTATTTGCTTTTTTACTATCACCATGGTATGTCTCCTTTATTCAGAAGCCCTAATTGAGCACCATAAAAGACATAGTCTATCTCCAATAGAGGGTTATTCCTGATCCCCTAATCTTCAGGAAAGGAAGTGGGGATGGCTCAACTTGTCAATAAATATCCTCAGTTCTGTGACATGGGATGAACCTTAAAATATCGTTAAGTCCAACTGTCCATCCAATATAAATGCTCTTCCTACAACATCCCTGATTTATGCCTATCCAACCTCTGCCTAAATCTCTCTAGTGATAAATTTCATTTGGTGTTAGTTCTGAGTTCCATGATATTTCTTGTTAAAGTAAATTAAATGACTCATTATTTTAATTTGCTCTTAGAGTGGCCATCTACATTTATATAGAAGAGGTATGCTTGTGGGTGGCATTTTTTGTGTTATATGTTTTAAAGCTCATTCTAGCTCAAAATTTCTTACTAACACATTCATTAGAAATTGATCACATTGCTTATGTTGTCTTTTTACTTAATATATCTCAATTCCATAATATATCCTTATATGATATATTATTCAGGTTTTCTTCATTTTGGCCAATTTTGCTTGTCAGCACTATTGATATTTTTAACACATGCCATCCGTGGGTTGTGGGTTCTTTCACTGTATGTGCTCATGATAGAGAAAGGCTTGAGTGTTATGGTGGGGAAGGGATGGAAACAATATTTGAAAAATGGTTGCAGAGTGCTTTACATCTTAGTTGACAGGTTGTTATGTGACAAGGTAGTTATGACAGGCAGTTATGTAATAAGTTTAGTTTACTAAACTAAACTTGGTACATAGATGTAGAGGACATATAAAGAGAATGATTGGAAATTATGCTTTATCTCCAAAGTGTTGAGTAGGCAGAGTGATTAAAAAGGAAATGTAGAATGTTAGTGGAGGTAAATATCAAAGTAACTAGAAAAAGTCATATTATCTTAGTAACTAGGAAATAATGTATGAACTGCATAAATAAAGACCATATGAGAGATTTTCAAAATGAGGAGACTTCATAGTTAACACCTAAAAAAAAACAAAACACTTTATAGTATCAGGTAATCTGAGAACCTGACTCATCCAGAGCTTTATATGGCCAAGTTTCTGTTACTCTTAGTGACACCTACCCCATTTGAATATGCAAACAACCCGTGCAGGTAGTATAAATATTAGCTGTGCTAATTCCACATTGGCAGGAGGACCAAAAAGTAATTTGGAAGAGTTGGTTCTTTGAAAAAAACAAAATTGGCAAACTTTTACCTAAATAGGCTAAAATAATAATGAAATCATCACCACCATCATCATCATCATCATCATCATAGAAAATAAATGAATGCAAAATTATCAATGGAAGAAATGTCATCACTAATGCTTCAAAAATAAAAAGAATATAAGGGAATTTTTGGAACAGTGTTATACCAAGAATTGGACTGCATAAGATGAAATAGACATGTAAGCAGACAAAAGCATCACAACTGACACAAATTGACCTATACAAGTAAGAAAACTGAATTAGCATTTTAAAAATTGTCCCTCAAAGCAGGAATCAAGGTCTTCCCTGATTGAATTCTATTAAATATTTAAAGAAGAAATAATAAAATGCTTTAATCTTGCTCAGAAAACAGAAAATGACAGAAATCATTCAAATTCATTCTGTGGCCAATGTTACCCTGATTCCAAGGCCAGGTAATCATTACAGGGTTCAAAAATGGCATCCTTTTTGAGCATAGATACAAAAATCCTAAGGAAGATATTAGCAAATCAAACCCAGAAAGATAAACAATGATACTAATGTCACTTGATCACATAGAATACCCAAAATGCCAAGTTTGGCTCAACATTTTTTTAACATATAAAGAATTTGTTCTAATTAGTTATACATGACAATAGAATGCATTTATACATTTTGATGTATGATACATAATGGAGTATAAGTTCTCATTTTTTCTGATTACACTTGTGGTAGGATCACATCAGTCATGCAGTCATACATGTACATAGGTAATAATACCTATGTCATTCTACCATCCTTCCTATCCCCATACCCTCTCCCCTCCCTTCACTCCCCTCTACTTAATCTGAAGTAACTGTAATCTTCCGTAGAGCTTCCCACTTACTGTGAATTAGCATGTGCATATTAGAGAAAACATTTGGCCTTTGGTGTTTTGGGATTGACTTATCTTGCTTAGTATCATATTCTCCAACTCCATCCATTTACTGGCAAATGTCATAATTTCATTCTTCTTTAAAGATGAATACTATTCCATCATATATATAGATATCACATTTTCTTTATCCATTCATCTATTGAAGAACACCTGAGTTGGTTCCATAGTTTAGCTATTGTGAGTGGAGCTGCTATAAACATTGATGTGGTTGCATCACTGTAATATGAAAATTTTAAGTCCTTTGGGTACAAGGAAATCAATTTGGATCTCAACTGATTTCTCTGCCCAGACCCTCAGAGCTGGGAGGTTGTGGAATGATATATTTCAAGCTCTGAAAGAAAATGGATGCCAATCAAGAATTTTATATCCAGAAAAATTAAGTTTCAGATTTGAAGAGGAAACAAAAACTTTTCATGATAAACAAAACTTAAAATAATTCATAACTAGAAAGCCTGAATTACAGAATATTCTCAAGAAAATATTCCATGAGGATGAAGTGGAAAAAAAGTGAAAACCAGCAAAGGGAGAACTACACTAAAAGACTCGTCAATCAAAGGAGAAACTAAGTCAAATTGGCTTAACATTTGATTCTTAATTAATATACCCTGTTAGTATAACAAAGACAAAAAACTTATCTCAGTAATGCAGATTAAGCATCTGACAAAATCCATTTATGATTATAGGTCTCAGACCAATTAATTGTGGGAGTTTGAAACTTCCTCAACTTGATAAAGCATATATATTTAGAAATTATAATATCATACATGATGACATTAGACTGAATGCTTTCCCCCTTATAATTTGGAGTAAAGCAAGGATATAATTCTAATCACAGCTGTTCAACATTTTATTGGAGGAGCTATTCAGTACAAAGAATCACAATGACCGCTGATGGTTGGGCGGGTGGGTGGATGGATGAATAGATAGGTAGGTAGATTGATCAATCTAGTAAGGAAAGGAAGAAGTAAATCATCTTTATTTCCAAATGACAGGATCCTTCATGTACTAAATGCTACAAAATCAACAACAAAAGCTCTCTACTATAGTAAGTTTGCCGAATGCAAGATCAACAGATAATATTAACAATATTTCTATAAACTGACAATTCAAAAATAAAAATTAAGTATAGTTTAATGCAAGATGATAACACAGGAATAAGTTTAGCAATAGAAATTTAATTCTTGTTTACTGAATACTACAAAACTTTGCATAGAGAAATGAAAGAACACCCAAGTAAATAGACATTTCATGCTCATGCATTAGTTGGTTCACTGTTAAGAAGAAAATTATGTCCATAAAAAATACTAGAATTTAGTTCTTCTGATTCTTAATCTAGTGCTTTTTTGCTGTAGCATTTTTCCATAGTGACAAAAGCTATTTTTTATACCAACCACATGATAAAAGTACGAAATGTTTATGTGCTTAAGGGAGATTTCAATAGCAAAATTTGAAAATGACCTAATTTTCCTAGCAGATTTCACATATTATCACATATAAAGTAAATGAAATGCTACTCATCCAATAAAAAACAGTGTAGAATTTTACTTATTGATCTGAAAAGATATTTATGGTTGTTGTTTGACAAAAGCATATTTAAAATAGCACATATATATGGTATATTCTATGTAACTCTAAGTAAAGAGGAATCTCATTAACTATCACTGAGTTGTATGATTAAGTATGATTTCTGAAGGATTATTTTTAATGTGGAGGGAGAGGGTTTGAATTCTTTAGAATTAGCAAATATTGTCATAAAAGTAAAGTAATGTGCTTTAAAAGATATAGTTTCTGTTCCTAGGTATTTTCTTTGACTGTACATCTAGTTTTTATAAAAAGAGTCCGTGTGGTCTTTTTCTCTCCTCTCTATGCAATTTCTGACCTGGGGTTCTTTTCCCATTTTTGTTGTTAGTTCTACATCTTGTCTTGGTTTCTAGGTAAGTGGAACTATGGGATTTTCTTATCTGTTGTTGCAGTTAATAAATATAAGGTTAGAGGGCATTATTTTAATTTACTAGTACTTCACTAGTATACAACAGGGTATCAAATTTAGCAGTTTTTCTCCCAGCAGATAAATTTATAATTTATATTCTTGACTGAGATACTCTCTGATTTAGTGGAACTGATTGCCTGTTAAAATGTATGAATGACTGGGGAGGAATCATGATTCTCAAGAAACAACTGTAATTGACAGACTGCTCAGCAAGGGAAATGAGGTCTTAATATAAATGTTAATTTAGCACATTTCCATTGTGTACATTCTTATATATGAAATGGCAACATTAGGAAACATTTATTCTTTATTAAGTTTTTATTTTAGAGTTTGAGAATTAAAGAAAATTGCAATGATGGTACATATAGTGTTTTCACATACTCCATACTCAACTTCCCTTATAATTAGCATCTTATATACGTTTGGCAAATATGTTACAATAAACGTACCATTTCTATATTCTTATTCACTATTCCAAACTTCATTGAGCCTTCTTTAGTTTTTGTTAATTTTATATTTCCGTGCCAATATTTTAGTCAGTTTTTCACTGCTTTGACCAAAGACCTGACAAGAACAATTTTAGAGGACAAAAATGTTTTTGGGTCTTGGTTTCAGAGGTTTCAGTCCATACATGGCCAACTCCATTGCTCTGGGCCTACAATGAGGCAGAACATCATGGTAGCAGCATGTGTCAGAGGAAAGCAGCTCAGAACATGGCTAACAGGAAACAGAGAGATGGTTCCACTCACCAGAGACAAAATACATACCCCAAAGGCATGTCTCCAGTGAGCCCTCCACACCCTACTGGCCTACAGTTACCAACTAGTTAATCCATGCAAGTGGACTAATGCACTGATTAGATTGAGGCTCTCAAAACCCAATCACTTTACCTCTAAATTTTTTTGCATTGTCTCAATCATGAGTTTTTTGGGGACACCTTGTGTCTCAACCATAACAGCCAAAATCCCTTACAGTATACCATATTACTTTTAGTCATCATGCAATCCTAAGCTTTTCTCAGCTCTGACTCTTTTTCAGACTTTCCAAGAGTGTGTGTATGTGTGCATGTGTGTGTGTGTGTTGTTGTCGATTTGTTTAATTTTGCTTTAAATGTCTTTTATAATTGTGAGGAGTACTGGTTAGATATGTTGTAGAATATCCTTCAAGGAATGCTTGATGAGTTTTCCTATAATCAGTTACGTGGATCTGTCGAGTTTTGAGAGGAAGACATAAAAGTGAAAGCCTCATCATCTCATATGAGAAGATGATCTAGAAGGGCATAGCCTGTCAATACTGGGGTGGCGTTTTGTTTTCATGTTTCGCCAATGCAAATTACTTTTTTCTTCCCTTCTTTCCATGATGTACCTTTTGCAGGAAGTCGCTTTGTGCTGCCCAAAGAGTGGGCATTTATGCTCCACGTCTCTGAGAGTGAAGTGTTTGTAAAAATTGTTGGAAATTCTCCTGATAGAAGAGTTGTCTGTTTTTTTTTCACTAATTTACTTATTCATTCATTCATATATATAAGTATGAACTTAGCAAAGTTTATTTTATACCTTGGTTGGTGATCCAGACTACTCTATTTTGTTCTCAAATGACCATGGGGAACTCTTTTGGGGGACTTTGAAATGCCTGTCATTGTAGTGTCTCTTTTTTATGCTTCACTTACTCTCTGGCAGTGTACAGTGCTTCGGGTTCATCTTGTGCACTTCTTGTAGCATCTCCAGAATCAGCTATTTTTCTAGGGATCCCCAATTCCTATTATTGAAGAATGGTATTAGAAATGCAGATTAGGGAATTGGGTGTGATCATTGCTACTGGAATTTATTGTATCTAACCACCCTTAGGTAGCAGTACAAGAAAATACATGTGTTTAGACCATCCCTTGTATCTGTCTTATTTATAAATATTTTATATTTCTACAGATACACTTCTGTTTGTTTTTATTTTAAGCTAAACATGAGGTCATATGTATTAGTGAATAATATCCTTGTACTTAAATAGTTTTAAAATTTTTAATGAGAATTTTGTATTCTCTCCCATATTTGTTAGATTTATACCAAAGTACTTTTTAAGGACTATTGTAAACAGTATTTTAAAAAACATTAAATTCCATTCGTGCATTGTTGTACATTGGCAAGTAATAGGATTTTGCATATTGGCTTTATAGTCTACCACCTTTCTATACTCCCTTATTATTTCCTTTTTTTTTTTTTTTTTTTTTTTTTGTGGTACATTCTTTGGGGTTTCTACATAGGTGATCATGCCATCCGTGAAAGAAGAGTTTCATTTTTCCCTTCAAATTTCTGTACATTTTATTTACTTGTCTTAAATCACAACATATGGTTTCTAATATGAAATTGAATAGGGGTGGTGGGAGAGCATATTATTTTCCTCTTAATCTTAGAGTGAAACCAAGTCTCTTAATCTTAGAGTGAAACCAAGTAGTCTCTCATGGTTAAGGATGATGTTACCTATATTTTTTTAGTTCTTTATCAAAGTAAGGAATTCCCTCCACTCTAAGACTGTGGAGCATTTTCATCATGAATGGGTGCTGGATTGTGTCCAGTGTCATTTTTTGCTGCAGTTCATATGATTGTTGTTTTACCTCTTTATGTTACTTGTATATTTGTTTGCATATCTGGTACAAATTCCACTTGGTAGAGGTGTGTAATTCTTTTCAAGCATTGCTGGATTTGGGTTGCCAATATTTGTTGAGGACTCTTGCATCTATGTTGTTGAGAGTTGTTGATTTTGTTGTGTTTCTTTACTTTATTTTCTTTTTCTTGGTTTGATATTAGGATGATGTTGGCCAATGCATGTTAGGCAGTGTTTCCATTGCTTCTGTCCCCTGAAAGAAATCATACAGAATTTAGCAGTATTTCTTTCTTAAATATTTAATATACTAGTGAAACCAGTGAATGGTTTCACCAATGAATTCTATTTTCTTTTGAAAGGTTTTTAATACCTGATTCAATTTATTTAATAGATCTGGGACAATTTAGGTTTTCTATCTCTCCTAGTGTGAATTTTGGTATTTTATGTGTATTTCAAGGAATTGGTACCTTTCTTTTAAGATAATAAATTTATTGTCACAAGTTGTTCACTATATAATCTTATTATTCCTCTGATTTCAATAGTGGAAATATCACTTTTCTTTATGATATTGATAACTTGTGTTTGCTCTTTTGTTCTTTGTGAGCCCGAATAGATATTGATAAATTTTATTGTGCTTTTCAAAGAATCAACCTTTGATTTCATTGATATTTTCTCCATTGTTTTCCTGCTTCTAATATTATTTATTTTTGCTATACTTATTATTTTTTTTTTCTTCTGCTTGCTTCAGGCTTAATTTGTTGTTCTTTCTCTAGGCCATTGACTTTAGGTCTTTCTTTTTTTTTCAGATATATTTCATATTTAAATACTGTTTTTTGCTGCATCCTATGAATTTTGATGTCATTTTATTTTCATTTAGTTCAATTTCTCTTGAAACTTTTTATTTGATACGTTTGTTTAGATATTAGGTGTCCCCCAAAATCTCATCTATGAGACAATGCAAGATAGTTTAGAGGTGAAATGATTTAGGTTTTGACAAACCTTAACCGAATCAGAACATTAATTCCTGATGGGAATTAATGGTGTGGTAACTGTGTGCAGATAGGGTGTGGCTAGAGGAGGTGGGTCCCTGGGAGGGCATGCCTTTAGGGTATATATTTTGTCCTGGTTGAGCAGAACTCTCTCTGCTTCCTGGGTACCATGTTCCCAGACACTTTCTATCCCCACACACTTCTGCCATAACGTTCTGCCTTACCTTGTGTCCCAAGAAATGGAGCCAGCTGTCTATGGAATAAGACCTCTGAAACTGTGAGCCCCCAAATAAATTTTTCTTCCTTAAAATTGTTTTTGTCATGTCTTTTGTTCACAGCAGTGAAAAGGCTGACTCAAATAATGGAACCTTTCAAAATGTGTTGGTTAACATCCAAATATATTGAGATATTCCTGCTCTATTTCTCATTCATTTCCAGTTTAATTCTGTAGTTTGAGGACATGTTCTATATGAATTTTGCTTTCAGATTTATTAAGATGTGTTTTATAGATCTAAATGTCATCAAAGAGGTGGCTATTTCTTGTGCATTTGAAAAGCATGCATTGTTGGTTGGCTATTCTACGAATGTCAAATAGATTAAGTTAATGAATAGTGAGGTTCAGGTCATCTTTAGTTTTATTGGTTTTCCTCCTGACTGATCATTTAGAACTGACTGTAATACAGATATGTCTATTTTTTCAGTTCTATCAATTATTCACTCATTTATTTTGATACTCTGCTAAGAGAATTGACTTTTCTATCATTGTCAAATGTCCCTCTTTATTCCTCTTCCTTTCTGAATTTTGGTCCATTGGAAATTAAAGAATGGCTTTAATTTCAGATGAAATCATAGCTACCTACGTTTTCATATGACAGGGATATTATAGTATAGCCTTTTTAAAAATCCTTTTGCTTTTCTGAGTTAGTTTCTTATAGATGGTAGACATCCATCATGAACTCTTTCCTTTTGAATCTGTATCTGACTTTTAATTGGTGTGTTTAGACCATTTACATTTAAAGTGATAGGGTAGAATAATATATGCCATCTATAGAATTGTTTTCACTGCATCTGTTCTTTGTTTCTTTTCATATAATTCTGTTTTATTTCCTCTCTTGGTGCATCAATTATATTTCCTTTTACACATTTTAACGGGGTTCTAAGTTTACAGCAATGCTTAAAAAATAACCTAACTCTGACCTCAAATAGCTCATTTCTATTTCACAAGTAGTTAAGACACTGCATAACAGTATTCCAGTCCTTTCTCCTGTGAAGTGGTCGTCATTGGGATAATCTATGTATATGCTACAAGCAACCAATACATTGTTACTATTACTTCTTTGAACAAGCCTTTATCTTTTAGATCGATAAAGAATATGAAAATTAAAAGGTTATATATCAGCTTTATGTATTCTATTTCTGATGTTCTTCCTTTATAAAAAAATTGTGTTTTTATTAGTAGAGTGTAGTTACACATAATAGTGGGGTTAATTTTGACATAATCATCCATGCATAGAATATAATTTGTTCCATATTCATCCCCAGTATTTCCTCTTTCCTTCCCCTTCTCCCTCTCCCTGAGACCCCCAACCCTTTTTAAAACTCTACTTGTCTTTCTTCTATTTATTTTTTACTTTTTAAAATTGATACTTCATAGGTATACATTAAGGTAGAATTCACTGTAACATTCATATATGACCACAACATAATTTAGTCAAATTCATTCAGAAGTTCATCCCTTTTCTTATTCCTCCTTCCCCCATCCTCCTCTTACTATTGATCTCCCTTCTATTATTTTTGTGGTGTACCTTCCCCTTTTATTCCTCTTATTTTGCTCTAGCTTCTGCATATGAGGAAAAACATTTGACTTGACTGATGAGTCTGTCTTACTTCACTTAGCATGAGGTTCTCCAGTTCCATCCTTTTACCAGAAAATGCCACCATTTCATTTTTATTTATGGCCAAGTGAAACACCATTGCGTATGTATATTTTCTTTGTTCATTCATCTGTTGATGGGCACCTCAGCCGGTTCCATAACTTTGCTAATGTGAATTGCACTGCTATAAACACTGATGTGCTTGTATCATTATAGTTTGCTGATTTTAGTTCTTTTGGATAAATGAAAAGGAGTGGGATAGCTGGATCATGTGGTGGTTCTTTCTTAATTCTTTGAGGAATCTCCACACTGCTTTCCAAAGTGATGTACTAATTTTCAGTCCTGCCAACAATATAGGAGTGTACCTTTTGCCTCACATCCTTGCTCACATTTCTCATTAAGGAGGTCATTGCCTGCTGCAGTATGTTGGGGTATTAAACCTATGTTTTCTTCTAGAAGTTGCAAAGTTTCTGGTCCAATTCCTAAGTCTTTGATCCACTTTGAGTTGATTGTTGTGCTGCGTGAAAGACAGGGATATAGTACCATTTTTCTGCAAATATACATCCAGTTTTCCCAGCCATCATTTGTTAAAAAAAGCTATCTTTCTCCAACCTATGTTTTTGGGATCTTTGTTGAGTATCATATGACTATATCTGTGTGGATTTGTCCTGTGTCTTCTTGTCATTGGTCTTCATGTCTATTTTGATGTTAATGCCATGCTATTTTTTTTTTTTTACTATAATTCCCTAGTGTAGTTTTAGATCAGGTAAAGTGATGCCTCCAGTGTCACTCTTCTTGCTCAGAGTGCTGCTAAGATGTTCACTTACATCCTTTTCTTTTATCAAAAGAACTACTTTTATTATTTCTTGGAGGGCAGGTATGTTGGTGAGGAATATCATTACTTTTCTTTGACTGAAAAACTGAATATTTTTCATTCTCTTGATGGATAATTTGATTTGGCAGATATAGAAATGCAGGTTGGCATTTTTTTGACATTTTAAATATTTCACATTTCTTTTTTCTCACATTTTTTTCTGATGAGAACTCAGCTGTAATTCATATTTTTACTCCTCAATAGACAAGGGATCCTCCCCTTGCTCAGTTTCTTTTGAATCCCTTGAAATGACACAGGTCCTTTGTAAGATATTAAGAAATTACATGTGCCCGTAACATATTTTGAATTGGTTATGGAATAGGATATATTTATAAGTAGAATTTAGAGAAAATGTTTTTCATATCAAATGACTAGAGTTAGAATTAGGGTCAATTACATTTCTAAGGAGATGATTTTAGGAGGAAAGAAAAGCCATGCCTCTTTGGTAAGGGGAGAAAAATGACTCTTCCTGATCCCTCCTGTGTGGAGTGTCAGGCACTCATGTCTGTTTTCTCTCATTGTAGTCCCAGGAGTAATGACTCGTGTAAGGAATGTAGAAGACAGGGATGACAACTTATTATTTGCTATACATTAATAATGAAAACTCACTCTCAGATTCAGAATACCTCATCTGTTCATTCAGGGTAGAATTAATAAAGATGCAAATTAAAATCCAACAGGAGGGGGAAAAGGCCACTGTCATATAGTGACGGTTAATTGACAACAAAACCAATTAAGACAACTCAAGTTGGATAAGGTGTGCATTCACCAAACCTCTGAGACTCATTGAGGGGTCTAATGTCCCATCTAGGATTGAGGTTGTCCAAGATGGGAAGAAATAATATGTCTCCATTATTCCCAAGTCCTCTTCTCTACATGTTTGTCTTTCCCCAATTCTGGCTCTGCTTCCTGGAGCCCTCAGGGTCCCACCTTTCCCCAGTAGTTATCACCATATGCCTTGGGCTCTGCTGCACACACTACAGTTACTCTCCCCAGTGCTTCCAAATCCCCCCTCAGAAAAGTATAAGGGATGACTCTGGATTACATTCCTCCTGGGAGGCCAAGCTGAGCTCTTATTATTTTTCTGCTTGACCATAAAGTCTGTGTTTTGTATACACAGTATGCTCAAATAGATGAATTCTTTTGTGAAATGTGAATTGTCTTGCATAGCAATCTAGTTTTCTGAATGGATTTGATTGGACAAAAATATAATTTAGATTTCCTATCATTCATTCACTTGGTAAATTGGGAAGCAGAAGTTTCATAAGAAGTCTAAAGTTGATTCCTGCTTTTATTTCTTGTGCTTTGGGAGTCATGTTTTGGAAGTCTGGTCCTAGGCCGATATGATGGAGATTTGGACTTACTTTTTCTTTTATTAGGTGCAGGGTTTCTGGTCTAATTCCTAGATTCTTGATCCATTTTGAGTTGAGTTTTGTACAGGGTGAGAGATATGGATTTGGTTTCATTTTGCTGCATATGGATTTCCAGTTTTCCCAGCACCATTTGTTGAAGAGGCTGTCTTTTCTCCATTGTATGTTATTGGCACCTTTCTCTAGTGTGAGATACCTGTATTTATGTGGGTTTGTCTCTGTGTCCTCTATTCTGTACCATTGGTCTACCTGTCTATTTTGGTGCCAATACCATGCTGTTTTTGTTACTATTGCTCTGTAGTATAGTTGAAGGTCTGGTATTGTGAAACCCCCTGCTTTGCTCTTCTTGCTAAGGATTGCTTTAGCTATTCTGGGTCTCTTATTCCTCCAAATGAATTTCATGATTGCTTGCTCTATTTCTATGAGGTCTGTAATTGGGATTTTAATTGGAATTGCATTGAATTTGTATAGCGCTTTTGGTAGTATGGCCATTTTGACGATATTAATTCTGCCTATCCAAACATGGGAGATATTTCCATCTTCTAAGATTTTCTTTAATTTCTTTCTTTAATGTTCTGTAATTCTCAAAGTAGAGGTCTTTCACCTCTTTTGTTAGATTGATCCCCAAATATTTTATTTTTTTTGAGGCTATTGTGAATGGGGTAGTTTTCCTAATTTCTCTTTCAGAGAATTCATCACTTATGAATAAAAATGTATTAGATTTATGAGCATTAATTTTATATCCTGCTACTTTACTGAATTCATTTATGAGTTCCAGAAGTTTCCTGGTGGAATTTTTTGGCTCCTCTAAATATGGAATCATGTCATCAGCAAAAAGGGATAGTTTGAGTTGTTCTTTCTCTATTCATATCCCTTTAATTTCTTTCATCTGTCTAATTGCTCTGGGCTAGAGTTTCAAGGACGATATTGAATAGAAGTGGTGAAAAGTGGCATCCCTGCCTTGTTCCAGTTTTCAGGGGGAATGCTTTCAATTTTTCTCCATTTAGAATGATGTTGGCTGTAGGCTTAGTATAGATAGCCTCTACAATGTTTAGGAACGTTCCTACTCTCCCTATTTTTTCTAGTGTTTTCAGCATGAAGGGGCGCTGTATTTTATCAAAAATTGGGATAGATTCGAACTAAAAAGCTTTTTCTCAGCAAAGGAAACATCAACAATGTGAAGAGAGAACCTACAGAGTGGGAGAAAATCTTTCCCACACACATGTCAGTTGGAGCACTGATCTCCAGAATATATAAAGAACTCAAAAAACTTTACCCCAAGAATACAAATAACCCAATCAATAAATGGGCTAAGGAAATAAGCAGGCACTTCACAGAAGAGGATCTACAAGTAATAAATAGATATATGAAAAAATGTTCAACATCTCTATTAATAAGAGAAATGCAAATCAAAACTACCCTAAGGTTTCATCTCACACCAATTAGAATGTCTGTTATTAAGAATACAAGCAACAATAGGTATTGGCAAGGATGTGGGGAAAAAGGTATATTCATACATTGCTGGTGGGGTTGCAAATTGGTACAGCCACTCTGAAAAGCAGTATGGAGATTCCTTCAAAAACTGGGAATGGAACCACCATTTGACCCAACTATCCCACTCCTTGGCCTATACCCAAAGGACTTAAAATCAGCATACTACAGTGATGCAGCCACATCAGTGTTCATAGCTGCTCAATTCACAATAGCTAGATTGAGGAACCAACCTAGATGCCCTTCAATAGAATAGAAGGGCATGGATAAAGAAACTGTGGTATATCTACACAATGGAATATTATTCAGCCATAAAGAATAATAAAATTATGACATTTGCAGGTAAATGGATGGAACTGGAGAAGATCATGTTAAGTGAAATAAACCAATCCCATAAAACCAAAGGTCAAATGATATTTCTTATAAGTGGTTTATGACATATAGCGGGGTTGGGGGGAAGGACAGGAAGAATGGAGAAAGGATGGATTGTATAGAGGAAAATGAGGGGTGAGTAGGGAGCGGGGAAGGAAAGATAAGAGAATGAGACAAACATCTATACCCTATGTATATGTATAAATATTCAAATTGTATGATCCTACTTTGTGTACAACCAGAAAAATGATGAACTAAAGTAAAAAATTTTAAAAAAAGTTTAAAGTGAGGAATGTATTCAGAAACTTAAAAAATTAAGAATATTGATATTAGCTTTGCATTTCCATTTTATGTTATTAGGATTAGAGAAGACAGGCAGATTTGTTGTCTTAATAATGTGGTGCTCTTTGAAGGGTCATCTTTTACCATCTTAATTGACATTCTTGAGAAAGTGAGGACCATAGTTTACATATATGTCATTTGTGCTGTGTGTATATGTTATAAAAGAGTTTGGTTATCCTGAGCTCTTAAAATTAAATGAAAATGAACAGAGGTTTAATCTAAAAATGGGCTATTAGCTTAAACAAATAATGTGATGCACAGCCCATCATCAGGGAGAGGGTTGCTGACTCGTTAGCTCTTTCACCATAATGAGCCTCTTCATGGAGGATATTTGCATTTCTGATCAGGAAGTGAAAAAAAAAAAAAGCCAGTCAGACCATCAACAGTGGACTGTTGAATTATGGGATCGTAGAGTTGGGAGTGGCCTTTGTCGAAATTTCATTGTATATTTAATAATTTTTCTTATTTACCAATAGAGTAACTGAGACCAGAGAAGCCTCATTGGATTTTATTGTTTTTCAGCAGCAGAATGATTTGGGTTGTAAATAAGAAAAATAAGAGTCTTCCTTCACAGTAGGTATGAGGGAATAAACTATCAGTTTTCATAACCAAAAACCTAGATATTGGGTGGGTTTTAGGAGCAACACAGAAAGGATCAAGATTCTTGCCCCAATTCTCAGGCAAACCCCATTCCGTGTGCCGACGCAGCCTGAGACGGGTTATTCTCACTGTAAATTGGCTATGGGTAGACATCGAGACCGCATTCTTTCCTTCACATCTGTGGATGTTTAAGTATTCCTTGTAATGATCATTATGAAAAAAATTAAGATTCTAGGATCAAACTAGTGGAAACAACCTAAACCCACACTGGTGTCAAAATCATGCAATTCTCTGATTGGCTGATTCCTAGGCTTCATCCCTGTCCTGAATTTACCCCCCTGGCAATGTGGAGAAGATGGTGCTGACAGAAGACAGAGCCAACCTCCAGCTTTGTGCATCTGTCTCTGTTCCTCAAGAACAGTTTCTACACAATGCTAGAGTGTTTGTTCTTCAATAAAAAATCAGAGCTGTTTAGAATGAGAATGGGGAATGCCTCCTGGGTAGGGAGAAAGTAGGAAACTTCGATGGTTTCCTTTTCTTTTCCCTTTCTCAATCACCTTCTCTCTTTTTTCCATTTGTTTTCCTGTTTCCTCTTTCCCTGATCTCTCATTTTCTTCCACATTTTGTCTCCTCCATCCCGGCCCACTGACATTGATTTACCCAGCATTCATTAGGCATCTCCTGTCATTCAGTAATCACGGGCAGGACTCAGCCAGTCCTTCAGTAGTGGCCTTCCAATACTGAGCCCATCAGTTGTGATACTCCATTCCAGGACCACATAGAACATTTGACTTACTGTTGAAGGTCCATGATCCTGAGAGAGTTGGATATGCTCCACTAATTTCCATAAAATATTCTTCAAAGTCTGATGAGAAAATATCTGACTATAGAGAATGGGAAGTCATAGGCTGTTCAAGCCCCCATCTTACTTCTGTAAGCAGACAAAGCCAACTTCTTGCAGATCACACTATATTTCTTTTATTTTTTTATTTTTTTTCTAGTGTCATTTATTCTCCTTTCTTTTTTTTTATTATTGATTCATTGAACACAAATGGAGTACAGCTATTGACACAATCGCTAATTTGGATTTAACGGACATATATAGAATATTCCATCCATCAAAAAGCGAATACACTTTCTTCTCAGCAGCGCATGGGTCCTTCTCTAAAATAGACCATATGTTATGCCACAAAGCTACTCTTAACAAATACAAAAACATAGAGATACTACCTTGTATACTATCAGATCATAATGGAATGAAATTAGATATCAATGATAAAGTTAGAAACAGAAACTACTCCAAGACCTGGAGATTAAATAATATGCTATTGAATGATACATGGATAACAGAAGACATTAGGGGGGAAATGAAAAGATTCTTAGAGGTCAACAAGAACAAAGATACAACATATCAAAATCTCTGGGATACTATGAAAGCAGTGCTAAGAGGAAAATTCATTGCATGGAGTGCATTTAATAAAAGAATGAAAAGTCAACAAATCAATGACCTCACATTATAGCTCAAAGCCCTGGAAAAAGAGGAACAGATCATCACCAAAAGTAGTAGAAGACAGGAAATAATCAAAATCAGAGCTGAAATCAATGAAATTGAAACAAAAGAAACAATTCAAAAAATTGACAAAACAAAAAGTTGGTTCTTTGAAAAAATAAACAAAATTGATAAACCCTTAGCCACGCTAACAAAGAGAAGGAGAGAGAAACTCCAAATTACTAAAATTCGTGATGGAAATGGAAATATTACAACAGACACAATTGAAATACAAAACATAATAAGAAGCTACTTTGAAAATTTATACTCCAACAAAATAGAAAACCTGGAAGACATCAACAGGTTCCTAGAGGCATATGAGCCACCCAAACTGAATCTGGAGGACATACACAACTTAAATAGGTCAATTTCAAGCAATGAAATAGAGGAAGTCATCAAAAGCCTACCAACCAAGAAAAGTCCAGGACCAGATGGATTCACAGCTGAGTTCTACAAGACCTTCAAAGAAGAGCTCATTCCAATACTCCTCAAAGTATTTCACGAAATGGAGGAGGGAACCCTTCCAAACTCATTCTATGAAGCTAATATCACCCTGATACCAAAACCAGAGAAGGACACATCAAGGAAAGAAAATTTCAGACCCATATCTCTAATGAACATAGATATATTTCTTTTATTAATGCATTATGATTATACATAATTTTAGGATTCATTTTGAAATAATCATATAAGCATGGAGTATAATTTGCAGCAATTCAGTCTCTAGTACTTTCCCTCACCTCCTCCCTCCCCTTTTCCTTTTCTTTACTGGTCTTCCTTCTATTTATTTGCAATTTCTTTTTAATCAGTGCTCTCTAGATATACATAAAGGTGAAATTCACTGTGGTATATTCATACATGGGAGCTTGTGATGGTCAATTTCTTGGGAGGGTCAAGTTGAGTGGGCCCAGAGAGTTGGTCAGGCTTTACTCAGGATGTGCCTGAGAGTGTTTCTGGATGAAATTAACTTTGAATATGTAGGCTGAAAAAAGCAAATTGCCTTCCATACTATGAGTGGGTCTCATCCAATCATTTAAAGACCCAGAAAGAAAGAACAAAAGTAAGAGGTACTTTTGCTGGCCTGACTGCTTAAACTGGGACCTTTCATGTTCTGCCCTTGAACTGGAACTTACCCCATTGACACCATTTATTCTCCTGGGTGTTCAGCTTACTCACTGCAGATTTGGGAACTTCTCAGCTTCCATAATTACATAGATCAATTTCTTATTTTAAAAGATACACACACATAAAACATGACACATGTGTATTTATTCTATATTTATTCTGTTTCTCAGGAGAACAGAGAATACAGAGCTCCACCTGAGTGCATGTTCCCCTCTCATTCCTTCCATGTGTTGAGCTAAAGAGCTGGACGTGACCAGTAGTGGGCGCTAACATGATGTTATTCGATGTCATTGGCATTAGCATTTGATTCCTAGACATTTGTTTTATCATAATGCTCTTGGCCTCTTCTGTCAACTTCATCCAGTACATTTTCTTTCAAATATGGCTGTTGGAATGGATGGCCTTTTCTGGCAGAGTGTTTTGTCTGACTCCTTTGCCTTTCTGTCTGTCTGTCTCCTGGTAACAACACAGCTTTCTTTATTTTTGAAGGTGCACAAACCCTTTGTGTTTCCATTGTCATGGTTCATAGTCAGGGATGAATATGTATCTGGGAATGGTTTAAATTTGGAATTTCGTCTGTTTTGTTATTCCGTAAGCTAGTGTCAACCACTTTGTCCCTCTGCAGAGATCGTTCTTTTCTTGTTTTCCAGTCAACAGTTATCATCCAATAAATGGACATTTGGGACTGTTTGTCTTGCTTGGTCCTCTATGTGCTTCTCAAGGAGGTCAGAAATAAAGTGCAAGTGCTAATTAACTTACACTCTCTTTTTATCTCTTTCAGCTATTTAATATTTCCAATTACAATGTCAAGACATGTTTTGCATAATTTCTTCCACCACATAAACAATCATAGACAAAAACATCTCAAAAAGGTCAGATTTATTTCTTGCCTAATGGCATGGTCCTTTTCCTCCCTCATTACAGTTTTGACTGATGGACAAATTTGGTTTCACTATCTATCAAATGGGGCTAATGAGGCCTGTTTTAACATGTGAACATCCAAAGCCTAGAAATCATAACACAGTCTGCCACACAGAGGTAGCATAGGATGATAAAGAGGATTATTTATATTTGGCAATAATGAAGAGCCACCCTGAGTCAGGCAGGGCAAAGTTCTTTACCTACATTGTCTCACTTGCCATTTCCTGTAAGGCTTGGAGAAACTCAGGGTCTCCCTAGAGGCAGCACATCCAGTGGGTGATATCTGTTGTTAGGTCTGTTTCTGTCTGGCTCAAAACTCAACTCTTTGCTACATTGGGCTAACATTCAACAGGAGGATGCTTTCAACAGTGCGAATGCTTTCTGTCTTCCAGGTGTTCCAAGTGAAGGGTTATGGAAAATAACATCCCCCAAGATAGCCCCCAGGGAGAACAGGAGGGCAGTGTGGCCCAGGAGGAGGAAGGGGAAATAAGACAAATATTAGCCTTCCCTAGTCACAATAAGTCCTGAAGGGACTGAGCTCTGAGCCCTGGACTTTAACCTTCCCCCATTGTCAATTAGTCCTGAAAGGAGGAAACAGTAACTGGTGAGGCTCTGGGAAACTGAATCCTGGAGAAAGAAGATAAGCAGTGAACACTGAGTTCTGAGCTTTTCCCTGTGACAATGAGTTTCGGGCTTTTTAGAACTTCTTTCCTGACTGTCCAACATGTCCTGCTTCAGTCTCCAATAATTAAACCACCCTCATTGGAAACTATTAAACTCAGACTCCTTCTGTAACTGGTGGCCATTTTCTACCCAGAAAGTGAGCCTCTCCAGTGTCTGATGGATTGACTCTGCTGTGGAATAAAGGAAAGCTTGCTGATGAGTTTGAGGTCTGCTTCTCTCCCAATTATTTGTGCTTTCATAATGATGCCGAAACCGTTTTGGTTATTTTTGCTTACACCAAGTAGTGGAGAAAGTTCCCTCTGCCTTTATAGAACTTGCCTTATAAGGAAGATACAGAAATCAATGTTCTTATGAATTTGGGGAAGTGTAAATTTCTTAGGTGTATAATCCAAAGTGAGATTATGCCTCTTTGACCCAATATCCAGTCCACTTGGGACCTTCTTTCTCTCAGAAGTTTTCCAGTTTGAATAAGTTGTATGATAGCTTCATATGTAACCAAGCAACAGACCTTCTCTCCACATTTTCCACCAATTCCAAAACAGCCCTAAGCAATTATGGTTCTCTAGCACATTCTAGGGAGAGATTTAGCGTCATTGCAGAAAATGTCTCTACCTGCCGACTATAGTGCCTTCTGCCAACACAGACTTTTTCATATAATCTGAAGCCTACTAAACATGTTATTTGCCTTATTACTTTAGAATGCAAGATGTGTTGATGGGGCCAGTAGAAATAAAAATAAAGCTCGATTACATATTTAAATGGAGTCCCACTTCTGGCAGAGAAAGAGCAGATCATGGTAGCTCAACATTATGTGACTATAGAACAGAGTATCTGAAAACAACAGACTGAACCATTCATGCTTTCCAGGTGGTAAGAGGCTGCCTCTCCCTGGGATGGGAGCCCTCTTTTCTCCTGAGGTAGCTGGGAGAATTCAGGCAGCAATTCCAACAAGGAACAGGGGTGACAAGCGCTGTTTCTTCAAAGAACAGTAGATTGCTTAAGAAGGAGGGCCTTGGAAATTTGTAGATCTTAGTTTGACCCTTGTGATTAGAAGTAATTTGTGGAGAGTGCTTCCTCCCCATTTCCTCATCTCTCTGAAGTGCATAATAATTCCTTTCTTGTGGAGTTGTTTTGGGACAGTGAGCAGAGGGAGCTGCTGCCTAGTGGGGGCTGTTTTTCAATTTGGGACTGCAGCTCTATGTTACCCTGCCTTTCCTCTGCATTTTTCCTCTTTGTTTTTTGGTTTTAGCCACATCTGAACTACCTAGGTAGAATTTATTTGCTTTGTGTAGCTTCAAAGATCACTTTGAGAAAATCTACACCCTGCATGAGGGCACCAACTCGCCACCCCCTTTCCCCACCCACTGTGTCCCCTGTGGCTGCTCAACAGCTTTTATTAGGTCTTTTGCATTTTTCAGACCTCTGTCCTATGATGTGGGTGTGTGCACACACACACATGTATCCCTCTCTTCTAGCAAACGTTAATCAAATATTTGTCTCCTGCAGACAAACAGAAGAGTGGCATTAGATCCCTACCTAGGGTTTGTGTGTCCTTTGGCTTCTTATTTGAAAAGTGCCTTAGGCCCTCTCCTTATTCCCTTTTGTTTGGAATTCATGCAAGCCTACATCTGTGATCATCACCATAATTATCAAACTGAAGTTTAGGGTGTTTCGTTTCTGTTTTCAGGAGCACTGAGAGGCAGAATTTAAAAATCAGAAAGGACTCTGCTCAAATAGAAATGGAGGCCCTATGAGCCTCTCCTTAGCACATGGCTTTACTTCAAAGCACACCTGTACCTGGAATTTGTCAAGAGATGGGGTGGGAAGTACCTGAGGAAGAAGGAAGCAAATTGATGAACCAGGACAGGGAATAGACACCTCTGGTTAAAATCACTCAGTTTCTATGGTTAGGGCAAACAGAGGATGAAAGGAAGTCAGTGAGAGCAAGAGCTGTGTAATCCCCCTCCCCAGACAAGGCCAGAGTTTGATGATCATGTGACATACTGGGGTGGTTCTATAATGCAGTTTATGTTGGAGAAAAATTCAAAGCAAGTATGTTTTTCCCAACCCCAAGGAAGATGGAATTAGCACCATGGCTAATAAAGCACAGTCCAGATCTTTATATATTTTCTATTTCTGGTTTCAGACTACAATTCACTTCCCAGCTCTGCTGCTTTCTGCCTGTGGACTTGGCGGCAGGTTCCTCAATCCCAGTGAGCCTTGGTTGTATCATCTGTGAAATGGGGATCATAAGGGTTTCTACCTCACAGGACTATGGTGAGAGGAGAAGAAGCAGAGAAGTCCTCTGCTCTCTTGAGGCTTCCATTCCAGGGACAAGCGACAGGTAGGGGATGGTAAGAAGATGATAAATATGTGCATATAATGTGTTAGAAGATACTGACTGCTGTAGTTTGAATGTTAAATGTCCCCTAAACACCCAAGTGCTAAAAGCTTCATTCTCAGAGTGGTAATTCTGGGAAGTGATGGAAGCTTTAAGAGGTAGTAGTTCATTGGAGGTAGGTCACTGGGGGCATGCCCTTGAAGGAGACGCTAGCCGGGCCAGGGGGTGAATAGTTTGCCCCTCCATGGGTTCTCAGCCATTGTCATCGGGCACACGCAAAGCAAAGATCCACCCAACATGAAGCGAATCCTCCCCAACTGTGAGCCAGAATGAACCTTTTCTATTCAGCAAGTTAGCAATACCAGGAATTTTGTTATAGTGACAGAAAGCTGACTCACACATTGCAAAACCAGAAAAGAGTGAAAGGACTAGAAATGCTAAATGTTGAGAGTGTTGAGTTTATATTGGGTTTATACTGGGCATCAGGAAATGCTAAATTGTGACATTAAAGCACAAACCTAACAAAGATGGAGTGAGCCATAGCGATGTCTGGCAGAGAAGTATTCCAGATAAAATATGGAGGTGACAGCAGTGTGTAGTTTACCCAACATGGTTGAGGTGAAATGAGTGAAGGGGAGATTAGTAAAAGCTGTAGCTACAGAGGCAACAGAGGACAAGCCTGGGTAAGGCATTCATTTCTTCCCATTTTAAGTTCTTTAAGAACATTTTAGCTAGGTTCAGTGGTGCAAGCTGTAATCTCAGAGACTCCGGTAGCTGAGTCAGGAGGATCACAAATTGACCGCCAGCCTCAGCAACTTAGTGGGACCTCAGCAACTTAGTGAGACCCTGCCTTGAAATAAAAAATAAAAATAGCTGGCTGGGGATGTGGCTCACTGGTTGGTAAAGTGCCCCTGGGTTTAATCCCCAGTATCAAAAAACAAAAGAACATTTCCATGTAAGAAAATGGGACCCACTGGAGGGTTTAGAGCAGAGAAATGATTGATTTGACATACTCTTCACTGAATCTGTTGGGAAACTGCAGAGAATGGACTCCATTCTGCAATCCTTTTTTTCCATCCCATTGCTTCTTCTAGGTCTTTTCCATATTCAGCGAGCCTACCTACAATCAGGCCATTCTTCTGAATTGTATGCATACTGAAAGTCTGGACTGTGGCCTCTGGAGAGCAGAGAAGGTCCTTTCTATTCTTTAATCTTCCGTGTCTAGCATGGTGGCTATCGCTTAACAGGTGTTAAATCTAGCATGATGTGAGTTGAAGGAAAGGGCCTGTCTGCCTCCAGGATCCACCATGCTCCAAAAGGTGGTCTATTCTTTTTCTCTCCTTGATTTTTAAGATGCCCCTCACACACTGGATAATGACAAAGCTTCCTATTCTCTCTTGTCTCTATGGTTACTAAGTTACTCAGGGCATTCATTAAATGTCTTCAACCTCAACCTAACATTCCTAATATTTACTCACTCCTTATACCGTGGATTTCGTCTATATCTCTTGATTTCTTTCTGACCATGTCCTTGCTTTTATCCTGATATTGTAAAATTCTGCTTTTCTTCTTTGCCAGTTTAAGACTTATGGCTCATTGAATCTCCTTCCACTCTCCCTCACACATTCCATTCTTCTAGACTTTAAATCTGAATTCCAATGGGCATACATTGATAACGAGAAACTCCAAAGTATGAAAATACTACCTGATCATGTGGTTTCCTTGAATTCTGTCAGAACAATGGAATATATTTTCTGTGCCAACTAGCTGCTCTATCTTCAAAAAATGAGGTCCTCTCTTGCTCCTCAACCTGGGGAAGATTTTTTATATGTGTGAAAAAATCAGAATAATAACAGAAAAATCAAAGTTAGTCTTTCTTCCTCCCATCCTTTGTGTCTGTGTGTTTGTCAGATAAGTTTTTTATGATTTTATGTGGACTGTGCTTTTCAGCATGATCCTGTTGTCTTTCCATCACTCTGTCCTCTTCTGCACTGCCGTTCTCTAACATTTATTTTTAAAACATTTGCTGACTCTGCCCTCCAGGACGCATATCACTGGGTATGAGTGAGGAGATTTACATGGATATGGAAATGACCTTGAGAAGATGTTTTAGCACTAAGTGTTCTTAAATATTTCTTCTTGAGTAAGCAGATTTACTTAAGGTCTACAGAGATTCTGCTGTGGTTATTATTATGATGACAATCATAATAGAATAATATGAATATAATGACATATTATATAATGATCTTGAAAGGTCATGAAGGTGAACAGTTTTTAAAGAAAAGGACAAAAGTTGTTTTGAATTATTATGAAGCTTTTGGATTAGGGGCAAGAGTATCAGCGCTTTCCATGTGTAAAGATAATTTTTAATTGGAGTAGCAAGTACAAAATCTAGGTCACAATTATAATGAGTGCTCACTGCTAGGAAGATTAGAGATTATGTTATTGTCTCAGCTTTGCTATCAAGCATCTGTTTTAGAGCCCAATCCAATAAAAGTTGCCTTTTTGACATTATATTTTGTGTGTCCTTGGCATATGTTGACTGAATCTTGATTATTGGTGCAACTTCTCAAGGGTCCTGATATCCAGTTATCGAAAATACTCGATTTATGAGGCTTCTTTTCTTTGTTGCTCTGAAGACTGGTCTATCCTTTCCCCTGTGAAATGCCTTGATTTACAGCACAGAGGTAATGGTAGCATATGATTTTGCTGTTACCATTTAACTCCTCCTGTTCTTGACTCACTGTCCCTTTAGGTGACTCTAAGAATACTTTGATGAGGCACTTAAAACTGACATGGTATTAATGATCACACCAGATTTCAAGAAGAGATTCTGACTTTGAATAAAAAGAGAAGAAATCTTTTGCTAACATCAACCTTGTAACCCTCAGACTTTGGACAAGATAGCGAACTTTTAGAAAACAGACATCAAAATCCCTATTTTTTGTGTTAAATGATTAAAAAAAAAACAGAAGAAAAATTATTGTGTTTCTGTGCCTGCATTTATGTGGGTTAATCTCCCAGTTTTCAGTGAAAGTGAGACCATGAATTTGCTTTTAATCTACCAAAATGATGATTTGAAAACTCTTTCAATACATGGAAAAAAAATGGTATGATGGAAGAATCAAGGCTTTGAAGTTTTTCTTTCCCTTTCTTTAAACCTTTTCATCTACTTTCTCCATTGAGCCTAGATTTAACATAATGTAGGGTTTAATGGTACATCTGTGACACTGGGTGAACTGTTTACTTCTGTGTACTTTCACTTAGCTTTAAATTGGATATTATTTCTCTCATAATATTAATTTGATTGCAAAATAAATGAAAATATATTTGAAAAGAGCCCAGAATAGTGTCTGGCACAGAATAAATGCTTTGTGTTAGCTTTTACTGAATGGTTGTTAGCTATTGTCATTATAATGATATTACCCTCCTGTATGACAGTCAAATATCTCTTTTTCTTTGCTTGGGAATATTCTTAAATTTTAGGGGGCAGGCATGACTTCTACATTGTGTATGATCTTGTTTGCATTCTCAAAAATGGAATTAGGGGGACCTTTAGGCTCAAGCAAGAGGAATCCCAAAACTCAGCACCTGGAATCTTTTATAGTGCCTCTCATCAACCAATGCAGTAGTACCATCCAGAGAGGACGCTCTAGCCTGGACTGGGTGGGACCCATGTAAGTTCTAGTCCTTTCTTATTGTGGGAAATCTCCAACCTTTTTCGCTGCACACAAGATTGACTACTTATCCCAAAAAGTTTTGGGACTGGTGAGATTGTTCCAAAAGTCAATTGTCAAGGTCAGATTTTAGGAAAGCAACTTGGTGAGTGACATGTTCTACTGAACAGCATCTGTTTCTTTCACAAGGTTACATGAGATTATGCTTCTGGCAGAGTGCTAACACCCTGACTCTTGGTTTTGTTAACATGACCACACTGAACATAAGGAACTGTTTAGTGACTTTTGCTTTTATTGAACACAAGAGGACTTTGGCTTTGGGCTATAAGGAATATGCCCCTGACCACAGGGCATGAACCACCTTATGCTACTGCTTGCTTGTGTTCTGAATATGATGCTGCCTCTGGTCAACAGTACTGGAGGCTGGTGTTGACAGCAGGAGTGCTCTACCCTGTCTGTTCTCCATCTTTGGCTCCCAGGGTATCCGCGGTTACCCTCTCAGCCCCTGTGGCACCTTTCAGACAGTCCTTTGCAGGTAGCCATACTATGTCCCAAGTGGTTTTGAGATTGAATCTTCACAAGGGCCATAGCCAATGGAGTTGATGTCCTTTCTTTCAAATTTAGTGAAAGACATAAACCTATTCCAATTCTATACAAAAATTGAACTGAAACTCTTAGCCTGTACAACAAATCAAGAAATAAAAGGCAGACAAAGTGGAAAGACGGAGAAAGTAGACATGGCATGAGCTCATACTTCTCCAGAGAGAATATAAAGATGGAAAAATACATATCTGCAAAACTGTTACAGTTGTATATTTTAAAAAAATCTCTGAATATTTGATATTTTGACATCTTTAAAAACTTTCCGACTCAGAAATCACTGCCCTTCTTAGCTCTAGCCAATTCTTAGAAGTAAGGTCTCTACAGACCAGCTGATCCAGTCAGGCCTCTCTCTGACCCATGCCTACCTACCTAGGAGTCAATATCCTCTACCTTGATTATCCCAGGGTCTGGGGTCAGCAAATTGTGGACCATCCCTATAGCTTATAAACCACTGAAAAGCAAGGGAAGGTGGCACTTACCTGTAATCCAAACTATTCAGGGGGTTGAGGCAGGATAATTTTAAGTTCAAGGCCAACTTCAGCAACTTCAGGAGACCCTGTTTCAAAGTAAAATAACAAGAAGTGTTGGGGATGTAGCTCAGTGAAAAAGTGCCCCTGGGTTCAATCCCCAGTACAACAAAAAGAAGGAAAGGAAGTAAAAATGGCCTTTTAGGATGGAAAGAAAGAAAAAAAGAAAGAAACCACTGAAGTTCACGCTAGGTGTCCGCTGATCTCTTTGCTGTTCTCTGTCAGGCCTTTGCTGTGAAAACCCTAATAATCAATTTGGCTTGATCCCGCACAACCCCACCTCCTAGCCTACTCCTGTCTTCTGCTTCCTGACTACCCTGGTGTCTTCACTATGTGGCCCTGTTTTAAGGACTGTTTGTTTTGAACCTCCTCTGTATCTCCTCATGTGGCTGCACTGGCATAGCAATTTTTGAGAAGAATACAAAACAAAGGTCATTAACCATTTCAAATTGAAATCATGATGATTTGTCTTTCCTGGTGCTGGAAATCGAACCCAGGGCCTCATATGCTAGGCATGTGCTCTACCACTAAATTTTCTTCCCAGCCCCATGGGACTCAAAACATTTAGTACCAATTCCAAGTGCTGATAGGGTTGCATAGCTATTGGAGCTCTTCATAAGTTACTGATGGGAATGAATTTTTTAAAATTTTTTATTCTTTTTAGATACACATGATAGTATATTGTATTTTGACATATTATACCTACATGGAGTATAACTTATTCTAATTAGGATCCTATTCTTGCAGTTGTACATGATGTGGAGTTACACTGGTCTTGTATTCATATATGAACATAGGAAAGGTGTGTCTGATTCATTCTGCTGTCTTTCCTATTCCCATCTCCCTCCCTTCCCTTCATTCCTCTTTGTCTAATCCAAAGGGAATTTTTTCCTTGCACCCCCTTATTGTGTGTTAGTGTCTGCATAACAGAGAGAACATTTGGTCTTTGTGTTTTTGGGGATTGCTTATTTCACTTAGCATGATAGTTTCCAGTTGCATTCATTTACCAACAAATGCCATAATTTAATTCTTCTTTAAGGCGGAGTAATATTCTGTTGTGTCAATATACTACATTCATTCATCTGTTGAAGAGCATCTAGGTTGGTTCCATAGCTTAGCTACTGTTAATTGAGCTGCTATAAATATTGATGTATCTGTGTCACTGTAGTATGCTGATTTTAAGTCCTTTGGGTATAAAATGAGGAGTGGGATAGCTGAGTCAAATGGTTGTTCTATTCCAAGTTTTTTTTATTTTATTTATTTTTAAAAATTTTTTTTATGCTAAGTGAGATCAGCCAATCCCAAAAATACATTCCAAGTTTTTTGAGGAATCTCCAAACTGCTTTCCATAGTGTTGCACCAATCTGCAGTTCCACCAGCAATGTATGAGTGTACCTTTTCCCCTCACCAACATTTATTGTAACTTGATTCTTGATAATTGCAATTCAGACTGGAGTGAAATGGAATCGCAGTGTAGTTTTAGTTTGAATTTCTCTAGTTGCTAGAGATGTTGAACATTTTTTCATATATTTCTTGACCATTCATATTTCTTCTGTGAAGTTCAATTCCTTTGCCCATTTATTGATTGGGTTATCTGTGTTTTGGTGTTAAGTTTTTTTGAGTTCTTTGTATATCCTGGAGATTAATGCTGTATCTGAGGTGCAGGTGGCAAAGATTTTCTCCCATGCTATAGGCTCTCTCTTCATGTTCTTGATCTTTTTCTTTGCTGGAAACAAACTTTTTAGTTTTATACCATCCCATTTATTGATTCTTGATCTAGCCTTTCCAGAAAACAAGTTTGTAGTTTTTTATAAAGTTGAATATATATTCACCATAGTGCAGTAATCCATGCCTTGATGGAACTTTTGTTCACAAATACATGGTTATCAGTAAATACCAAAGCTAATTTGTAACCCCCCCCAAAAAAAAATTTCAAGTGACAAATGAGAAAACCATGGAACACACATATAAGTTGGGTGCTTCTCAGCAAGTGGAAAGAATAAGCTACTGATCATGATATGGATGAATCTCAGAAACATCATGTTCAATTGTGGAAGCCAGAATCAAAAGGCTACCTACTATATGATTGCAATTATTTGACATTCAGGAAAAGCCAAAGTAGAGAGGAAAAGCATATCAGTGCTTGCCAGAACTGGAATTGAGGGGGATGCTTGATTATAAGGGGACATGAGGGAACTTGTCAGTGTGATAGAAAGCTCTATCATGACCATATTGATGGTTATACAGAGAGTTGCATTCTTCAAGGCTCATAGAATGTATACCAAAAGGTTGAATTTTTCTAGATATAAGTGACACTTCATCAAACTGAGTTAAAAACAAAGTCTATAAGGGTGGCAGAGTATTAACAATGGATAAAACTGGGCAATGGATGTTTGAGGGCTTTTATATACTATTTAAAAATTTTTTGTTGGTATCTAAAAAATAAAAATAAAAACAAAAAATAAGGCTAACATTCACTGCTGGCAAGATTTGGGGGAAAAAAGAATGCTTTTACTTTGCTGAGGAACATGTAAATTGCCTCAGAACTTTTTGAAAGCAATTGTTCAGCAGCTGAATTTAGGATTCAGTCCCTTTCTGTCTTTGGACATGAGTATCTTCAACATAGAGTCCTCTGTAGAAAAGGGATGGCACCAGAAATTCGTGAATACATGAATTTTTAGGAGAAAGGCTTAGGAATGATGACTGTTATTTCCTCCTGCATTCTATTGGTTAAGAATGATCAACTAACTTTACCTGAAATCAAGAAAATTTCTTCTTCTACTTTTATTTTTCCATTAGGAAAATGACATGGCTTGATAGAAGGAAAAGCAAAAACATCATTTTGCTTTGTGTAGACTCTATGCTAAAAATTGTAATGCAATCCATTTGGAGGAAGCAAGGTGAACATTTGAAATAAGAATGAGCAGTCAATTCCAAGTCATTTGAGAAGGCTTCCTGGAGTAGGCAGAGCTTGAGTTGTGCCCAGAAGGAGGATGGCAATTTGAACAGGTGGAGGAACAGGGGAAGCAGGCCTGACTCAGCATACAAAGACCCAGCACAGGGCACAATATACGGGCATCACTACCATGAAGCCTTTGGTGTATGAAGCCCCCATTTTCCAGAGGGGCCTTTGGAATTATAATTTTTAAAATATCAGTGTTAAAAGTGGGGTTGCCTCATTTATGCCTCATTGCCAGTTTATCTGCCATTTTCGGATCAGGAATATGTTGTTCCGCACCGAACAACAAAGGTTGAGTGCCTTCCCCGGACCAGCCAGGGGGGCACGGGGTCAGGCAGGATGGTGAGTGTCAACGGCTGAAAAACACACACCAGCCGGGAGTCTGTCCACAGGATCTCAGTTTAATGGAGGAGGAGAACAGATATATAAGGGGGCGTGTGAGCGGAAAGAAACAAAGAAAGGAGAGGAGATACCTGCAGGGCCAATCACCTTAAAGGTAAACAGCCCATGCAGCACACATCAAAGCCTGCAGGGCAAAGGTCTCCTAAGATTTGATGGTGGCCAGAGCTGCTCACGTTCACAGAGGTCGAATGGGCCAATCCTAGACCACACCTTGGTGGTACCACTGGTGAGGGGGGCTTATGCCCCGAGGGTGGTGTTGTTGCGGTCGCCATCTTAAGGTGTGTCCCTACAGGAATATAAATATCTTAAATAGGACACCACTCCAGCAAGAGGATTTGCCCATATGCTCTAAGATATTTTGTCATGTCTTCCCTCCAAGTATTTTCCTACAACTCCAGTGAGACCTGCCTTTTTTCACTCTATTTTTATCTGTGTGGTTTGTTTTGCACACAGTGTGGTCTTACCTTCTGTACTAGATGACATTCTCTATAAACAGATAGCTTTGTCCCTCCCTGCTAAGCACAGCATGGGAGGCATAATCATTGTAATAAACAAAGACATTTGGGTTCCTCATTTCACTGGGTCTTGAAAATCTAGCATGATACATTTATTTATTTATTTATTTATTTATTTATTTATTTATTTACATTTTTTAAAGATTTCTTTTTTTATTTTGATTCATTGTACACAAGTGAATTACAGCTGTTGTTTCTCTGCTTGTACATAAAATAGAGTCACACCGTTTGTGTGATCGTACATGTACATAGGGTAATGTTTGTCTCATTCTGTTATTGTTCTTACCCCCCTTCCTGATCCCACCCCCCCATTTTTTCCGTATGCAATCCATCCTTCCTCCATTCTTGCCTCCCTCCCACCCTGCATTATGTATCATCATCCACTTATCAGAGAGATCATTCAGCCTTTGGTTTTTTGGGACTGGCTAATTTCACTCAGCATGACCATCTCCAACTGCAACTCCATTTACCTGCAAATGCCATAATTTTATTCTCTATGGCTGAGTTATATTCGATTGTGTATATATACCACAATTTCTTCATCCATTCATCTATTGAAGGGCATCTAGGTTGGTTCCACAATCTAGTTGTTGTAAATTGAGCAGCTATGATCATTGATATGGCTGCATCACTGGTAATCTGATTTTATGTCCTTTGGGTATAGGCCAAGGAGTGGGATAAATGGGTCAAATGGTGGATCCATTCCAAGTTTTCTAAGGAATCTCCACACTGCTTTCCAGAGTGGTTGCACTAATTTGCAACCCCACCAGCAATGTATGAGTGTACCTTTCTCCCTACATCCTCGC
The DNA here is from genome assembly GCA_020662805.1 of Glaucomys volans. Lineage (NCBI taxonomy): Eukaryota > Metazoa > Chordata > Mammalia > Rodentia > Sciuridae > Glaucomys > Glaucomys volans. Next base: position 310,529 of record JAJEJO010000742.1, read on the forward strand.
CAACACCTATTGTTGCTTGTATTCTTGATAATAGACATGCTAATTGGGGTGAGATGATATCTTAGGGTAGTTTTGATTTGCATTTCTCTTATTACTAGGGATCTTGTACATTTTTTCATATATCTGTTGATTGCTTGTAGGTCTTCTTCTGTAAAGTGTCTGCCCATTTCCTTAGCCCATTTATTGATTGGGTTATTTGTATTCTTGAGGTAAAGTTTTTTGAGTTCTTTATAGATTCTAGAAATGAGTGCTCTATCTGAAGTTTGTGTGACGAAGATTTTCTCCCTCTGTAGGTTCTCTCTTCACAATGCTGATTGTTTCCTTTGCTGAGAAAAAGCTTTCTTGTTTGAACCTGTCCCAATTATTGATTCCTGCTTTTATTTCTTGTGCTTTGGGAGTCATGTTTAGGAAACCTGGTCCTAAGCCCACATGATGAAGATTCGGACCTATTTTTTCTTCTATTAGGTGCAGGATCTCTGGTCTAATTCCTAGGCCCTTGATTCATTTTGAGTTGAGTTTTGTGCAGGGTGAGAAATAGGGGTTTGGTTTCATTTTGCTGCATGTGGATTTCCAGTTTTCTCAGCACCATTTGTTGAAGAGGCTGTCTTTCCTCCATTCTATGTTTTTGGCACCTTTGTCTAGTATGAGAAAACTGTATTTATGTGAGTTTGTCTCTGTGTCCTCTATTCTGTACCATTGACCTACCTGCCTATTTTGGTGCCCATACCATGCTGTTTTTGTTACTATTGCTCTGTAGTACAGTTGAAAATCTGGTATGGTGAAACCCCTGCTTTGCTCTTCTTGCTAAGTATTGCTTTAGCAATTCTGGGTCTCTTATTCCTCCAAATGAATTTCATGATTGCTTGCTCTATTTCTATGAGGTCCATTATTGGGATTTTAATTGGAATTGCATTGAATTTGTATAGCACTTTTGGTAGTATGGCCATTTTGACAATATTAATTCTGCCTATCCAAGAACATGGGAGATCTTTCCATCTTCTAAGATTTTCTGTAATTTCTTTCTTTAGTATTTTGTAGTTCTCATTGAAGAGGACTTTCACCTCTTTTGTTAGATTAATTCCCAAGTATTTTATTTTTTTAGAGGCTATTGTAAAAGGGGTAGTTTTCCTAAATTCTCTTTCAGAGGATTCATCACTTATGAATAAAAATGCATTAGATTTATGAGCATTAATTTTATATGCTGCTACTTTACTGAATTCATTTATGAGTTCCAGAAGTTTTCTGGTGGAATTTTTTGGCCCCTCTAAATGTAGAATCTTGACATCAGCAAATAGGGATAATTTGAGCTCTTCTTTTCCTATTTGTATCCCTTTAATTTCTTTGTTCTGTCTAATTGCTCTGGCTAGAGTTTCAAGGACAATGTTGAATAGAAGTGGTGAAGGTGAAAGAGGGCATCCCTGCCTTGTTCCAGTTTTCAGGGGGAATGCCTTCAATTTTTCTCCATTTAGAATGATATTGGCTGTAGGCTTAGCATCGATAGCCTTTAAAATGTTTAGGAACATTCCTAATCTCCGTATTTTTTCTAGTGTTTTGAGCATGAAGCGGTGCTGTATTTTATCAAATGCTTTTTCTGCATCTACTGAAATTATCATGTCGTTCTTAATTTTAAGTTGAAGTTTAACTTTAGCTTTCTGTTGATGTGGTGAATTACATTTATTGATTTCCGGATGTTGAACCAACCTTGCATCCCTGGGATGAAACCCACTTGGTCATGGTGCAATATCTTTTTGATATGCTTTTGTATGTGATTCGCTAAAATTTTGTTAAGAATTTTTGCATCTATGTTCATTAGGGATATTGGTCTGAAATTTTCTTTCCTTGATGTGTCTTTGTCTGGTTTTGGTATCAGGGTGATATTAGCTTCATAGAATGAGTTTGGAAGGGTTCCCTCCTCCTCTATTTCATGGAATATTTGAGGAGTATTGGAATGAACTCTTCTTTGAAAGTCTCATAGAACTTGGCTGTGAATCCATCTGGTCCTGGACTTTTCTTTGTAGGTAGGCTTTTGATGACATCTTCTATTTCATTGCTTGAAATTGATCTATTTAAATTGTGTATGTCCTCCAGATTCAGTCAAGGTGGCTCATATGCCTCTAGGAACCTTTGGATGTCTTTGAGATTTTCTATTTTGTTGGAGTATAAATATTCAAAATAGCTTCTAATTATGTTTTGTATTTCAATAGTGTCTTGTAATATTTCCATTTCCATCATGAATTTTAGTAATTTGGGTTTTCTCTCTCCTTCTCTTTGTTAGTGTGGCTAAGGATTTATCAATTTTGTTTATTTTTTCCAAGAACTTTTTGTTTTGTCAATTTTTTGAATTGTTTCTTTTGTTTCAATTTCATTGATTTCTGCTCTAATTTTAATTATTTCCTGTCTTCTACTACTTTTGGTGATGATCTGTTCCTCTTTATCTAGGACTTTGAGTTGTAATGTGAGGTCATTTATTTGTTGACTTTTCATTCTTTTATTGAATGCACTCCATGCATTGAGTTTTCCTCTTAGCACTGCTTTCAGAGTATCCCAGAGATTTTGATATGTTGTATCTTTATTCTCGTTGACCTCTAAGAATTTTTTTATTTCCCCCTAAGTCTTCTGTTATCCATACATCATTCAGTAGCATATTATTAATCTCCAGGTGTTGGAGTAGTTTCTATTTTTTATTTTATCATTGATTTCTAATTTCATTCCATTATGATATGATAGAATACAAGGTAGGATCTCTATCTTTTTGTATTTGCTAAGAGTAGCTTTGTGGCATAACATATTGTCTATTTTAGAGAAGGAGCCATGAGCTGCTGAGAAGAAAGTGTATTCGCTTTTTGATGGATGGAATATTCTATATATGTCTGTTAAGTCTAATTTAGCGATTGTGTTTTGAGTTCTATGGTTTCTTGTTCAATTTTTGCTTGGAAGATCTGTCCAATTTTGAGAGAGGAGGGTTAAAGACAGCCAGAATTATTGTGTTTTGGTCTATTTGGTTCCTGGTATTGAGAAGGATCTGATTGATGTACATCGATGTGCCATTGTTTGGTGCACAAATATTTATGATTGTTGTGTCTTGCTGATTTATGCTTTCCTTAAGTATATGAACTGTCCTTCTTTATCCCTTCTGACTAACTTTGGCTTGAAGTCTACTTTATCTGAAATGAGGATGGAAACCCCTGCTTTTTTATTAAGTCCATGTGAGAGGTATGTTTTTTCCCAACCTTTCACCTTTAGTCTGTGAAAGGTTTTTAGTCTGTGCATGTTTTTCTATGAGATGAGTCTCTTGAAGGCAGCCTATTGTTGGGTTTTTCTTTTTAATCTAATCCGCCAGTCTATATCTTTTGTTTGATGAATTTAGGCCTTTAACATTTAGGGCTATTATTGAGATATGACTTGTATTCCTGGTCATTTTGACTTATTTTTGGATTTTAATCTAACTTGGTTTTTCCTTTAATTGGCTGTTCCTTTAGGACAATTCCTCCCTTTCCTGACTTACCTTGTTGTTTCTCATTTCTTCCTCTTGGAATATTTTGCTGAGGATTTTCTGTAGGGCAGGCTTTCTATTTGTGAATTCTTTTAGTTTGTGTTTATCATTGAATGATTTTATTTCATCTTCAAATCTGAAGGTAAGTTTTGCTGGGCATAAGATTCTTGGTTGTCATCCATTTTCTTTCAGTGCTTGGAATATGTTGTTCCAGGCCCTTCTTGCTTTTAGGGTCTGGGCTGAGAAATAGGCTGATATTTGTTTTGGTTCCTCCTATATGTAATCTGATGTTTTTCTCTTGCAGTCTTTAAAATTCTATCTTTGTTTTGTATGTTAGGTATTTTCATTTTTATGTGCCTGGGTGTGGATCTGTTGTGATTTTGTGCATTTGGTGTCCTATAAGCCTCTTTAATTTGATTTTCCATTTCATTCATCAGATTCGGGAAATTTTCTGATATTATTTCATTGAATAGATTATTCCTTCCTTTGGTTTGTATCTCTGTGCCTTCCTCAATCCCAGTAACTCTGAAATTTAGTTTTTTCATGATGTCCCATAAATCTTGGAGGTTCTGTTCATGAGTCCTTACCAGCTTCTCTGTTTGGTTGAGTTTGTTTTCAAGATTAAATATTTTGTCTTCATTGTCTGAAGTTCTGTCTTCCAAGTGATCTAGCCTGTTGATTAAACTTTCTATTGAGTTTTTAATTTGGTTTATTGTTTCCTTCATTTTAAGGATTTTTTTTTCAGAATCTCTATCTCTTTATTGAAATGATCTTTGCTTCCTGCAGTTGCTTTTTAGCATTGCCTGCATTTGCTCTCTTGGACTCTTCGTTTACTTCTTGGATCATTTTAATTATGTACAACTCCCTTTCTGACATTGCTTCTGCCATGTTGTTATTGGGTTCTTTTGGTATAGTTTCTGTTTTTTTGGGGGGACATTTTCTTCCCATGTTTTCTAATGTTGCTAGTTCCCCTCTTGTAGTGCGAATCCTAGGTATTGCAGTTTCCCTTTAAAGACTTATAGGGTTCCTGCCAATTTTCAATACCTCCCCTTGAATTGAGAGATCAATATTAGCAGCACACCATATAAACAATATGTGTCCTTAATCTCAACAGTCCCTATTAAGATATTAACAATGTTGTCTTAATAAACAGAGATTAGTTCAAATTATTATCTACAGCATAACCAATAAGTTTGCAATAAGGACTGTAATTTCTAATGTTGGACAGGGAGGATGAGGAGGGGTATAGAATATAACACTAATGAGATAAGAAGTGAGTCTATTGATATACTATGTCATATGAATAGAGGAAGTGGAATTAAAAGAAATAGGTTGTTAGCATGAGAAAAAAGAGATTCTCCAAGGAAACAGATATATATAAGAGGAAGATAAAGTGGTTAGAATATTAATAAAAGAAAAAGGTAGGAATATAGTGGGTATATTAGGAATAATCATAGTAATACAACTAATTTAAAAATGTTCTGTGATAAAATATACTGTACAGTTCAAACCTCTTATTTTTCAATGGCCTGATGTTTGAGAGGTGCTTGATCAAGCAGTGACCCAAGAAGGGTGCTGTCCCACTACCTCCAGGTTGGGAATGATCAATGCTTCTGGGCAGAGGAGACCTGGTGTTGATAGATGATCAGTCACAGCAAAGGCGCTAGACTCCGGGTCAGGGTGTGGGCCTGGGCACTAGACCGAGTTGGGGAGTGGGTGGAGACCTGTGCTCAGTGATGGAGACACTGGGCTTGATGGCCCAGGCAGGCCTGAGCTCCATGCTGGGGACTCAGGCAGCCACAGGCCGGTGCTCTCTCCTGGAGACACTGCAAAATACACTTATTTATTTATTATTTTAATTTCTCTTCCCAGACTTTTATGCAAGATCAAAACAAAACAAAAACAAAACAAAACAAAAAAACCCAAACAGAGTAAAAAACACAAGAACCCAGAATTTAAATCTTCATATCTATTTCATTGTTGTCACTGGTCACTTAGGGAGCAAGGGACTCAGCCGCTACCCTTGCTGTCACAATGCCACCCTTGTTCCAGCAGCCCATCCTGTGGTTCCAGGTGCAGGGTGAATTTTATGAAATAAAAGGTGATTTGCACCCTGACCTCTTTACCTGGACACTGGTAATCCACACTGTGCTTAATATCTTGTGCTCCAATACAATATTCCTTTAGTACTCTGTCACATTCATAGGGAGTGGTCACGTGAGCCTGCACATGCCTTTAAGATTCGCTCCAAGATCTTGTAGTCTCTCTGTTTCAGGACTTAAGATAATTTGGTAGAAGTGTGATTTATTTCCCCTGGAATCTCCTTTGCCAAGTTGGAATCTTGGATGAGCAAATAAATAGCATAAAATGTCACATAGAATCCAGTAGACATCCAACTGGTACGTTTCCAAAAAGCATCTCTCAACTAAGAAATTTTAATCTGTTAAATTCTAAATGATGATAAGTAGATCAGTGAGAGAAAAAGGGTCTAAACTCTTTTATAGTTTCTTGTAGGAAACAAGATTTGTCTAAGAATGTGATTCATTTGGTTGTCATTGCCCTTAGCTTCCAATTATTGTATCCTCAGGCATCTTGACAATAACAGTAACAAATGCTAAAGGGCAGTGCTTTCTGAGTCTCTAATGTGCCGCCTTGAAGTTGTCTTAAGCCCTACCTAGATCCAGGTTCTGAGAACCGATTACATTTCTAATACACATCCATAATTAAGGGCATAATCCAGACTCTTCTGTAATTTAGAGGCAAAGATAGAAAACCAAGAAATGATTTTTTATAGTTTTAAATGGAAATGTTCTGATTCTACTGATAGTAAAATGATGACCACAGTCCATTGGGTGGGGCTAATAATAAATCTGACAAGTGTTTTGGGACCCTTGAAAGTTCATTCTCTCAGTTTCCAGTATTCTCTCTATGGGAAGTGCTCAGGGAAGTTTCTCCTTGAGAACACACTGTCTTCTGCCCTCCTTGCACGGATCAGGGATTAATTTTATTTTGACCTGTCTTAGTGATGCATGAAGTCATGCTCAACATTTCTACAGCTGTCCAAGGCCCCCAGCAGTTCTGAGCATTAGCAGTTTTGAGCCTCAGAAGTTCTGTTTTGCAATTTCTTTATGCTACCTTTTTTAAAAAGGCAGATAATTCCAGCATTGTTGCTGTCATAAATCTCTTTATTTTTTCTTTCTGACAAACCTTCCAAGGATCCGGTGATAATCCCATTAATTTCAGAATGCAGGTAATTGACCATATCTACTAGTTTTGGATCCAAACCCCTTCCTGGATTTGCCTGGTAATGACTGATCAATGAAGTGGTTGGCTGCAAAGTCAAGATCAAGAGAGACGTAGATGTGAGGATTAGACAGATGTGGAAATAGAGACTTGAAGTACAGCAGGATGACAGCTGGAATATTTCTTGAAATTTAACAACTAAGTGTGAAAGTTCAATATTTTGGATCATAAAGGAACAAGACAGCTTGGCATATAGGCATGAAGAAATATCAAAATATTGAAACACCAAAGAATTTTCTGTTCCCAGCAATGGTGAGGACACCAGGGTTGTTGGAGGAGTTGATGGAGAAAATGACAATCAACCTTATATCAGTGGTTACTATGTAGAAAGCACAGTTTTTCATTGCTTTGTAAATGTATTTGAACTTGTTCTTCTCATATTCATTTTCCATATGGGGAAACCAGGGATCAGGGAGTGATAGTCGCTTACCTAAATGTGCACAGGTCTATGTGCTTGGAAGACCTGACATATAGGAGATACTTTCATTTTCTCTTGATTGTTTTAAATATTGTGGTGCATGCTATTGTATCCCCTGGATACCTCCCAGTTCTGTGGATAAAGTCTGCATTTCTGTGAGTTTCTTAAGGAATTGTACCTGCAATGTCTTTAGAACACTACCCTGGGACTTCTGAAACGACTTTGATCAGTCACGTCAGGATCCAGAAATGCCTGAGAGTTTTATTTCATTTGGAGAGTTGCAAGACACTTGCAAAGTATGAAATCCCAGCTCCTGTGCCTTGAGATGGGATGATCTCTGCAGTGTAATTGTGCTCCACACCGCTCTGAAGCCTTAGGGCTCTGGAGGCTGACGTGATGCCTGAAACTACCCTCTGCTTGTCTTCTTTCCCTCATCTTCCCTGTTTCTTTCACCCCCTTCCTGGTTTCTCTTGGGAGCACCCTGTTAATAACTCCCACACCAACCCATGTCTTTGTGCCTTCTTCCTGGGAAATCTGAGCTAAGACAATTATGCTCTTGTCTCCTAAACTTGATACCATACATAGGCCCATTTTAATGAAAGATGTTATCAAACAATAATTGAACACAACTAATGAGGAAACAGGAAAGATTGTCTTTGTACATTGATTTGGCTTCCCAGTTACTTATATTTCATTCAATCATTACTCAACAAAAATGTATTTTCTACTAAGTGCCTAAAACTAACAATGATGTGCTCTTTGAGTGGGTGGCAAGACAATGCACTTTTCAGTGCAGACTCTCAGGGTTCCCAGAAGTGATAGAGGAAAAATTCTCCATGGAATCAGATCATTTCTGAATGTGTTCATCATTCCAACTTCCATAATATGATTTATCCTGGGTCTGAATTTCTGTTCAGGGAGGTCAGTGGGTTAGAGAAACTTGAGCAATGTGTTGACTTCAGACAAGAAACCTTCACTTATAATAGGTGGAGTCAAAGTTCCATGCATTTATTATAAAACCACCCAGTATCTCTTGTCATTTTGGAAATTGCTCTTGGAGCAAAAAGAGGATAGTCATAAAACCAAAAGGATTCATTAAAGAAAATGTACTTATTAATTAGATTGATTATGGAAGGGAGCTATTTACCAGGCTGCAAATTACTCCCTTGTCCCAAATTTATATCGTGATTTGGTTTGAAATGTGGAACTTAGAATAAAACTCTAGGGTGGGGATGTTTAGGCTCAGGATTTTGAGCCTAGGTTTCTCTGTGTCAGAAGTCCCTCAAAAGGTGTGGGCTGTAGATGTTGCTCTCAGGTATAGTAAAGTAGCTCTGCCTCTCACTCACTCTCTGTTACTTCCCCCATTTTCTCCATATCTGAAAATTTATCAGGTTTAGAGAACACTCCATCCATATTTCCCTCTTGTTTATATTCAAGCTCAAGACTGCATCTCCCACTCCCACACATCCCTTCTACATTCTTTCCTTTGATTTATTTACTCTTCTATCTTAGTGGCATATTATTCTACTCACTGGCTGAAGTCAACATTGCCATGTTAGGTTCCATTACCATTGACCAAGGGCTATTATAAAATACAAAAGGCAAAAACATGAATATCAGTGATGCGCAGACTAAGACACAAAGAGAGGATTCCTGAGCATGAAAACGGTGCTTTGCTACCAGAAATGTCATGGATGGAAACCAAAACTGACACCAACTTCTCTTCAATATGGTGTTAGAATAAATTCATTTTCAAAAAGATCTATTGAAGAATGACTCTAAAATATATGTCTAAGTTAATGATGGACTCACTTTTATTAGAAATCATCTTGAATGGATGGACTTAGAAATTACATGGAAACTCTCTAGAACACATTCAGGAAAACAAGGCAGGACACAAGTTGGTGTGGGAGAAGCTCCGACTCAAGAGGCCACACACAGCCAGATCCATTAGGCTTGAGGAAACAGGTGGGGTTGCTTAGCCTTTAGCTGGCAGAAGAACCCAGTTAGTGGAGAAGTTGAGTCAGGAGTGAAGTAAGAGGGACAGAGTCTATATCATGGTTTTAGAAAGCATGCTCCATATAAAGTGCTTTAGAAATGATCTCAATGCTTTTTTAAATTAAGGTTTCAGGGTTTCTCCACAGACCTGAAGAATCAGACAAACTCTGTCAGCAGACTCTCACATAGCTGGTTCTGAGGGCTTAAACAATGTTTTCAGGACCTGGTTTCTCTTTCACTCCATTGCTGAGTGTTAAAGGAATTGGTTCTTATAATTGTGGAGGCTCAGCAAGTATAAAACCTGATGGGGGAAGCTCACTGGCTGGAGCATTGGGGAAGAATTACAGTGTTGAGTTTAAAAGCAGAAGCCTGATGGACCAGCAAGAGCCAATATTGCAGGTCAAGTCTGAAGGTAGTCTGCTGGCAGAGTTCCCACCAGCTTGGGGGGAGATCAGCCTTTGGTTCTAGACAGGACTTCCCCTGTTTGGATGAGGCCCACCCATGCTATGGAGAGCAAGATGTATTCAAAATACACCAATCTAAATATAGTCTCATCCAAAAGCACTCTCAACAGAGACATCCAAAATGATGTTTGGCCAACTATCTGGACTCTGTGGCTCTGTCATATTGATACATAAAATTAACTTCATCCAATCTAACCATTATTCTTAAAAGAAGAAGAAATTTGGATGTACCAAGGAAGCACACAAAAGACACAACGAGAGAATCACTACCTGCAAGCTTAGGAGAAAGTCCAGCTGCTAGTATCTTGACCTGGTACTTCTAACCTACAGAGTAGGAGGAAATAAGTTTCTGTTGTTCAAATGCTCCATCCCAGGCTGTGGTATTTTGCTATAGTGACCCTGACAAACTGACACAGTGCTCAACTGTAGCCAGTCACCCTCGAAGTGGGTGGCGCTCTCTGATTGGCCAGGTAGAGACAAGTGCTCATCCTCATTGCTGTAAAAGCAGAAGTCATGTGTTTGACAATCCCACAAGGATCATGAAGATTAGGAGAGGTCTGTGAAGTCTCCAAAGAGGTTTGAACAAGCAATCACTTCTGAATCAATGCCTCTCACTGTAATAATGCTCTTCCCTGTGATTGAATCCAGAGGGCCATTGTAAGGGAGGAATCGAACAAAAATCAAGGCTACTCATTGAAATATACTGGCCCGGAAATGCAAAAGGTATGTGCCCAGGCAGGAAATAACACTCTTGTGTGTTTTCAGATTATACACATATTACAGGGCAGCAAGCCATATCATTTCTTCAAGAACATTGGCTATCAGCATAAAGATGGATCTCCAGGTCAAGTTGAACCCTAAAAGTTGCTTAGTTTTCACATTGGTTGAACTGAAGCTTAGGGACCACCCTGTACATGGCTGATAACTGTGTTCACAGAGATTTTGTTGGGGAGTACTTGCTCCATATGATTTAAATAACTCCTTTTGGGGAGAATTTCACATCTGAGAGGCAGATTTCCAACTTCATATGTCATCAAGATATGGTTGCTTTTTAGCTCATGACCAGGCTCTGGTCAACTCGTGTGTTGTCAGAGGTATAGACAGCTTTATTTACTGAGGACATGAAGCAGCCAGTGCAGTATCCAGGAAACGGAGTTAGTGCTGCTCTCCTGAGGTCTCTGGGGTTCCTCCCACTACAAAATCAGCTCTGAATCCATGGCAGATGATGGGTGCTCATTACAGTGGTAACAGTGGTGATAGTAATGATGATTACAAGGATGATGCTGAATTGCTAGTTATGATTCTAATTTCCCTTTCAACCAGGCTCTGCTTTAAGTGTTTTATTTTATTTACTCATTTAATCTTCAAAATTGCTCAACCAAGAAGACAGCATTTTAGCCAATTTGACAGATAAAAACATGGACAGAGTTTAGTTGCACAAGTCTTCAAACTTGGTAAATATTAAGGAAGATGAAATAGTACTGAAGTCAAAAGCCTGGCTCTAATGGCAGTCATGGGGTTTCATAACTGATCTTGAACATATCCCTCCTAACTAATATTATAAATCCTTCCACTAACACCTCCCAACCCCTCTGCTCAACCACCCTGGCCTCTGGTAACCACTGTTCTAGTCTTTTAAAAATATTCTCAACTTAAAAACAAAATGTATGTAAGGTAGCACATGTTACCTAGCTAGGTTTAGTCACTCCATAAGGTATAGCTGTTTTAAGACGTCATGTTGTAAATGAAAGATACATACAATTTTATCTGTCAATTTTAAAACAGGCCTAGTTGTGAAAGTTTTCTAGTCATGGTTAATAGGATCAATGAACCTTGATAACTTGGCACTTTTCCTTAGAGTACTTAAGAATTTCCCCAGGGATTTTAGGAGGCACACCCTCCTGGATCCAGAGAGGGCTTGCCTTCTACAGACTGAAAGGATTCTTGTGAATTCCAAAGCCCTTCCGCTTCTGAGATTCTGCTGAGTGGCTTCCAACATTTTCTCAAAATGAAATATTTGAAACAGACAACAGTCAGCATTAGCTTATCTGTACGGTGGTAGCCTGGGATTTCTATTCCCTGAAGAAAATGCCATCTGTCTGTCTCTGGCATGCTCAGTCCTTTAGATTGCTAATTTCATGGATATGTGTGTGTGTATCTAAGAAGTTATTTTTAAAAAATAATTTCTGTTGAAGGTCATCTAGATCTAGGTTGGTTCTACAGTCTAGCTATTGTGAATTGAGCTGCTATAAATGGATAAAGAAGCTGTGGTATATATATATATATTGATATATATAGAGAGATATATATTGATTCATATATATATGAATGTATATATAGATATATATTGATATATATATATATTGATATATATTGATTCATATATATTCATATATATATTCATATATATATATGAATGGACTACTACTCAACCATTAAGAAGAATAATATTATGGCATTTGCAGATAAATGGATGGAATTGGAGAATATCATGCTAAGTGAAATTAGCCAATTCCAAAAAAATAAAGGCCAAATGTTTTCCCTGATAAGTGGATGATGATATAGAATCTGGTTGAAGGGGGTGGGGGGTGAGAGAAGAATGGAGGAACTTCAGATTATGGAGAGGGAAATGAGAGGGGGAGGGGCGGGGGTATGAAAAAAACATTTCTGAGCTATTGTTTTTCTGAAATCACAGAAATATGAGCTCTCATGTGACAGGTTCCTCCAACATGTGTTTCCCAAACTATTGAAATCACTCTATAATAGCCAGGTATAATGGCCCCACTATAAATTCAGTACTTTCACAATGTTATAAATTGCATGTCAGTATGAGATCTGGCAAAGATGATGTCATCGATAAATTTAATGAAAATCATTGGGTTTCTCTCCTGATGATAGTGTTGAAATATTTGGTTGATTGATAAATGGATTGTTCTCACAGGTGTCAGGAGAGGAGTTCAAGTTCTCATATATTAATTAATAACAAATAACAGGGACTATACATCATTGAACAATCATAAATATTCCTACATAACAGAGGTATAGCACCTTATGCACTGGGCTGATAAATCACTAAACCTGATCACCTCCTTGAAAATTTATTGAATAAATAAATAAGGAAGGGAGAATTCTTCCACAGGGTCAGTGAGGGTCTCAGAGACCTTGGTCTTTGAGGTTCAAATTTGTTGATTTCCTTTTTTTCTTCTGTGAAGATTCCGGTAACAGCTCCAACTCCTATAGTTGAATTGCCACCTGCTGTTTGTGACCACAGCCTTTTCTTGCCTGAACTTCCTGTGGGATTCATGAGGTTATCCTAGATTCTCTTATCTCCCTGTTCCTGATGTAAGCACAAGAGCAATGGAGGCGTTCTAAGACTTTTGCTTCATCTCTTACTACATGACTTAGTTGGAGAGTAAAAGGCTGCTGATCCACCTGCTCAACACACATGAAAACTTTTGGATGAAGCCCCAATAGTGGAAGTAGACAGAAATTAAGAAACCAAGAGCACCAAGGATTGTGGGTCTGGCAAAAACATGGACAGCACATGCTTTCACACCACATTCATTGCTTGGGCACATGAAACTCTTAGATGCACTTGCTTCAATTCCCTAAGACATGTCTCTTAACTAAGTAGCTGGTGTAGAATCTTGGCTTAGGGGCCAATTTTTTATGCTAAATTAAAAGCTACAAAAGTAACAAATGCAAGGATAATCAGAGTGAACATGATACTGTTCCAAAAGACTCCTGCTCTAAGACCACTTACGTTCCAATCT
>JAJEJO010000742.1:328977-364087 GCA_020662805.1 Glaucomys volans
GTACTGAGGACAAAAATTAAATTCTGTATATCACAACTTACTTTCTCATTTTACTTCTTTCCTTCTCAAGAGAACTCTAGTAGACAGTGAAGTCAGGGACAGAAGCTCAGCTTGGAATCTGTTATAAGGCCACATTGAACATCCTGCTATAGCCATAGCATCAAAAAATGCCCTGACCTCATACATGAGAATCCACATGTAACATCATGTAAAAAGCACACATCCAAGACCTGTCAATCAGAAGGAGGGAAAGGAATATTGGAAAGGTGAGAAAACCCCAGTGATTGCAGCAGTGTGTCATGAAAAGTGGCTCAGCTATGCCATGGTGACAAACAAAAATTACACTCATTGAAATGGGTGATGTAGAGAAGGAGGACAATCATTTTCAACTACTATTCTTTAGGCCATTCCAATGGTTTCCATTCAAAATCATATAGATTTCTCCAGGCAGGATGTAAAACCCTTCTTTTCCCACCACCTGACTCCACAGTGATTGGCAAGAACTTGTCACATATGAAAGTTAAGAGTATGAGCTCAATGTCCTCACTGGTGAGCTAAAGGGAAGTTTGTGAACCTACTCAAAGCTTTGATTATTAAAAACCATGATTCTCTCACAATACTGTGAGACAAATGAATTCACTTCAGTTCTCTGAATCTCAGTCTCCTCCTCTTTAAAATGGGGATCATAGCACCCACTCTCAAAATTGTTATGAAGATAAAATGAACTGATGTAAGTAAAGTGCTCAGGACAGTGTCTACCACACAATAATTTACTCAGTTAGTGGAAGAAGGTGACATCACCATTGCTCATAGTGGAGATTTGGGTTGTAAGATTTGTCTCCTAAGAGCATTTGATGACAGAAGGGTGTTATTTGGGATGAAATAAACTCCTGCCACCAGAGAGGCTGCTGAGCAGCATTTCTAGCCTGGTAGGCTGCTCTTTTGAGTCTGGAAGGCTCAGTACCCCAAGTTTCCTGACACCACTATTTAATTTCCAGGTGGGGACGCCTGTCTCATTTATTGCTCCTGTTCCACATTTTCCTACACACCAGTCTGATTAAATTATATATATACATTTGCATTTTTAAGAGAATACTGACACTTTCTTCAAAGAAATCCATTTTTCCTGGACAATGGACTTCCAATCCCATCACACGGCTACCTTCCCCAGGTTTTCACTGGATGTGAATAACAACTAGGAAAGATGTTTGAATAAATGAGATGAAATGCTATAAAGAAGTTTGGATTTCTTAAAGCAGAATTTTTTTCTTTTCCTTTCTCTGAGTGATGTGTTCGAATAATGAAGAATAATGTTTATGTCAATCACAGAACAAAGGACAGATCTTTGGTTTGCTTCAGAAAAAAAATCTAATGTTTATGTTGCTCAAAAGAAAACTTTTGAGTTTTAACCAAACTATACCTGATTAATTTTTTGGCTTCAAAAATAATGAAAGGATTTGAAAAATGTCTTTAACTATTTCCTATCAGAAAGCATAGAGCAGATTTTAATGAGGAGAAGCTAGACTGCAGCATCAGCTGGAGCAATGGCTTTTCAAATACAGATGGTCTTAGGAATATCCAATGGACTTCATCAAAATGCAGGTTCTGATTCAGTAGGACCTGGGTGGGTCCCCTGATTCTTCATTCTTTAACAGACTCCCAGAGCAGTGGCGAGTGGAGAGACATACACAAAAACCTAACAAATAATGTCATATAATAAAAATCCACAAAAAGTGCTATGAGAATATAGAAGGAGCAGGAAATGAATTTTTCCTGAGAGAATCAGGAAAGTCATTACAGAGGCTGTGGTGTTTGAATAGACTCTTGGAAGGAGGGAAACGTGTTTTAGGTGTGTGGATGAGGTAGAATGTGAGTGAGAAATTGTTTGTTATGTCTTCTTGCCTTGAATCTGAGTGGCCTTTATGACTGGTTTGACTAATAGAATGTGGTAGAACTGACATTATAACAGTGTCTGGTCAAAAGTCTTAAAAACCTGAAACTTTACTCTGTTGGCGTCTTAACCATTCTATCTTGGAGCCTGAGCCACTGTGTAAGAAATCTGATGTCCTGTTGGAAAGATCACCTGGAGAGGTCCTGAGATTACTTATGAGAGGAAGTTTCCAAGAAACCAAGAGAACGGGGGTTTCAGTGAAACTACTTGGACCCTCTAGACTAGCCCTCAAATAGCCCACTGAAAGAGCTCAGTGATGCAAAGAGCAAATAGTCATCTAACTGAATATGTCCCAAGTTCATGAGATACTATAAAATGGTTGTTGCCTAAATCATTCACTTTGGGGATGGTTTCTTACGCAGCCATGGATCACAGGTAGCCTTTCATATCTGGTAACTACTTAGGAACCTATGAATATTCTCTTCCTAGCCTGTCATTGCAGTCTTACAGAAGATATTAAGAAAGAATTAAAAAAAAACCAAGAAGCTGGCTTCTGACTTTTAGAATATTATTTTCCATGATTATGGTTAGCATGTGCTGGTAGTGGTAGGAGTAAGCACATATGTAAAAATCTTCTGGGTAATGGCACTTATCAAAACTCTCCAGTTGTATGTGATACATTTCATTCCAGAGATTACTCACTAATTTTTGGATATTAGAGATAGAAGGGTTTTAGAAATAATTTAGACTAACCATTTATTTTACAAATAAAGAAACTAAAGCCATGGATGTTAAATCACTGGCTTAAGTAGAGTACTGGGAATAAAACTCAGAGGAGAATGAATTATAATGCAGTATTAGGTATATGTATATATAAATCAATTGCTGTGGATTGATTTTGCCATCATTACTTATTAATGCTGCGAAGTGAATGAATAAGTTGAGATTTTCAATCAAGGAATGTAATGAACTACCAATCTTTCTTAAATCTGGCTGCACATTAAAATCACTTGTGCTTATTTCAAAAAATCATTTTTCAGAACCTGGGCCTGTGGATTATAATTGCACTGGTGTGTGGGTGGTCTAAGAAATTGCTCTCTTTTTGGTAGCAACCCTGGAATTAAAAACTAATTTATTAAGCAATTTTGAGGTTTAAAGTTTAATAAGCTTATATAATATTAATTGCAGCCTTTTGTTCTTTAACCACCATGCATGATTTGTGTGATTTCTAATTCATGTCGTTTGTGTATCTTCTATTTAATAGAATATTTTTTCAACCACTTGCATTGACTTTACCTTAAAATGTTTAATGTGTATTTAAATGCATCTAACACAAACTTTTCTTCTTCATTTAAAAAGCATCTTTATTTCTTGATAAAGTATTGTATGTTTTGCCATCCTTTTCTTACTTGTGTGTGGGATATCCAGATGCAAAGCAGGACCAGTTACTTGCCGCTGTGACACCATTCCACATAAAGTTATAAATCATCCAAGCAGGAGTTATTTGTCAAACACACATATTCTTGAATAAATTAGCTTTGTGTTAAGAGTGTGCTGGATTTATTAGCTAGCTGTTGCTAAATAATTTATCATACCCTCATTTGTTTGAATAAAATTTTGAAAAAACCATAATAAGATTAAATAATAGTATTTGCATCTAGAATTAATGTATTAGAGGAAATGTAATTACAGCTCTTTGACATATCATGAAAACCATTACAGTGATTTTTAATTGCCCAACGCCTGGTGTATTCAAATGGGCACAATATACATTATTTAATGACATTTTTTATTTGCAAATAGAAACTTTAAAAATGGTTGAACCATAGGGGAACTTGTTAAACGATACAGGAGCTCTCTCTCTGTGTTATTGCTTTCAATTACTTATGAATCTGTATTCATTTTAAAAGAAAATATTGAAAAGAATGCTTGATGCTCCCCAGTATTTCATATATCACCCCCTCACATGAGTCCTTCTCCTTGTATGAGATGAGGAGAAAATAATAATAATCTCATGAATTTGTTAATTTGACAGATGCTTTGATTTTTCCTGAGATTCAGACTGAATTCCAACATCTTAGGAACTCATACATCTTCACAGGACATCTCTGAAATGCTACAGTACTGAAAGGAAAATATAGTACCTGCTATTACAAAGCCCAAGGCAAAAGCATGTTCTGATTTGATAGAGTGGGTAATTTTAGTTGTATTGCTGTAGGGTCCAGTGGGCTGGTTTTTGCTCAGGTGGCCAGAAAATAGAAGGGACTGAGGTGTAGCCTGGTGGTTAAGTGAGCAGGCTATGTCAGACAGAAGTACTAGGGAGCTGGGCCAGCAACTTCCTACCTACTTGACTTTAGTCATATTTCATAACTTTCCTTGCCTCCACTGTCTCATTTTAAAATAGAATTAAAATAGTGCTCACTATTTAGGATGCCTTCAAGGACTAAATCATAGAATACACATTCCTGACAATCAGTAAACTCTCAGTTATGGGGAGCTGGGAGCAGGGGTACCTTGGTTGATTGCTACTGACTCAAAACATTCAAAGAAACAGCTGAAGTCACTGAGGCTTTCTGCATTCAGGTTGTATCTTATCTAGTTCCTTGGTGAGTCCTTTCCAGGTTAGGGAGTTGATCAGCATCCTCAGCCCTCCAGGTCATGGGATGACGTGCCTGCCATTAGGTCAGGCATTGATTGTACCTGTTTTGTATCCAGACTCCTGAGCACCCGTCCGGTCACAACCTTCTCAACACACACACTTTCTTCTATGTTGATTCAGTCTTTGTTTTTGTGCTATTCTTGGTGTTTCTTTGCCCTGCACCTGGTTTTCAGCTGAGACTAAAGCATGTCCCTGGATCCTTGGCCGCCTTACTTCCCCTTACCATCACTCTCTACAGAAGTGAATTATGTCCACCACCAGTCATAGGTTGACATATTGATGTAAATAGGCCAGTTTCCCAGAGGCTTGGTACTTGTGCCCACCTGGATTAGATCACTATAATGCCATTTCTGGATTAGACATGTAATCATCATCAGAATATGTCTGAAAGTCCCCTGAGATCGCCACATCTTTCTACATTGTTGTGGAATGCTAGCTATGTGCAAGGACCAGCCCTTTAGGTTGGTCCATTTCTTTAGTCCAGTCAAAACTTCCTCCTTACTTTCAGCCTGTGTAACTTATATTCCAGCCTGCACTGCATTTGAGACCAAATGTGGCAACTGAGTTTTCACATCATGTTCAATTTTCTCTTACCAATCAAGAGGTTTTGGGGTAAAAAAGAGTGGAAGTTTGGCATTCTTAATAGCAGACTTTGTGGGACCAAAAGCCTTTTTATAATATGATCCTTGCTGATTTTTCCCATTTTGTTCTGTGCTCAAGAATCTCATTAGCAACAAGGGTTCAAAAGCATCATAGCTCATATCTATACCTGGAAAAATATATATATTTATATAACTTATATAATATTTTATATATATGTGTGTGTATATACCTATATCTATCTATCTATCTATCTATCTATCTATCTATATAATTTCCAGAATTCCAGCAAAAACTTAGCTAGGGTTGTATATTTTCTTATTTTTCTATAATACACCAATTGGATGTATAACATTTGTGGTAAACTAGTTATCAAAACAAGCTCAGATGCATTATAACACATTGAGAGGATTTCAAAAGCATCATTCTTATCCAGGAAGTCATTGGGGGAAGATTGTATTTCTTTTTGCTGCAAAACTGGGCTTATTCAAAGGTTTCAAAGAAAATAAGATACTTAGATATACATTTAACAAAACATATCCATGATCTATAAGATGGAAATTCTAAAATGTCAAAGAAAAAAAGCAGAAGAGACCTAAGTAAAGAAATATACCATGTTCATGATTGAAGAACTCAGCATAGTAATGGTAACAATTCTTCTTATTGATGTTTGGGTTTACTGCAATTCCTCTCAAAATTTTAGCAATGCTTTGAAGATAGGCACACAACAACCGGGATGAATCTCAAGGGATTTAAGCTGAGTAAGTAGGAAAAAGCATGTTTCAAATATTACCTACTACACAGTTTCATTTGTGGGACATTTTGAAATAACTTTATTTTATAACTAGAGAACAGATAATTGATTGCCAGTGGTTAAGGATGAAATTCTCATCTAATCTAGGGTAGATTAATAAAGATAAAAAAAAATAAAAATTAAAATTAAAAAACAAAAATATCTTTCATAGTTGTATAGGTTAAAACTCTCAAATCAAGTGTTGGTAGGATTATGCTTCCCCAAAACATGTAAGGGAGAAAGATCCTATGCCTCTTTCAGTTTCTGGAAGCTTCATGAATTCCTTGGTTTGGGCAATCTCTTGTGTCTTCACTGGTTGTCTTCCCTCTTCACATTTCTGTCTCTTCTTTCCCTATAAGACACCTGTCATAGTGGATTGAGATTCAGCCACCTGAATCACATCATTATAACTTGACTATATCTGCAGAGTCCCTATTTCCAAATAAGGCCATGTTCACATTATTAGTAGTTAAGACTTCAACATACCTTGGATAGAGACATAATTCTACCCCTAACATTACCCCAATAAAATATTTTATTAAAAATAACAAGGAGGGTCTTCATAATAAGGGCAGCTAAAGTGGTTGGTAAGCAACACAGAGGTTGGTAAGCAACACAGAGGCGACTTCAAGAAACTTCTCTGACAAGATATGGAATATATTGAAATTCAGAGGGATCAATTTGTGATTTTTGTGCATGACTGAGTAAGGAAAGTACAAAGTTTGATATTTGTAGGATTTACCTATAATTATTCCTATGGGGAGTGTTTTTAGTGTTTTTGCTAATTTTAGTTTGAAGAGAGGTTACAGTGACTTGGGAATGTTGAAACTAGCAAAAATTAAGACATTGTCAGAGATAGAATCAATACATACTCATATATTAAATCACAACCCTTGAGTCTCTGAAATAAAAGAGCTTTTTGAGTCATTACAGATGCTTAGCTAGAAGAGGACCAGGTCCTGGTTCCACAACTACAGCAGCGAGGCTAGATAGCAATTCAAAAACTTGTCCACTGGACATAAGAGCCAAGAGCCCTTTTATAACAGTAGTTTGGGGCAGGAAGTCATAAGTCGTTTACATTGAACCCAAACTGGCATTAGAAAAGCAGGGTAGGATAATGCAAAATAGGTAATATTTGTGGATAGGAAGATAGTGCATAGGAGAAGTACTTGTTGCTTATAGAGTGGGTAGGGTTGATGGTCTGGAAATTTAATTCCTAAGCAGAACACAGTGGCACATAGTGGTTGGTAGCCTGGGGTTTAATATAAGGTTTCAGATGCATTCAGCAATGTGGAATAGTCTTTTTGTTGGTTAACAAAAAGACTATTCTCAACTGTTAGCTGACTGAATTCCTTTCTCTCTCCTTCCCTCTATCCTTTGGCCCTTATGATTAAATTTGGACATCTTTGAAATTTTCTTTTGTAACACAGTATAGTTGAATTTATCAATAAATCTATGTAAAGCCCAAAATACAGAGCCAGACATACATTGTCCCTTAAATATAAGCAAAAATTACATTTTATTTATAATTTGTTAGCTTGTCTTAATATGAAATCAGTCATTTTACTCCTTCAAAATACCTGAGGTCTTTGGGGCTGAAAATAAAACCAGACAAAACTCCAAAGTGAAGAGTTTGGGGTGGTATAAAGATGAAATCACCAAGCTCTTCCTGGAGAACATAAGTGTACAAAGAAAAATTTTCTTTCAAAGCATTTTCTAAATTCAAATTCAGGCACAATTTGATTAGAGGGCATTTGCATTACTACATGTAGTCATGAAAAGTTAACGTGACCTGGTGGAAACCCATTGCAACTTCTAGGACATCAATACTAAATCAGTTCCTTCCTGCTCTCTGGAAATTGAAAAAACAAGCACTCATTAGAGTCAGATAGGAGAGCATCTTTTCTCTGTTCAAGAGTTCTGCAGAGTGTCAATCAATTGCCAGAACTGAGATATACAGATCTATTTTTTTAATTTTTATTTTTGTGGTAGTGGGAATGGAACCCAGGGGTTCTCTACCACTGAGCTATATCCCCATAAATTTTCATTTTAAGACAGGATCATGCTAAATTTACTGGGCTGACCTTGACCTCGTGATCTTCCTGCCTCAGTTTCCTGAGTAGCTGGAATTACAGGCATGCATGGCTGAGCCTGGCTTAATTTGTATTTTTTAAAGTCATCTGCATTTTCTTTCACTTTTTTTCCTGTTCAACATCTCTATTTTTATCACTCTTATCCACAAAGATGAAGTTCTTATTTAGACTGAAACATGATCTCTTTTCAAATGAAAACCATTTATGAAAGCACGTTGATGGGATTGTGCCTAAACAAGGATATATTCTCTAATTAGCTCTTTTCAATTGCTCACGTTGCATAATTAAAGCTCATTGAGGTCAATTCAAATGAAGAAATGTGTTCTTTATTTTTTTAAAGTATCATTTAAAATGGTTTTCAGGCTGAGGTGGGTAATGAAATTGAATCTGGAGCCCTCTCACCAGATACTAGAAGCTGTTAGTGTTGTAATATTTAAAAACCCATGATTGATCACTTAGATTATTTCAGCCTCATTTTTGCCCCTCACAAACATGATGACAAAGACTTTGATAATGCCACCTGCTCATAGAGCTGGAGGACAGGGGTTTGACATGTCCAAGACCATCTGCACTGTCCTTGAACTTCTTTGGAAATGAATGGGAGGACATGTTAACAGATATTCAGATGGTACTAGAAAATGCGTAGTGAGTTCTTGTTCCCAGAGGAGGTCTGAAGAGTTGCAGAGAGGGGACTTTGACTCAGGATGGGTGGTGGTCTTGATAAACCTTGCAGAAGTGAATTTAAGGATGTGTCAGAGACACAGATTTATTTAGAAAAGTGGAGACACATTCAAGGGAGAATGGGGGCTATGTTGCCAGAAACAGCACCCTAGCTAGGAGCTGGATTAGAAGTGGAGTCAGGGTTCAGGTGCACCATTTCAGGCCACTTTTTTTTCCTTGCACTAGTTACTGTTACTTTTTGCAGCCAAGGACATGGGCCAAGGGTGTAGGCTGGGTTTCTCACCAGTTGCTTGTTTTCCATTCCAACAGTTCATGGGCGTTTGATGCATTCCAATGATTCATGGCTACTCCTCTTTTGAGACTCACTATATCTTCCTTTTGCTCTATCTCCAAGTTCCTACCTCATTATCTGGTTCCTTGCCTAGCTTTTTTTGAAACCTTCTAGTTCATATATAAACCTTCTAAATGACATATGACTACTAATGCATTAAAAATATATATGTAATATATATATGTGTTACATGTGATATATATACATATATATAACAAATGAAATAAAAATAATGTGGAGAGTTTTGAATAAATGACCAAACTACATTCTAATCAGTTTTTAAAACTGGCATAATTAAATAATGGACATAAAGATGAATCCCTGGGTTTGAATACATTTCACATCCTGTCTAGGAATCACGCACTTTCTCTCCATCCCATGAACTGTAATTTGTAAGTGTGCCTCCTTACCCACAATGGCTGGAAATGCAATTAATCATGGCTGTCTTTGGCTGTTCTCTTTTTCAAAGGTCAGAGTTGACATTTTAATATAGCACCTGGGCATCTCTATTTATTTCTTTTTATATTATTTCAATGGAATAGCTTTGCTGGGAGAGTGGGTAATATGTTAACAAAGCCTTCTAAGAAATAGCATTAGTACTTCCTTTACAATAATGTAGCTGGGCTCCCCCATCTACCCAGCCAGTAAGAAAGGGAAGAAATATTTCACACATGAAGTCACAGAAATTACATGGATGGCTACATCCATCCTGATAAAGAAACCTGGCAAAGGAAGCACTATGTTTAAGTATATCTGGATTTAAAATTTTTATTAGGGTTGGACAATTTGAGAATTTGAAGAGTGAAATTTCCAGAAATGTTTGGCAATAGTGCAAATTCTATAATTCACCTATGGCATGGGGGGTGAGAGGGAATTAAAAAATGACAGAAAGCTTCAGGTAGAGTGAAGGGTCTCCATGGAGAAAAAGTACTAGAGGTGCTTGGTGCATTCATATGAAAAAGATGTTGACTTTATCTATTTAAAGGTTGTATTGACCTGGGCAGGTAGAGAGGACTTAGGTCAACATCAAAACACAGGAGCCCAGAAACTGGCAATTGCTGAACCTCTTGAAGCAGTTGACATGAGTCCATTATTAGTCATTTAAAGGTCCTGATTCATCTTTCCAATGCACTGAAATGTATTCAAGAGATCGAATCTTATTGGAGAAATTTGGGGCTGTCACATGCAGATTAAGGAGACTGAATTAATTGACCTCTCAGGGTTTTTTCTTATGACTTTGAGATCAGTTAAATTGTTATACATAACATTTGTTAAATGTTATTAATATTTGGTATTTTAAAGAATAAATACAACTCATTAGATGAAGGGGAATGAAAGGAAGGGAGGAAGGATGGGAATAGGAAAGACAGTAGAAAAAATTGGACATAGCTTTACATGATCAGTGTAACTCCTCTATATCATGTGCAACCACAAGAATGGAAGTTATAATGCAGTTATATTCCCTGTATGTGTAATATGTCAAAATACATTCCAATGTCATGTATAACAGAAAAGAACAAATTAAAAAGAATAAATACGACCTTCTCCAAAGAGAATCAAAAGTTTTCCTTGTACACAATGGATTCTAAATCATAGTAAAATTCCACTCTAGAGATGAGAAGGAGCATCATTTCTATGGAAACCATAAACAGTGTGACAGTAATGATTATCTAATTTCTAACCACTTTTCATTTTTCCATCACAAAATTAAAATACTTACATCTATGTGTAAATATTAGGTATTTGATCCATTTGACTTATGTAAAAGGCTTGTTTTATTTTTTCTCTTTCTTCCTCTGCTGTAATGAACATTGTGCCACAGAAGCTCTACCTCTAGTATATCAAAGCTTTTTTCTCTCTGGACCATTAGAGCGTGTTCTCCACTTTGATTCTGAAAGTGATGCAAAGACTGCTTCAGAAGCAGGGTATGAGTCTCTCCCCTCAGGTGAAAAATAGATGAACACTTATGATGTGGTGACTCCCAAGCTTCATTTTGCAGTCCGGTATTTATAGTTTCAGTAAGGCAAAGGATTTCAAAAACCATATTGTCTGGCTTTCAGAAAAAAATGTCTAACATGAATGGATAGGGGTTGTATTTTATTGGACCATGAGCAAAAAGCAAAGGAGGTAAAGAACAGAACTGGAAGAAATTGGGTTAGAAAGCGATGCAGTGCCCACTTGTCTGGATGTGTGAGAAGAGATTCCAGGAAGACACAGAGGTTGCTTAGATTGAGGCTGACTAGGGAGGGGACTGTACAGTTAGCTGATCATATCATATCTTCAGCAAAAGATTCCTTCCATCTTTGAATTGGATCACTTCTAGAACCAAAGGTTCCCCTTTGCTTTTATAATGACAAAAGCCAAGTATAAAGGGGGAGAGCAAGAATACAAATATTTGTGCCCTATTTTATAAGAACATGACATGTATCAACTCGGTTCTTAAGTGCTTTGAAAGCATTTGTGAAATTTATATTGGATCCAGGTTATATAGCATCTCAAGCTGTATCTCAGAAAAACTTACCACAACCCTGTTAGGTGGGTACTAATATCAGCCTATTATAAATATGAGGATGCTGAGCCTCAACCAATTTAAGTAACTTATACAGAGCTTCATTACAAATGGTAGGGGTAGGGACTGAATCTATTTTTATTAGGACAGCATGCTTTTAATCAAAGTTCTGAATAGCTAGGGGACTATTAGTATGAGGCCAATTTCTTAGACAACTGGAGTAAGTACTACTTACATTTTAAAATGAATTTTTAGAAGAGTGGTAGGCATTCAAATGTTTCATTTTGTGCAATTAATGATTCGTGCCTCCTGCTTGTCACCATGCACTCATACAATGAACCAAGCATCATCGAAGTGAACTTCGACATTTCTAGATGTGTGTTGACAACCAATTGTATGAGACCCTGTGGGAAAAGTCAGCAGTTTTTAAACAGAAAGGAAAAGATTTACAAAGAAAACTCTATTACAAAATCATCAAGCTCTTCTTGCTTAAGGTAAAAAACTTACAACATGTTGGAAAAATATGAGATTACAAATGACTGCAAACCACCATCTAGATCTTTGCTCTTGTGTTTATGCCTGAGGCCTTTTTATTTGATCAGTGTTTTATTAATGGACTTGAACCAATGTGCAAGCTGGTAAAAGCTGCAATACCTGTGGTATAAAATATATGGTCTGAAAAATGCTCCCCCCATCCAGGTGCAATGCATCATGGAAGTCAATTTAGCATGGGTGACGTTAATAGATGGTTGAGAGCTGGGAAATTTTTCAGGTAAGCAAGCACAGCCAAATTAATCCATGTGGGAAGAAGAAATTCATAAGACAGGAGAGCTCTTCTTAAATGTATTATTATTTATTATTACTATGATTATTATTATTTATTATTATTATTATTTCCAAAGTTTCCATTTTCACAGATTACACTATAGGCAGAATTAGGCTCTGTCATTAGATAATGTATTATAGGTGGTACATTCAAGATCAGGCTTTGAAAATCCTGTGGTACCAGAATAAGTTCCCTTATTGAATACAGAGATCTAGGGAAATATTATTTTTTTGGTCACCTACATAGCTGACATACGCAAGAGCAAGTACTCAGTGACTAGTGAATGAATGGAAGAAGTAGGATATGAAGAGGAGGGAGTGTGCAATGAATGGTCCCAGGAGTCAGAACTGACCTGCATGATTAAGGATTCTAAAGCAGATTTGTTTATTTCAGGATTTTAATATGTAACTGGTTATATTTCAGAATTCAGGTTTTGTTGTATTTTTTTATCAAATCCACATAATTTATTTCTGGATGGGATTTCAAGGATCATCCACTATTCTATAGGTGAAAAAAAATGAGGTTTGTTTGGAGAATTTAATAATCATATAATGCCATCCTTTTAAATAATAGAAGATCTAGGATTAGAACACAGATTTTATGAGATTCTCTTTAATATGCAGGAAATTTTTCCCCAATGAATTGAGCCTTTAGGTCAAGATTAATATAATTGAAGAAAATATAATTTTCTTTCCCTGCGATTATTTCCCCAACAGTTTTATTGATAATGTGACTGACAAAGAGTATTTGCAAATCATATACCTGATAAAGTGCTTGTAGGCAAAATATATGAAGGGCCCTTATAATTCTATATTGAAGCAGCCTATGTGTCATTTGGAAGATGGAAATGGACTCGCACTGACATGCTTCCATGTAATTATACAAATGATCTCAGACACCATGAGATAATGTTTAATATCATCAGTCATTAGGAAAATGCAATGAGATACCATTTCATACCTACCTAAGAAGAACGAAATTTTTAAAAAGCAGATAATTAGAAGTGTAGGCAAGGATGTAGAGATATTGGAATATATTGGAATTCTCATACATTGCTAGAGGAGTTGTATCACCATTTTTGTAAACAGTCTCTCAGTTCCTTAAATGTTAAATATAATATGTTTTTATGTGATAACCCAACAGTCACACTCCAAGGTACAGGCTCTAGAGAAGTGAAGACGTGAGTCCACACAAAAATTCACATGCACATGTTCACATAAGCATTATTGATGGTAGAAAAAAGAAAAAATAATAATCCAATACTGCCTAATGATACATGAAATGATGCAATGTGGTCTCTACCCCTACAAATAGATGCTGTCAGCCATCACAAGGAAGGAAGTACTGAGCACCTTATGCATGGGTGAAATTGGGGGCATTATGCTGTGAAGCCAGATGCAAAAGGCAACCTAATGCATGATTCCGGGGAAAATTGACCAGGATCATGAATTTGGGACAAGCAAAGATTCACAGGTACATTGAGGCACAGGAAAGCTTTATGGTAGAAAGAAGGGAGGCCTTAGTGTCATTGTCCCAAGCTGCTGATGGGGAGGCTAAATAGAGACCAGACCAAGCCTCCAAAGTAGGGGGCACTTGTGCTTTACTCCAGTTGGTTTGATCTTGGAGACCCTGCCAAGAATTTAGGAATGCTGTTATCAATCAAATCCTGGTCACTTGGTGTCTGAAGGGTTTATTGTCTGACTCCCTGGATTGTTCACTGTAGGTAGTAGAATGAAGACTTGTAGGCTGCTTGCAGGTCAGAATTCTACTTTTATATGTAGTCTATTATGATTTGGTGTATTCAGTCTCTCAATGTATTATATAAAATGCCAAGAGTAGGCAGAGCCATACAGGCAAAAAGTAAATTCCATCTACTAGTCCTAGGAGTTGCTACACTATAGGATTGGGTAGTGATTGTCAATTTAATGTACAGGGTTGCTTTCCACATTGATGAATATGATCTAAAATTAGTTCATGATGCTGATTGTACAATGCTGCAAATACAGGAAACTATTGAGTTGTATACTCTATATGGTTGAACGTTGTTATTTAAATTACATATCAATAAAGGTTTTAAAATAACTAATGAGCAGCTTATAAACATTGATGTGGCTGCCTTACTCTAATATGCTAATTTTAAGTCCATTGGGTATAAACCAAGGAGTGGGATAACTGGGTCAAAAGGTGGGTCCATTCCAAGTTTTCTGAGGAATCTCCACACTGCTTTCCAAAGTGGCTGCACCAATTTGCAACTCCACCAGCAATGTAAAAGTGTGCCTTTTTCCCCACATCCTTGCCAACACTTACTGTTGCTTGTATTCTTGATAATAGTCATTCTAATTGGAGTAAGATGAAATCTTAGAGTTGTTTTAATTTGCATTTCTCTAATTACTAGAGTTATTGAACACTTTTTCATATATTTATTGATCACCTGTACATCCACTTATATAGAGTGTCTGTCCAGATCCTTGGCCCATTTATTGATTGGGTTCTTTGTGTTTTTGGTGTAAAGTTTTGTAAGTTCTGTGGAACCTAGATGCCCTACAACAGATGAATGGCTAAAGAAACTGTGCTATATATACACAATGGAATACTACTCACCCATAAAGAAGAATAATATTATGGCATCTGCAGATAAATGGGTGGAATTGGAGATTATCATGCTAAGGGAAATAAGTCAATCCTCCCTCACAAAAAGGCTGAATTTTTTCCCTGATAAGTGGATGATGATATAGAATTGAATAGGGGGCAGGGGGTGACAGAAGAATGGAGGAACTTTAGATTACAAAGAGGAAAATGAGAGGGGGAGGGAGTATGAAAAATGAGACAGACATCATTACCCTATGTACATGTATGATTACATGAATGGTATGAATATACATCATGCACAACCACAGAAATGAAAATTTGTACCCCATTTGTATACAATGAATTTAAATGAAGTCTGGAAAAATTAAAAAAAGAAATAAAACTAATGATTTTATCAATTTGAAATAATTTTTTAATTAAATTTTTTATTTTTTTAATTTGCTCTAATTAGTTATACATGACAGTAAAATGAATTTAGATACATTATACACAAATGCAGCACAACTTCTCCTTCCTCTGGCTGAACGTGCTGCGGAGTCACACGGGTAGTGTAGTCATACTTGTATATAGGGTAATAATGACCACCTCATTTCATTGTCCTTCCTATCCCCACACCTACTTCCCTCCCCTCACTCCCCTCTGCACAATCCAAAGCCCCTTAATTCTTCCCTCCCCTCCAGTTATGGATCAGCATCCACTTATCAGAGAAAACATTCAGCCTTTGTTTTTTTGTTTTTGTTTTTGTTTTTTTTTTTTTTTGCATGATCGACTTATTTCACTTAGTATGATATCCTCCAACTCCGTTCATTTACCTGCAAATGCCATAATTTCATTCTTCTGTAGGGCTCAGTAATATTCCATTGTTTATATGTAGCACATTTTCTTTTTCCATTCATCTGTTGAAGGGCATCTAGGTTGATTCCATACTTTAGCTGTTGTGAATTGAGCAACTATAAACATTGATGTGGCTATATCACTGTAGTAAGCAGATTTTAAGTCCTTTGGGTCTAAACCTAAGAGTGGGATAACTGTCAAAAGGTGTTTCCATTCCAAGTTTTCTAAAGAATCTCCATACTGCTTTCCGTTAATTGTACCAATTTGCAGTCCCACCAGCAGTACATGAGTGTACCTTTCTCCCCACATCTTTGCCAATACTTATTGTTGCTTGTAGTCTTGATTATTGTCATTCTGACTGGAGTGAGATGAAATCTTAGAGTAGTTTTGATTTGCATTTCCTGTAATTGCTAGAGATAATGAACATTTTTTCATATGCTTGTTGATTGATTGTGTATCTTCTGTGAAGTGTCTGCTCAGTTCCTTAACCCATTTATTGATTGGGTTATTTGGGTTTTGGTTTTAAGTTTTTTGAGTTCTTTATATATCCTTGGGTTTAGTGCTCTATCTGAGGTGTGTGTGGTAAAGATTTTCTCCAATTTTTTAGGCTCTCTCTTCACATTATTGATTGTTTCCTTTGCTGAGAAGAAGCTTTGTAGTTTGAGTACATCTCATTTATGGATTCTTGATTTTACTTCTTGTGCGTTAGGAATCTGCTTAAGGAAGTCAGTTCCTCAGCCTACATGGTGGAGATTTGGTTCCACTTTTTCTTCTATTAAGTGCAGGGTCTCTGTTCTAGTGCCTGTGTCCCTAATCCACTTTGAGTTGATTTTTGTGCAGGGTGAGAGATAGAGGTTTAATTTCATTTTGCTACATATGGATTTGGGATTTTTCCCAGCACCATCTGTTGAATAGGGTGTAAAATGATAATAGTTTGAATGCATTTGATTAAATGATGGGTAATTTAATTTTACCATTTTAATTTTTCTTAATTTGTTAGAGATTTTAAAATGATGTATGTGTCTAATGATTAATTTTTGTTTCACACCATTGGTTGAATGAGAATGCAGGCATTAAAAAGTGACGACACGTGAAGAATGCTATGAAGGGAAGTTTAGTAGGCTCTTTGGTTATGATTTTTGCTTTTTGTAATCATAGATGATGGAAGTGAAATCCCTAAGTTTGTCAGGACGATGAAGCAAGACCTATGCCTTTTCTTTTCTGGTTTGGAGCTCTTCCACTGCACAATTACCTTCATTGTATAAAAAGAATCACAGACTTTTATTAATTACTAATAGCTCCAAACATTTTTCACTGTATTGGGAAACTGTAAAAGTCAAGGACACTCCTTTCAATTAGAAAAAAATAAACATAGGAATGGTGATGAACTCTGTTGTTTGGTGTATATAATATCCATTCAAGCTTCTGGAAACAGCAGGTGAGCTTCCCCTTTGGGACACACCCTTCCCTCATGTAGTCCCTAAATTTTGGCATTGCAGGTCCTAGATACCTCCATTCTGGTCACAGTGATTGGTTCAGGAAGGAGAGCTTTAATTGGCCCAACCTTGACTTCAGGAAGGCAATCCCCTCTTTTGCTGAACTCAAAGCAGATGAAAATGTCTGTGATGGGTTTTAGAGGCTATTGAAATGGTGCAATGAGGTGAAGTTCCTTTGGCTCCTAAATTGAAAGAATGAGACCCATGTACAGTGGAGGGTGAAGTGACAGAATTTATTTCTTTACTTTACCAGAGGATGTATAGCTCCCACAAGGGAGCAGTCTTGAGTGGGTATCCTCTGAGTAGCTCCTCTCTAGGGTTTTATATGGGATTACTGGAGGTGATCTTTGAAACTCTTGGCTGATGACTTTGGGGGACAGGAGTTTCTTTGTCCAATCAGAGTGAGAAACTTGATGATCATTCACCTCTTGTCCAATCAGGATGTTGGTCACATGCTCTTCAAGTGCTTGTTCACATGCTTGACCACCTGCTGCCCAGCCCATCAGATACTCTGTACAGGGAATTATTGCAATCCAGGTCCACATCCTGTCTGCCTATCTGTTTATATCTCCTAGCTCCTGCTTTCACTATCACCTGGAGCTAACTGCCTGAAAGAAGAGACCGTTAGATCTCACACTGGATTCATCCCATTCCAAAACTGTTGTGGAGGTAAACATATTCTGTTTTTTTTTTTCTTTTTTCATTTTTTTTTTTTTTTACTCAGATGACTGGAAATGGGCTTCCTGAGCTGAGTTTCAGGTATATATCTTCTTTGTGAATCATCCTGTGGGCTTGTTTGGGGACAATGGCATTTATGAATACACAAATCTTTTTCCTGTGGGAGGGAGGTGATCATCAATCACATCCAACAATTGGTGAAAAGTTTTCAAGTTAGGCTTTGTCTAGATCACTTATACAATACATTCATATACTAAGTATAGTGAACTACACTTACAGAATACTGAAGTAGGAATGTGTAGTTTCAATTTTGCCCAATGTTCTGTCTCACCTCAGTCCTAGAATAACCTCAGAGCCACTGTTAGAGTTGAATTTATCTCATTAATTAAATTTTATGCACACACACCCAAACCACACATTATAGGTTAGATAAAGTGTCCTTTGGGGTTTCATTTGCATAGAATATTCTACAAATCTTACTGAGAATTTTGAGGAAGATTTGGCTTATGACTAAGGCTGTTACTTGAGTTGGAAACTAGAGTATGTGTGTCAATATTCTCTCCTTCCCCATGAATGTGGGAAAAGGGATTTTGTGGCATAAAAACTCCATTGAACTAAAGGGAATTCATGAGCATCCATTTCTCTTGGAGGACAGACAGCATCTGATGATGGAGGCAGAGCACCTGTGAACTCAAAGACCAGGGGATTTGCACTTGGGGCTTGCTTCACCTATTGTCTGCAAGCAAATATGCTGACACTGTCTGGGTCCAAAGTGGCCTCATTGCTCTTAGAAAGTGTTGCATTAGGAGAGAAAGACACTCAGGACTTTGCAGAATAGTCCTGGAAGTAACTACTGAGGAAGTAGCCATCTAGGCTGCTGGGTTAAGGAACAGGGAGGCACAGCTGTAATGTGGTGGGAGCAGCTGCTGAGATTGATCTCAGATATTTATTGAGCACTCTCTGTGTGCAAGACTTTTGCTATCTCTGAGATGGTGATCAAAGAAGGTAAGCCATGGCTCCTGGTTTAGGAGATCTTG
Source organism: Glaucomys volans (assembly GCA_020662805.1). Lineage (NCBI taxonomy): Eukaryota > Metazoa > Chordata > Mammalia > Rodentia > Sciuridae > Glaucomys > Glaucomys volans. The sequence goes on from JAJEJO010000742.1 coordinate 347,995, forward strand.
CGATCTGGAGGGAGTGAGTGGGCTTAAGTAACTCACCTATGCAAGGCAGATGACAATGTCTGTCTCACCAGGCACCATGTAAAATGAAATGCTGAAATCTATTGTAATATGAAACAATCCTGGAGCATGGTAAACTCTTAAGAAGTATGTGGTTGATGATGACGATTCTTGTCTCTTCACTGTAAATCAAGAGATGTAGAATCTGTGTGCTCTTACTAGGGAAAGAATTGGACTACCCTGATTGAGATCTTGGTTCAGTGTTGGTAAGAGAGACAGGGGCCCTTCCTGAATTGATTGGAGGATCTTTGTTTTTCCTGGATTATCCCAGTGATGCTAGAGATGATGAGTCCTTTGTCTGTTTCCAGATATTATCCAAATTCAAGAGTGTGTGTATGTGTGTGTGTGTGTTTAACATGCACCTAAGAAAGTACAGTGAATCACTTAGCCAGCTTCACCGTAGGTCCAAGAACCAAGCACTGAACTTAGAGTACTCATTTTCCTCTGTGGCTAGTGTTGATTGAGTCCTCCCTTTGTGCCAGGCACTAACATTAAAAATATTTTACTTCAACTATTTACATAAACCATGCAAAATATTTACTATCATATTCTGTATTTTACAGATGAGGTAAGTGAGGCTGACTTTCCCAGTCCATAGATAATGTTTATTTGAGCTGGGATTTAGTCCCAGCTATTCTTACTCCAGAGTCACATTCTAGAAATATTCTAAGAAATATTTATATATTTCTTATCTCTGGGTAGTACTCTCCTGATTCATTTTTTAACACTGTTATTAGTGCATTATAGTTATACACAATTGGGTTGATTTTGACATAGTCATACACATATGAAATTGATTTTGCTTCATTTCAATCCCTAGTACCACATCCCCGCCCCTTCTCTAACCCCCAATTCCCTTTCCTCTATTCTTTACATTTATTTTCCTTATTTTTTCCTTATATTTATTTGTTGATTTATTTTTAATCAGGGCTTTGTAGATATTCTTAAAGGTGGGATATGGTGTGGTATATTTTTACACGCACAGAGTATAGTTCTGTCAGTTCATCCTGCATTTCCTCCCTTCCCGTCTCTCTCCCTCTTCCTCAGTCTCCTTTTGCTCTGCTGATCTTCCCTCTATGGTTATGATATCCAACCCCCAACTTTTTTCTTTACCTTCTTCTAGCTTCCACACATAAGAAAAACCTTGACCCTTCGTTTTCCAAGTCTGGCTTATTTTGCTTAGCATGACATTCAGTTCCCCATTTCCATCCATTTACTGACAAATGCCATAATTTCCTTCTTTACAAATGAGTGAAACTCCATTATGTTTTTGTACCACATTTTCTTTATCCATTCATCTATTGAAGGGCACCTGGGCTGGTTCCATAACTTGGTTATTGTGAGTTGTGCTACTATAAGCATTGATGTGGCTGTATCACTTTAATATTCTGATTTTACTTCACTCCAACCACTGTATTTTGCGGATGGCTTGATGGATGGTCCTAATCTCTTAGGGCATTGGGATTACTGACTCCAGTGGTTGGGTCCCCTCTTACCTCTTGGGGAACTACTAGTTCTGTGGATAGGGAGTGACATAAATGTTTTTTCCCAAGCAAGAAGCTATGGCCTCGTAACTATGACTCCATCTCTTGCAGAACAAGAAAGGTCCACCTGCCCCTGTCACTCACTCACTCACTGCAATCTTCTTAGTTAATACCAGGTAAGATTAGATATTCCATTTTTATCCTTTATCAGAAAGAGCATTCAGCTCACTCTCTAACCCCCAAATTCTGTGGTTAATGTAGATGTGAAACAGTTGGAGAATTAAATATTTACTTATAATTATTATATAATTACTTATATTTCTTATAGATACCTTGGTCCTACTTCTGGATCTCTGGAGAAATTGTCTTATGTATGATATAGGCATCTGCATTTATGAGAAAGTGCCCCTATTGTTTCCGATTTATGTCTTTGAATAATCCCAATGAGAATATTGGTCTATATAGATGAATCCAGAAAATGTGGCCTCTGCACTTGAAATTAGAGCTGTATTAAAAATAGAGAATGCTAATATGGGTAGATAAAAATGATCAAACTTAATATAAATTTTAATATGTATGAATTTAAATATGTTTATTTTATGGTATCTGACATATGCTCTCCTCTAGTTATAGGCATCTAACTTGAAGGCTCTGGTCATGTTATCTTTTTCAAAGCATTTTCACAACTCAGTTATATGATTTCAAATTCAATCCTGAATTAATAAAACTGGCATCATCCCATTTGACAACTGAGGAAACAGAAACTAAGTAAAGTTAGATGATCTAAATGAATTAGGTTTGCAACTACTGATTTTGGTTCTATTAATGCCCCAGGACACTGACTTAAATTGCAATCAGAATGAACTCACATAGATAGAGACTTATTAGGCTGATACCTCTGCATGGCCCGTTCATGAATCCCCAGGCCATAAGGCAACTGAAATGTCCTGGTAAAGGAGGGTGTCATCTAAAGCCACTTTGGAAATAAGGCTGACCAGGAGATGTATCCTGTGAAATTCTCCTTTAAGTATAGCATCCTGCTTTGAATGTTCCCAGCTCTGTTTTTGATGGTCAAGTCCAAGGCAGAAGATAAGAAAGAGCATCAGGCAGCTCAGAAATCCTCTAGCCTAAACTACTCATTTATTCACATAGAGTTGCAGAGACAATGAATGGTCTGAGCATACTGGCTACAACTTACTGTTGGAGCCAATGCCAGTGACTATCTCCTGAGGCTCCATAATAGTGAAGGATGAGCTTTAGGATGGGAGTCAAGTGGCCTTGGCTTTGAAGTTTGCCTCTACCCCTAACTTTGTGACCTTAGGAAAATCACTTGACATTTCTGAACATCATCCTTTTTATTTGTGAGAGGAGTATAATAACACAAACCCAGTGGACCAGTTTTTTAAATTATCAATAGCCTTTCAAAGCATCTTACCTGGCTCAGGTTAGGTCTTTGTGAATGACAGTTTCTTTCCAAAAGGTACAGTCTCCCTTTTGGTTCAAAGCTCATCTCTCCAGGCTAGTCTAACACCAGATAACTTGCTCTGTACCCACTACTGTTTATATTGTCTGTTAGATACTGTCCGGTTTGCAAAGCAATATCCTACTACATATTCATGAATGCTGATCAGGCTCCAGGGCTACAATCTTCAATTTTCCAAACTTAGATCTGGATATTAGAAGGAATTTCTGTAAATGTCTGGAGTATATTAGCCAGAAGCAGAAGGGAAAGCAGGCTGTGAACACCTCAAGGGAACTTCTTGCTTTGTTTTGATTTGGGGATCAGCAGAAGAAAGTTGGACCTCTGTGCTGTGAACCTCTGCAGAGTTGCCAGCACCTTGGGAGGGTTGAGAGACCTTGGGAGGGTCACTGATACATGCAATGCTATTCTTCAGCAGCTAATATAGTAACTGGCACATAACAATTCACATTGCAATAATACCTAGTTAATAGGTGTAGATGAAGGAAATCCCTCACTTAAGTTCTTGAGAACTTTCCATGCTTCTTGTCTCATTATCACATTTGGATTACTGGTCTTCTTCCAGCGATGCTATAATCTCCACAAAGGCAGGTTCTGGTAAAATTAGCCATCAAAGTTATTACAATTTCTTAAATATCTGCTTTTTAGAAATTTGGTACTGGGGATTAAATCCAGCGGTGCTTAGCAACTGAGACATACACTTAACCCTTTATATTTTTTATTTTGAGACTGGGTCTTACTAAGTAATTCAGGAACTCACTAAGTTTAAAGTTGACTTTGAACTTGCAATCCTTCTTCCCAGTCAACCACATTGTGGGCATTACAGGTGTGCGCCACTGTACCCGGCCTTAAGTTTCTACTTCTAGTAGCAGGCCCAGTAGAGCACATATCACACACACACAGTCCTTCCCTCATTTGCTTTTTAATGAAGCTAATCATTATTTCCACTTGACAGATAAACAGAGAAGGTAAGTAACATGCTAATGATCACAAAGCCCGTTGATGGCAGAGTCAATGATGGACTTCAAGATCCTCATTCTTCATCATACTTTTCTCTATCCCACACAATTTTTTGCAGAGCTTTTGCTCAGTACAGGTCTTAAATAAAAACCATGATCAGAATAATTGGGTAAAGTGAAAATCCAGCATGGAGAAAGTGACTTTTTCTGCCTATTCCTCTTCTGGGTTGCAATTGTTTTCCATGGCCATGACTCCCTGTCTCTATACCCTATTTAGACCCATCTGTCCTAAAAAGCATCTTCTTACAAGTTTCCCTAACTCCCTTTGTGAAAATTTGTTTTGTTGTATTTTGGTAACTTTCGTGTATAAAATGTTAACGATGCCTTAGAATAATTTATAGGATACATTATTTAGGTCTCACAATAACTTAAGAGACAATTATTTATTATTTCTATCTAAAATTTTGTCTCATCATTCCAGATGTGGAACACCTGTATTAACTTAAATTGAGCAAGAAATATACCACTTATGGTAGCTTTGAAATAATACTTGAATACTTATTGTGTTTGCAGAATTGAAAACTTGGGACTTAATTGATTAAAGATATAGAACTGAGACTCAGGAAGTTTGAAGACATTGGATCTAGGTCAAAGAAGTATGACTCATTCCACTGTTTCCTTTTATTTGTTCTTTGCTTCTAAATCAAAGTTCTAAATGCAGGATGACCACATAGGTTACTCTTCTAACCATGCCTTACAGCTACAGGTTCTGAAGCTTTCCGATAATATCTTCCATTTGATCTTCACACCAGCCCTGAAGGAAAGCAGAACAACAGCTTAAAAACTCTTAGCAACAACTAAGCATAGCATTTCTGGATGAGAAGGCCTCACCTCCTGACTGCTTTAGTCACTCTCCCCACTACATCACACCAGCCCACTTCTGCATTTTATCAGAGTCTTTTCCCCAAACCAGCATCTGAAGGTAGAAATTGCAGATCCTCTATTAGAACCAGAGGGTGGTATCCTGGCAGACACTGGATCTTTGGTGTCTCTGCAGGCTCACCACCATGCTGACTATCCTACTTCAACTGAAGGCCAGTCTCTTTAGCCCAGTTAAACTGCCATGGAACTTGGGTTGTGCCAGAAAGAGAACAGGATATGCAGTTGTTTTTTTTTTTTTTCCAAACCTGGAGAATTGGGGGAATAGAAATTCAACTTCCTTGCCTTGTGGAAGCATTTGTTTGAAATTCAGCATTTCCTTTTATTCATTCTAGTGCTCTTTGTCAAACTTAACTAAATTTAAACCTTCATTTAAAATGATACATATGAATATATGTACATATTTATGAATATATGAAATTTTAGTAATTTTTTCAATTTCTCCTTTTTGGTATGTTTTCAGTGCCCATTTGTTAAAAAATTTTAGAAAGTTATTTTCAGAAGTAATTACTAAAGAAAAAGAACTAAAGTACTATATTAGTTTACTATAACTGCTTAACAAATTTCCAGGAAAGTAGTTGCTTAAAACAACCAAAATTAATTTTATTACAGTTCTAGAGGCCAGAAGTACAAAATCAGTATCATTGAAGGAACCATCAGTGTCATACACCCTCTGGAGAATTAGTTCCCTGCTTCCTTCAGCTTTGATGGCTTCCAGCATATCTTGGTTTATGATTATACCACTCCAATCTTTAATGCCCTTGTCTTTAAATTTTCTCTCTTCCGTCTTCATATTGTCTTATCTTCTGCATATAGCTAAATTTCCCTCTGCTTCCCTGATGTAAGGATGAAATAAAGGCCCACCTAGATAATCCAGATGATCTCCTTGTGTCAAAATCTTAATTTAACCACATCTGCGAAGTTTTTGCCTTAAAAGGTAATTCTAGATCTCAGGGATTGGGACCTAGTATTTGGGGGAAGGGCAGCTATTATTCAACCTACTCATCTACATTTGAACTAATTAGCGTCTAGATACTCCTAGTATCCTTTGCCTGTGGAATTATTAATTTACCTTTTACTTTCAAAAGTGTCTCAGTTTCTGTGAAAAACTATATCGTCACTATGCATATGCTGCAGCCTATATCCACAAAGCTAGGCTCTTCTAGGTCTATGGGAATCATGGTCTTTGGGATAAAGAACTTCACTGGGGACAGTGTACAGACACCCCATTCTACCTAATGCACAGGGTACAAAATGGAGAAAGAAAGATGTTTCTAGAAGCAACTGACAAATGACAATGAGAAGTGTTCTCAACAGACGGGGGATGAGGTCCAGCTGCCTCCCTGAATGGGTCTGAGGATGCAAGGAGGCAGAGTGGCTATTGATGGGAGTTTAATGTGCTGCAGGCTCTTCTGCTTTCACTTGCCTTCATGAGGCCTGCAATTTCAGAATAAGGGAAAGACCACTCTTCTGTTGATACTCTTCTGTGCCACTTGTCTGGGAGAAGACTGAGCATCTCCTTCTGTCCCCATCACCACCATCAGTAAGTGTATGTGTGGCTCCATGCTCATAGAAGGCTGTTAGTCCTTCCTTGATCATATTATTTTGCTCATGAATTCTCAGTGAAATATGGAAAACAAGAGCAGATTCTGATAGGAATGTTCTGGAAAGTCCCAGCCTGTCCTCTTGAAGATCATTTGTGCAAACAAGTGACTTCACAGTTTTCTTTTGTTTCCCCCCACCCTTCTTCCTCCTTTCCTTCTTTCCCCTCCCCCTTCCTTCCTTTCTTCTTGTCTTCCTTCCTTCCTTCCACTACATGTTATTCCTCATAATTCCTAATAATCAGTACTATTATTACACACCCTTTAGAGATGAGGGATCCTAGGCTCAAAATCATAAATAATTTACTCAAAATTTACTGAGCTATGGGCTGAGCTGTGATCAAACAACTCTGGAGTTGATGTTGTTAACCACACTATTTTTAAAACCTCACAGAGTTTGGAATGAGGGATCACTGGGCACTTCCTCTCTGCCTTGTTTCTCTGACACACCCAAAAAGATGACTCAGTTTGATTATCTCCTTGACATACAAATGCTTTAGCAACACTAAATTGGACCTGGGGTTATTCTGTAATCCTTGCAGAGTGGGTCATTTAACTGGAAACCTTTGTATGATTATACCAATGTCTGTTTGGGTGGATTCTTCTATTTTCAAGGAAAGGGAGGGGAGTTGGGGACAGCTCACTTAACAAAGCAACATTACAGCTGCAAAATTATGTGACCTCTTTTGCCTTTAATTCTAATGTATTTCTCTTGTCCCCGCTTTGGACCTAGGATTTCCTCATTAAGCATATAAGTGAGATTAATAACTTGATAACAGCAAAGAACGTAAAGTAGTTAAGGAATAGTCTTGTCTTAATGACACATTATTATTGGCAGTAAATGGTAAACTATTTCGCATTTATATAGTGCTTTATTTGAAGTGTGTGTTATGATGACTCATTTATGTGCTTACATTATAATCCCAATGGTTGCACATTTGCTCTTCTATTTGTCACGGTTATATTTGCAGCGTTTAAATAGTTTTGATATTAAACAAAACTAATGGTCATGAAAACCTGCAGATGACTGTACTATTTGATTTATTTGTTGATTCATTCATTCTTGAAACTCTGGTATCCCCTTTTGAGGATTTGAAACCCAAGTCTCCTCCACAGTCAAAACTCTGAATATGCTGTTTGGAACCACCAATGCTAAAATTGTCTGCTTCCTCTTAGTAGCAAGTTTAATGATGCTTAGCAGAGAATTTAATGATGTCTTGCCCCACTGAGAGGACCTGTACTTGGAGAAGCTTCTTCATTGGGAGGTCTCTCTTTGTACCTACAAGTTGACTTTTTGTGCCTTGACTTTTCAATATCTTTAAATAGGCTTAGATTTATTTTCCCCTGTAAAACACAGAGCTCTCTTTTTGACTCCTGATTTTAGGTTTCTCTTGAGCCTCCTAAAGGAAGGGTTTGTGAGTATGGATGCTCACGGGAGCCTGAACGTAAGATTAGATATGAAAGATATAATTGACTTAGGACGGTTCTCCCAAGATATATGTTACAACAACTTGGCAAGGTCCCTGGAAAATGGTGCAAAAGCACATTAGGATTGCTCTTAGAAGGACAGAAAGAGCTATGACCCACTAAAGAAAGGCGAAGTGCTAGAGCTGCCATGGTAGACAGTGAAGGGAAATACTAAAGGGCTCAGGGAAATGGACATGATGGACTACATGCAGAATGTAAGGCCAGAATATCCAACAGATGAACATGTTCCATGGATAAACCTGTTGAATACAAGGATTATCAAAGTCATTAGGACCAAAGAGGGTACCCACGTCACTACCAGTGGTCAGAGCTGGCACTACTCTGGAAGCTATGGGTGGAAGAAAGAAAGGAGGAGGCTCACTGATAGCAATGACATCATAAAATACTTCACAGAGTCCAGATGACAGCCTGCAGGTCAGAATTTGAGGAAGGAGTTGCTGTTTCTGAAAAATCCCAGGAGATAAGTAGGCAATTGAAAGAAGAGGGTGGAGGTTACAAGAGAAGGCATGCTTGGAAGCTTATGCAGAAGCTCTCTTCCCTGGAAGCACGAGGGCACAGAAAGCTGAGGACAAAGCACTAAGTCAGAGTGACTAAGCTTCAGAGAAGAGTAAAGACCAACTAAGGGAGGTCTGTCTTACTGAGGCCTGAAAGGGAAAGAATGAGACTTGTCAGAAGACATGTTGTTCACCTGGCTGCCAGCAAGAGCTTTCAATTGTCAGCAACTTCAGGAATTGCTTCACTGAAGAAAGCCACCTTCCTGGGGGACATTCTCTTCCTGGGATGGCCCATATTCAGTGCCAAATTAAAGCAGGACTGTAAGAGCCCTGCCACTTTGGCTCAACGTGTACTGTAGAACTTCTGGTGGAGTTAGCTTTGCAGGTCTGCTTCACAGTTAGACCTCCCCACTGACCAAGCCGGCTTCCTCCAGCAGTTCCACAGGTCTCTTCCTAATAGACACCCAGAATTCAAACTCCATTTATTACCTGCTTCTGCTAAATCAAGCTCCAGTAGACCTTCAGAATCCTCAAGTTCAGCTCTCCTTTGGCTAGAGTTAATATTCTTCCTGCGTGCTAAGGAGAAACCTCTCAACCAGAAGCCTAGCATTCTAGATAAACCAGAGAGGAACACCCTTTCACAAAACACCTATTGTGTAGCAGTGGTAGACACCATCCATTCTCCCCACCAGAGACTTCATTCCTCTTTTTCTTGACTACATTCTGGTCCCTCAGTACTGCTTTCTGGAAGCAGACAGGTAGAATACCACCAGCTACAGAGAACTCGGTTTGCTCAACTATTCTCATTCTTGGATTTTTAATAGCTTAATCACACAAGAGGGTGTGACAGGTCAACTTGTTCCCAGATATGACACCTTCAACATGCTTTAACACCCTACCTGTGAGTTGCCCAATCTGGGAACAAAAGCATCACCTCTTCCCAGTCTTTTGGATGCTATTCTTTAACCAGTTATTACTCCTCCATTGAGACATTTACTGTCCTCTAACTCTGGAAAGAATCACATGATTCTGAACTCTTTCATCCCCTCTCCCCTGAGCACTGAAAGGTAAAGGTGAAGTACATTCCACTTGGGCAGTTAAAACTCCCTAGGGTTGGTGTCCAAGAAGGGCAAGAATTACCATTGGCCCTTTCCATTTCTAACTCAGGAGGTAGAAATCCAAATAGCTTTGCTGTCCTCTGCTGTGAAATGCCACATGGTGGTGGTGGAGGTGGCATGTGTGTCATCTTTAGAGCTGTTACGACTCAGAGCCTCAGGCTGCTACCATTTATAGCATCGAATCAGGTTTAATAGGTCCCTATTTGACAGATTTAAAGTCCATCAACTTCTGTGGAAAATTTATCCAAAGGGCCTGAAGATGAAAGAATTTGCTTGTCTGCAAGAGGAGTGAGCGAAACGTTTCCGCACAATCTTCAGCAGGTTACAACCCATAAATCTGTCAGCAGTCTTTACCTTCCATGTGTGGGGAATTATGCAAGCTTCTTCTTTCTTTATTGTCATTTTGAATTATGCACTCTTGTGTTATAGATAGATCAGCGTATCTAGGCAGCTAACGGAGCCATTGGAAGACAGGGATATGTTTTATTTTCCTGTCAACCTGCTCTGATTCAGTGTTTAGGGTGACATATAGTCAGGCATCAAGTTAAAAAAAAAACATATTACGTAAATGCAGACTATTTTCCATCATGACCAATGAAATGTAATTGCTGCTATTGACAGCACTCGGGACTGCATCGATTTTTCTACAGACTAAAATCTTGATGACACTTTTCTTTCACTCTAGGTACTCAAAGAGTTATGAAACATCTCTAAGGAAAAATCATATGAATTCAAGATGTTTCATGGAACTCTATTCCTTTTCTGAAAGAAGAGAGCTTGGACATAATTATCTGCAACAATTTAGTAATTAACACTTAATGATTATAAGAAGTTTGGCCTGCCCTGATCTTTGGAATCCCCCTCTACTTGCCAGTTGTTCTCTCAGAAGAAAAATCACATTTTTCTTATTTCCATAAAGGTAGACTTGCAGCAGGCCCTATACTGTGTACCCACATGCTGAAGGTTTAATGCACCATCACATTTAATTTGTGCAAAGATCATGCAAATTAGATATTATTATTCCCAATTTTCAGATGCAGAAGACGAACCTTACAAAGGTGATAAAAACTCATTCAAGATCAGACAACCAGTAAATGGAAGATTCTTTTTAAATTTTGTACTGTGAAACTATATAGTCCTGCCTTCTTTTTCCTCAGCTGTGGTGCTGTGCATTTCTTTGCTGGGGAGCTGTGTCTTCCAAAGCATTTGAACTGACACATTAGGAAAAGAAAGCAGTGCTTAGTTGGTTCCTTCAAATTGTTGCTCTCGGAGTTAATGTAGAGTTTTTGTTCTATTTGGAAAGAAGCAAAGCAAGTGTAAATGGAAGGAGAACATAGGGGAGGCATGGAGAACCTAGAGAGGCTTCATGAGAGTCTAGGGAGAGATGAATGCCAAGGCTTAGGAACATCAGACCTGTGCACAGGACAGCTCTCCTTCAGCCTTGAGAGAGGACTGTTCTCTCAATTTCATCTTTTTTTCATGATCTCTCTAGGTTTCTCTGTACTTTTGTGCTGTTAATTTTCTCCTGATCTGCTTCCTCTGGGGCTTCGTTTCTTCATAACAGCATTGTGTGCATGGGCTGGTACCCTCCATTTTCTTGAATCTCTCAAGTTTAATATTTGGAGTTAGAATCTTAACTCTCTTCAAATTCCAAGTAGAAGGGAAGTGCTCTGAATTCTGAATGGAAAATCAGCTGGTCCATAGATGGGCAATTCCTATTTAGATGTGCTCTTTGGGCCAGTCACCTAGGAATGAGTCAGGAGAGCCTGGATAGCAGTGTGGTCCTGTGGTCTACACCACACTGTCTACAGGTCAGTGTCTGGAGAGGTAGATAATAGAGGGATCTCAGTCTGCATGTCAGCTCTGAATTTGCTCCTCACTCTGGTACTTACTCTCTGTTTAATATCTTCTTTTATCTGCTCCCCTTGATGGTAATCTCCTGACAAACCTGTTGGGTTTCAAGTGATGCTCTCAGATCTGATGTGTTCCTTGAGATGCTTTCTCCCTCACACATTCTTGAGTCTCATCTAACCATATCCATTTAGCACCTTTTTCCTATAAGATTGTGTTTACTACTATTTCTACTGTTACTATTGCTGATGCTACTCCTAATAGCTACCAATTTTGAGATTTTATAAAATAGTAGACTCTGCCCTATTTTTCTTCTGCATTACCCCATTTAATCTTTGTGTAAATCTTATATTTAGCTAATGCCATTTTTCCCATTTTACAGGTAATAATATGAAGTTTATTATAGTGGGAGCAGCACATTACCCAAGGCAACAGTGTGTCCTAGGTGTGCTTGGCTTTGCAGGTCAATTTTCCTAAGCATTCTGTTACGTTTGTAAATGACTGAACGCTGTTAATGCCTGATGATGATTGACTGTTCTGCTCAGGAGGAACCACCTGTCTGTTGCTCCATGTGTGATATCTCTTCAATTATATTTTTTCTATATTCTATTGGTACATTATACATGATGGTTGAATTCATTGTTTCATATTTATACACACCCACCATAAAATAACATAATTTGGCCAATATCATTCCCTACTATTTCCCCTTTCCCTTTTCTCCTCCCTCACCCTGGTCCCTTTCCTCTACTCCACTGGTCTCCCTTCAATTTTCATGAGCTCCACCTTCTACCTGTTTTCCTTTTACTCCCTAGCTTCCACTTAAGAAAGAAAATATATGACCCTTGACTTTTTTGAGTTTGACTTATTTTTATTAACATAGTGTTCTTGAGTTTTATCCATTCTCCTGCAATAGACATAATTTCTATCTTATTTATGACTAAATAAAACTCCATTGTGTACATATAGAACATTTTCTTCATCCATTCATCCATTGATAAACATCTTGGCTAGCTTCATAATTTGGCTATTACGAATTGTGCTGCTAAAACTATGGGTATGTATGTGTCATTATAGTAAGATAGCTTTAATTCTTTAGGGTAGACTGAGGAGTGGGATAGTGGGCTCAAATGGTGTTTCCATTCCTACTCTTTGAGGAACCTCCACACTAATTTCCAGAGTGGTTGTACTAATTTACAATGCCACCAATAGTGTAAAAGTGTTCCTTTTTCTCCACATCCTCTCCAGCATTATTATTCATATTATTGATGGCTGCTATTCTAGCTAGAGTGAGATGAAATCTCAGTGTAGATATGATTTGTATTTCCCTAGTTGCTAAACACATTGAACAATTTTTCATTTATTTGTTGGTTATTTGTATTTTTTCTTTTGAGAATGTTTGTTTAGTTAATTTACCCATTTATTGATTGGGTAATTTTTTTGTTATCAAGTTTTTTTGAGTTTTTTATATATTCTGGATATTAATTCTGTGTCAGAAACTAGCAAAGATTTTCTCAAATTCTATAGGTTCCCTAATCTCATCCTTAATTGTTTCCTTTGCTATGCAGAAACTTTTTAATTTGGTATCATCCAATTTATTAATTTTTGGTATTATTTCCTGAACTTAAAGAGTCCTATTGAGAAACTTTTTGCCTGTACCTATATGTTGGAATGTTGATCCTATATTTTCTCATAGGAGTTGCATAATTTCTTGTCTAATTCCTAGATCTTTAGTTCATTTTGTGTTGACTTCTGCGTAGGGTGAGAGATAAGGATTTAGTCTCATTCTTCTACTCATGAATAACCAGTTTTCCTAGCACCGTTTGTTAAAAAGGCTGTCTCTTTTCCAATGTTGGGTTTTTGGCATCTTTGTCAAGGATCAGATGACTGTAGATGTGTGGGTTTGTCTCTGTGTCTTCTAGTCTGCTCCATGGTCCCTATGTCTGTTTTTATGCCAGTGCCATGGAATTGTTGTTACCGTAGCTCTGTAGTATAATTTGAAGTCAGGTATTATGATGCCTCCAGCATTTTCTTTCTTTCTTTTTTTTTTTTTTTCTTCTCTTTTACTTAGAATTACTTTGGCTCTTTGGGGTCTTTTATTTTTCCAAATGAACTTTAAAACTGTTTTATCTAGTTCTGTGAAGGATATCATTGGCATTTTGATGGGGATTTCACCAAATCTGTATTTTGCTTTTGGTGGTATGGCCATTTTAACAATATTGATTCTGCCCATCCATGAACATTGGACATCTTTCCATAGTTTTGTTTCTTTAAAATTTCTTCAGTTTTCTATAGTTTTCATTGTAGAAGATTTTCACCTCCTTGATTATATTTATTCCTGTTTTGTTTGTTTTGCCTGTTTTAGGCAGTTGTAAATGGGATTGTTTTCCTAGTTTCTTTCTTATCAGAATCATTATTGGTGTATAACAAAGCTCTTGATTTTTTATTTTTATTTTGTAATCTGCTGCTTTGCTGAATTTGTTTATGAGATCTAGCAGTCTTCTGGTGGAGCCTTTTGGATCTTCTAAGTATAGGATGATAGCCTCTGTAAACAATGATAATTTGACTTCTTTCTTTCCTATTTTTATCCTTTTTATTTCCTTCTCTTGCCTAATTGCTCTGGATAGACTTTCTACTACTATGTTGAGTACAAGTGGTGAGAGTGGACACTCTCTCTTGTTCTAGATTTTAAAGGAAATGCTTTCAGTGTTTTTCTTTTTTTTTTTTAGTTACTATAATGTTGACTTTAACTTTCTCATAGACAGCCTTTATTATGTTGAGACAAGTTTCTTCAATTCCTTGTTTCTTTAGTGCTTTTATCATGAAAGGGTGCTGAATTTTGTCAAGGGCTTTCTCTTCATCTATTTGGATGATTAAGGGATTTTTTTTTTGTTCTCAATTCTATTTATGTGGTGATTTAAATTTTATTGATTCATGGATGTTAAGCCATTCTTGAAACACAGAAATAAAACCAGTTTGCTCATGAAGTACAATCTTCTTAATAACATTGTTGGATATGATTTGCTAATAATTTATTAAGAACTTTTGCATCTGAGTTTATCAAAATATTGGTCTGTAGTTTTTTTTCCTTGATTCTTCAACTAGATTTTGATTAAATTAGATTTTTCTTGCACTATGGGCAAGAAAAATAGAATACATGTATTTGGTGTCCTCCTAATTGAAAGCACAAATAAAGCTAACATATACTTATTTTCTGTCTGCACTTATTTTTTTTTTCATCCTTCAGTTCCATCAAAAGATGGCTAAGCTGAGAAATGGCTTTTAGAACCAACTGATGACCAGACATATGCCTACCTCTTTTTCTAAAGCACAAGGTTTGGGGAAAAACAGGAAATGGTGCAAATAAAGTAGTATCAGTGTTGAGAACTTCTCCACCAACCTGCCCTCTGAAAGCTTTACTCTTCATTTGAACTAGTTTCTGAATTTCCACAAAGAGACATTTGGAACTGAATATTTTTAATTACCAATCAGTTATCATTAAGTTAATAATTTTGTTTTCCCTTTTAAAAATTAGTTTTCTCACTAGAGAATGGGGTTAATAATCCCCATCCTACTTTTTCACATGGCTGTTGTGAGTAAGACAATATCACTAAAGCACTCTATAACACTCTGAAACCCACATAAGTGCTATTGTAACAAGAATTCAGAGGCTGCCTTTGCTATAGACACTGACTGTTTCCGGATCTACAGATGTCCAATGGGTCATTAAAAATGAGATTAAAAAACTTGGCATATCTGTCTCGATTGCTCTGAGTCACCCTGGATTCCAGGAACAATATGTTTAATCCATAAATGTCCTGTGATGAATGGAAATTATCCCTCAGTCAACGGCAGCTTTCTAATTTCAAGAACCACCATTTGACCCAGCTATCCCACTCCTTGGCCTATACCCAAAGGACTTAAAATCTGCATATTATAGTGATGCAGCCACATCAATATTTATAGCACCCCAATTCACTATAGTGAGATTGTGGAACCAACCTAGATGCCCTTCAATAGATGAATGGATAAAGAAACTATGGTATATATACACAATGGAATATTATTCAGCCATAAAGAATAATAAAATCATGACATTTGCAGGTAAGTGGATGGGGTTGGAGAGTATCATGTTAAGTGAGATAAGCCAATTCCAAAAAACCAAAGGCCGAATGATTTCTCTGATAACTAGTTGATGGCATATAATGGGGGTGGGGGAAGGTAGGGGAAGAATGGAGGAAGGATGGATTGTATAGAGGAAAGTGAGGGGGAGGTTGGGGAAGGAAAGATAATAGAATGTGATAAACATCATTATACTATGCATATGTATGAATATGCAAATGGTGTGATTCTACTTTGTACACAACCAGAAAAACGATAGTTGTACTCCATTTGTGTACAAAAACCAAAAAAAAAGACTTAAAAAAAAAAAAAAAAGAAAGGCCCTGCATGACCAATCCTGAGATAATGATCAACCAGACCTCCCTGGTCAAAATGGCTTTACTCTGTATACTTCTGTTCCTCTTGTTGATATAACCTGAGAGTCCAGAAGTTCATGTCAGTACCCTGAAGACAGGGCAGAGATGCTAGATCTTATTTGCCTTCCCAGTATGGTCATATTG
>JAJEJO010000742.1:369087-393921 GCA_020662805.1 Glaucomys volans
GCACACTTGAGACTTGAACTTGAGACTTGAGAAGGCACTAAGTACCTGCTTCATTGAAGATGGTCTTCAGACTTTCTTTGGACCCATTGCTTCAAGAGAATTTCTTTAAAAAAGAATACATATTTACTTGGCAAAGTAAAATGAAAACAGAACAACTCAGTGAATAACTGCAGATGATGAGTGATGACACAGAGTTATACAGAACTTGGCATTACTTCACATCAAGTACCTGGCTAGGCCACCAGAATAGAAACCTGGGGCTCGGCAGAATGAGGTGGGTAGTACATTGCTCCACAAAGGAGCAGCTATAGACATACTGTGAGAAAATCACTTGGATTGAGGGGTGCAAGTGGAATGAGATGGGGGTGGGGGAGGACTGGGGGCTACTTGTTAAAAATGAAGATTTATGAGCCCCACCTTGGGATGACTTATTGGATTGGTAACTTTTAAATGGCATTAGGGGCCTGCTTGGCTTCTCCTTTGATGGGGTAACAACCTGCAGGGAGGTGATTGTCTCTGTTATCTTTTCAAGGGTGGCTCTTCTCCCTACCTTCTGCCACAATGTGGCCAGCCCTGGGCCAGTGCCTCTGTCTACACTGGTAAATCTTTCTCATTCTGGGATTCATTTGGCAGACACATTTGTCTTATTTAGAACTGTCTGTTTTTATACTAAACTGTGTAGCCAGTTTTGACTTTATAATAGGAAAGGTAATTGTTTGAACTCCATGGAGTTATTCTTTTATTCAGTACCCAGAATGGGACAGTGGGCTGCTGTTTATTAAGTTTCCTTGAACCCAATCCATTTCCTTTTCTGAAGTTAAGCCTGCCTACTGTTCGCTTACTTGAATAGGGCAGTGCATTGATGTGTACATATTTTCTCTGATCCCCTTATATATCCAGCCCATTTATTCTCTTTGGAGAACCATCTATTTTGTTTGATAGTGATATTCTTCTATTCACAGTCCACCATGTGTGTTAAATTAACTTTCATCTTGCAATTCTCCCTCCTCTCCCCATATATCCTTCCTCTCTTCTCAATCCAAGATTTATTATGTTTTTTTCTTTTCATTTTTTTTTTTCTTAGAAGAGATAATGCCATTTGCTCTTCAGGCAGGATGGATCTGCTTGCTTCATGGAATCATCCTTTGAAATAATGTCTCTTAATTTATGTCTGAAGAAACACAGTACTCCTCCCTGGCAGTTCTTCCTTTAGTTCCCACACAAAGAAAAGCCACCTCCATGATCTTTCCCATCATTTTCCAACCAAGCATTTGCTCTTTTGCTGTTTCTTTTAACATTATTGAAAGCTAAGGCCATTGTGCCATATAAAGTGGTTTGTATCCTACAGCTTTTCTCTCTAAATTGAAACCCTGAAAGGCAGAGATTGTGAAGTTTTATTTCTTGCATATGCAGCTGGATTCTAATCCAATGTTAGAAAGAGTATGTGATCAGGAAACACCAAGGAGTCAGGCTTGCATCCTCAGGACTGGCATGAAGAGGTTCATGTGCAGATGCTTACAGTGTGACGGGCATAGTGCAAGAATGGAACTGCACTCAGCAGCCCAGAGGAAGGAGACCTGACCAGACTGAACAGAATGTGTTGGGGGAGGGACATTGCACTATAGCCGCACTCCCAGCTGCGGTGGTATTTTCCAACAGTACAGCATCTACTCAGTGGGACAGAACAGATGGGAGGGGAAATTGTGTTACCAACTTCAGATCAGAAACTCATCCTACAGGAAAACCAATGTCTGAGAGATGAGTGCTGGGGAGAAAGAAAGGCTTTACTGAGTGGCCAAAGAAAGAAGAGAGAGCTTTGCTCACAATCAGCTTCCGAACTCCAGAGGGTTGGTGAGTTACAGATAGAACAGGAATGATGAGAGGGGAATACGCTTATGGAAGGAAGGGGAGGGTAGTCACGTCTTTTCTGGGAATTGGCAGAGAACTTGCAGGCACTTGGGTGCCACCTCTTTTCATTCCTTCATAGTTTGCTTTTTCTGGTCATTATGGCTGGTAGTTGAGGGAGGAGAGACAGAGACAGAGACAGAAAGACAGACAGTCTGGGCAGTCTGGGTCATGCTAACCCTATTTTATAATTTTAGGCAAAACATTTCCAAAGTGATCCCTGTGTCTAAATGTAGAACTGAGTAGAAACTGACTCAAAGGTTAAGGTAACAAAGGAGATTGACAGTATGAAGGCCAAGATTCCCAGCCTTTTCCTCCTGTTACATCTGTGAGCCCTGTTGAAGAGTCTGTGGGTGTTTCCAGTAAAAATGGCCTTCATGTCCCTGAAGAGTGACCCAGGCAACCATTATCATTGTAACCCACTCATTAAGGTGTGAGCTAGGCAAAACTAGTGGAGACCAATAATGCATGTGACCAGCTGTGTGACCTCCAAAATTAGTGTTTTTTTTTTTTTTTTTTTTTTTTTTTTAAGTAAGAGCAGGTGAAGCTAGAGTGTTTATTTAGGGTTTTATGCTTTGGAAACAGCTTTGAGGGCAGAATTTTGAGTCAGAACTGAGAGTATTTGTTTTCTAAGAGGGCACAGGTTTATCCAACGTGTGACTTATTTTCATTCATAGATGTTCATTCAAAAGAATAATATTAGTAAAAATAGTTTGGTGTTCATTCATAGCCACTGTAGCTGAGAAATAATTTTTTCTGGTGCCAAATCAGGCAAGAACCAGGCAGCAAGCCACTCATATCTTAATTACAACATCATATTAAAACAAGGCAATTTATTGCAATCAGTGCTAATAGGACTTATTCACACACTGTTATTATATGCATTGATATCCTATAATATATTTTATTCCAGGCCAGTACTGTAAGTGTTTTATTATATTCTAAAGTATAAGGTCATTAACCGACAATTTCACTTGCTATCTTATTATTACATGGAATTCTCTTCTATTTGGAACAGAATTGTTAAGCTCTTTTAGGTTATTTATCTGCTACTGTGTAATTTTTCTGTGGATCCCAGTAGGCTAGGATTACAGCTTGTTATCCAGGTGTGACCTGTGCTGTAAGCGTCTGGAAGGGGTCCTGAGTGGGTTCAGGCCTCTTTATCTGTCTCTTCTTCCTGGTTGTTAGTGATTCTAGAACCCAATATGTATTTCCTAGTTCTGAACACTTGCAGGTGTTGGCATCTTTACAGAGAGTACTTAGAACATAGTAAAGTTGGCTATGTTGGCAAGGCTCTGTCGGCAAGGTGAACTCCTGTTTTCAAAGCCAGCCCTGTGGCTTAGTGTTGGGAAGTCTGGTTCAGCAAACTGAGTGTGGATAGTGTCTAAGTCTAAGAGTTCTGAAAGAGAGATGTCCACATTGGCACCTTCTCCCAGAGAAACCTCTTTAACTGACATAGTTCATGTAGAAACTTAGTGGAGGGAAGTTATCAACTAGAGAAATTTGGGCTCAAATACCTAGATGGATCAACAGCAGTCTGCCTCCACTGTGAGGAGAGTGACAGAATCTTCACATGAAGAAGAGGAAACTATTTCTAGTTTCTACTCTCAATGTGCCAGAAACTGCTGAGTTAGGCATTTTTAATTATGTTTCTCAATACAGTTTCCCAACTCTGCCAAGCAAGGTATTATTACAAAGCTCATTTGACATCCAAAGAAACTGAGGCTCAAAAGTTTCTTTTTCAAAATTAGGCATTTACTACAAAGCTAAGCTCATGTTCAAACTCATCTCTCCTGGACTCTAAAATCTCTCTATATTGCATCATGCTCTAGTTGTCTTTTTAGCACCCTTATGCAACATTTGCCAAGGGTGAGTTGTTCCTTTCTGAGGATTAATTCTATGAATTTTCTTTTCTGCTTCTTAGGCCTATACTGACTGCATTGGTGTTTACTAAAGTCTTTTACACAGTAGGCAGGTAGGAAGAGGCAGTTGTGGTGAACATCCAGCTATTGGTTGCTTCTGGGGAATGGATATTTCTGGAACACACAGTGTCCCTCCTTTTCACAGTGCCTGCATGCTCCCTGCAGTGCAGACTCAGAATCGGTGGGTGTCCTTTAGGTAATCTCCCTCCAGAAAATGGCCCTGACTCAGATCATAAGGTGAAGGGATCTGAGGGCTGCTAGACGTCAGCATCCAGACAGCACACAGAGACCAGAAATGAGAGTGTGTTGGCCCCTGTGGCCTTCAGAAATCAAGGCGACACTGCCTGAATAAATCATTCGCTAGCTCTTTTTGTCAATGATGCAGGAGAATTCTTACTTTTTCCTTCCCTCAAATTTGTCAGGCTCATCAGTTTAAAATGACAGTACTATATAATAATGAGAGAAATTAAAGTGAAGAAAGAAATGAAAAGAATTTATTCAAAAATAAATATTCACACAGCACACATTTGTTTGCCTTCAAAGCACCAACCTGAAAGGTGGGAAGAGTGGTGACATTTGCTTAGAGTTTCTTTCACCTTTATGAAAGGAGATTGTGAAGATGTGTGGACTTCACTGGGGGAAAGAATAGGTTTTCAACAAATGGGTGGATTGAGACAACTGGGTGCCTATAGCAAACACTGATGTGGGACTTTGACTGTGTACCACACACAAATACAACTCAGAATGAGCCATGGACATGTGTGATCACCAAGACCATACAATTCTAAAAGAAAACCCAGAAGGAAATCCTTGCAACTATAGATGAAGCGTTGGTTTCTTAGGTATGAAACAAAAGCAAAAGTGACACAGTGCAATTTGTATTTCCTCAAAATAGAAAACTTTTCTGTTTCAAAGGAAACCATCCAGAATATGAAAATATGAGCATAGAATGAAACATTTACAAATCATGTGTTAGGTAAGGCAACTGGATCCAGAACACATAAAGAACTCTTATGATTCAATAATGAAAAGACATATAGCTCAATTAAAAATGGATAGGGAGTATAATAAAACAATTATACAAATGACTCATAAGCACATCAAAAGAATCTCAAAGGCAGTAGCCCTTTGGGAAATGCAAATCAAAACGACAAGTAGCTACCTCTTCACACCTATTGATGTGACTGTAATCACAAACACAGATGTTAATACATGTTGGTTAGAAGGGGAGATACTGTTGGTGGGAGTATAAAATGGTATAGTCAGTATGGAAAACTATTGGGTATTTCCTCAATGTCAAACTGAGTGTTACCAGTTTACCTAGTAAATCCCCCCCTCTGCATATACCAATAAGAAATGAAAATTTATCTCCACATGGAAACGTGTACATGAATTTTTATAGCAGTCTCATTCAGAATAGCCAAAAAGTGGGAAAAAACCACATGTCTACCAACCAACAACCTGATGAATGAAAAGTGATTATCTACTCAATGGATTATAATCTGGTGATAAAAAGGAAAGAAATATTGCATCACCAGATTATAATCTGGTGATAAAAAGGATGAACCTTGAAAATGTTAAGTGGAGGAAGCTGGCCACACATACCAAAAAAGAAATGAAAAACCACATATTGTATGATTCTGTTAAAAAGTCAAAATTGGTCATCTGTAAGACAGAAAGTAGATTCACAGATGCCCGGATCTTGAGAAGGAGGGATATGGAAAGCAACTGGCAAGGAACTGCTAATAGGAGTTTTTTAGGAGACCAAGAAAAAATTTTAATATTAATTGTGAAGATAGCTATAGAACTCTGAGAGGATATTAAAATTCATTGAATTTTATACTTTAAATGAGGAAATTGTATTATATGTGAGTTATAGCTCAATAAAGCTGTCAAAATACTCACCAAGCATTTAAATATAAATGCTAACAATGTGTTCTATAGTTTATAAGCTTTATATAAATACATGAAAATAATCTCATCAAGTGTGGGAGTGGGGAAATTAATGAGTTTCTAAACTAAGAATCAGAATACTCAGTTCAGTACTGCTGCCATTTTGGACTGGGTGGTTCTATGGTTTTCATTGTCTGTGTGCACATTGCTTAGCATCATTCCTGGCTTCTACCCTCTGTATAAGTGGTTCCAGCCACATCTCCCCTACCCCTACTACTTCCATTCATGCCACTAAAAAGTTGTCTCCAGACTCTGTCACTTGTTCTCCTAGGGGGCCAAATTATTCCTAGTTAGAAAAATATGAATTTAATAATATCCTTTCTACTGTAATAGATTATCACAAACAGTGATTTAAAACACTATAATTATTTCATAATTCTGGAGCTCAAAATCCAAAATATTCTTTGTGGTCTCTGACCCTGGAAGGCCTACGTGGTGTTCTGTCACAAGCCAGAGGCACCAACTAGGATCCTCCGCGACTAGGGCCCCATCTTCCTCTCCGGTGTTCTGTGAACAGGATGTTCTTCTGTGGTCTGTAAGACAGTTCTTCTGTGGTCTTTGAAATGGCCCTCCTTTGTGGTACGTGAACAGATGTTCCTCTGTGGTTAGTAAAACTAGGGCAATGGAAATTTACTGTACCCAACCTATCGTCTGCCAAATAGGCTGGTAACTGCTTAAGCAAGGCTTGACCTTTAAGATGTATGGCCAGCTTAACTTCCAGCATATAAAAGATAGTGTTATACTCAGTAAAGACGGAAGTAGCTTCCTATGTGACAAGTGCTCCATCGCTCCCAAATAAAGCTCTTCTCTTCCTCGATCTTGGTGTGCTGTCTGAGTCCCTACGTCCCTGAAAGGTTGCTGTTCAGATTAAGGCCTCTGGTGTTGCAGCCTCATGCAACAATTCTTACTGGGCTGAAGTCAAGGTGTCAGTGGGGCTTCATTTCTCCTGGAGGCGTTAGGGAGGCTCCCTTTCCTTCTCTTTTCCAGCTTATGGAGACATTTCTGGCTAGTGGCTCCTCCCTCCATCTTCAAGGCCAGTAATGCAACATCTTCAATTCTCAGTCTCCCTCTCTCCTCTCTGCCCCATTCTCTGCTTATACCACCCATCTCCCCTCCTCCCACCTCTGACCCTCTCCTTCCATCTGAAAGACAGTTGTGATTACTTTGGGCTCACCTGGATAATTCAGGACTATATCCCCATCTCAAGATTTTTAACTTGGTTACATCTGTAAAGTCCTTTTGATTATTTAAGGTCATATATTCACCAATTCTGGAGATTGAGAGATGATCATTTTTGGGGTACATTATTCAGCCTACCACAACTGACCTTGATAGATTAAAGATGTATTCTATAACCCTAAAAAAATCAAATTACTAAAACAACAAGGTGTGTGCATTCATTGGTGTTCCACAGGTTCCTGAGACTCTATTTATTTTCCTTTATACTCCTTTCTTTAGATTGGATCTCTATTACTATCTTCAAGTTTAAGACCATTTCTTCTATAAGCACAATTTTATGACTGGGATTATCTAGATTTTTCTCACTACATCTATTTCTGTATTTTATTCATATATTTTAAATTTATTTTTTATTGTTCTAATTGCTTGTATATGACAGTAGAATGCATTTTGACACATGCTACACAAATGATGCACACCTTCTCCTTCCTCTGACTGTACATGGTGCAGAGTCACACTGGTAGTGTAATCATACTTGTATATGGGGTAATAATGTCTGTCTCATTCCACCATCCTTCCCATCCCCACCTCCCCATCCTTCCCCTCACTCCTTTCTGCACAACCCAAAGTCCCTCAATTCTTCCCTACCCCTTCCCCATGGATCAGCATCCGCTTATTAAAGAAAACATTCGGCCTTTGTTTTTTTGTATGATTGGCTTATTTCACTTAGCATGATATTCTCCAACTCCATCCATTTAACTGCAAATGTCATAATTTCATTCGTCTTTAAGGCTGAGTAATATTCCTTTGTGTATAAATACTGTATTTTCTTTATCCATTCATCTGTAGAAGGTCATCTACGTTGGTTCCATAGTTTAGCTATTGTGAGTTAAGCTGCTATAAACATTGATGTGGCTCCATCACTGCAGTATGCTGATTTTGAGTCCTTTGGCTTTTATTCATATTCATAACCAGGATTTTCATTCATCTTTTTAAAAAAAGTAACTTGTGACTATTGATATTCTATATTAGATATGTCATGGTCATAGCACTTGCCTTTACTTGTCTATACATGGGTTTCTTTCATTAATTTCAATTTTTTTTGATAGTTGCTTTAAGTCTTTGTCTCCCAATTCCAATATCTGGGTCCCTTTCAAAACGGTTCCTTTTTTATGAGTTACACTTTTTTATTTCTTTGCATGTTTTATAATTTTTTTCTTTTTTTAGCTGAAAACGCAACTTTTTTTGGTAATATATTGTAGTAGCTCTGGATTCTGATTCCATACAGAGATTCTTATTTATGCTTTGTTTGTTGGTTTCTTTAGTTACTTGCCTGTATTAATTCTGTAATGTATGTTTCTTCCATATGGTGCAATCTCTCATCTAACTTCTCAGCTTTTCCCTTGTTATTATTCTTAAATCATTTTTGCTTAAGGTTATCCTCAGAATTGTGCAGTGGTCAGCAAATTGCTATTCAGAAATGTGTGCTTAAAACCCTGGGGGGATAGTAAAGCTTCTCTTTCTCAGTTTAATCTATGTATGATTTGGTGAATGCTTTCAAATTTGAGGGGGGTGGTTGATAATCTGCCTTACACTCAGTCGTGTATATTATCTGGTCTTTCTTGAGAGGGCACAACTTTACATGTTCACAGTGTTTGGGACCACACAGGATTAGTGTGATTCTGAGAGGATCTCTTTGTATGTATTTTCTATTGATGCATAAAAAGTGACCACAAGTTCAGCAGCTTAACACAACACTCATTCATTCACTCACAGTTACATAGGTCTAACGTCTGGGCACAGTTCATTTCTCTGATTGGAGTCCAGCAGAGATGAAATGTATTGACTTTCCTGGGCTTGTAGCTGGAGGTTCTAGGGTAAGGATCATTCCAGGTGATGGCAGAATTCAGTTCTTTATGGTTATCAGATTGATGTCTCTGTTTTCTGCCTGACTAAGAACCACTTTTAGCTCCTACAGACAACTGCTTCTTGCCTTATGGCCCATTTCATCTTGATAACAGGGAACCTCCCCTTGTTTCAAGTCCCTCTCATGCTATGGATTTCCTTGCCTGCCTCTTCTGTAATAATAAGAAGAGAATTCTTTGCATTTAAAAGGTATGTGCCATTAGGTTGGGTCCACACCAGTCTCTCTGTCTGAGGTCAACTGATTTGTCATCTTAATTGCATCTACAAAGTCCCTTTTGTCAAGTCAGTGATGCAATATAGGTGGCAGATATACCTAAACTATTCCTGGTTAAACGTACATTATAAGCATCCTGGACAAAGGGACTCGTTTTGATTAATGATGACTTTTTCCTAGCTAATTTTGGCTATCCAAAATGGGACACCAACACTATTGCACTAGAAAGATGGTCATTGTGTCCACAGGCAATGGTGAGGTAGGGGTGTCTCTATTCTCGTTCTACAATCTCAGCAGCCAAATGGATGTTCTGAGCAGATCAATGACCCTACAATCTACTTCTGCTTTCTCACCCAGCTAGAAAGCAGAGGAGGCTTATCTGTAATTTGCTTTTGCCTTGATGTGATTCCTCCAGAAACTTTCTGTCCTTCTGTATATCACCAGGAACATTTGAGTATTATCTTATGATGAAAGATCAGGGAAAAAAGTTAGGTTAGGTGTGTGTGGGATACAAGATGGAAGTAGCCTAGTTACTTTAAAAGAAGCATCTGACTGCTTTGGTTAGCGTGAAGGAATAAAAAGAATATAGGTTTTGGAGATTGTTATGGTTTAGATAAGAGGTGTCCCACAAATGCTTATGTGTAAGACAGTGCAAGAAAATTTAGAGGTAAAATGATGGGGTTATGAGAGCTTTTACCTAATCAGTGCATCAATCCACTGATATGGATTAACTGGGTGGTAACTATAGGTAGGTGGGGAGTGGCTGGAGGGGTGGGTCACTCAGGGTGTGCTTTTGGAGTTTATGTGTTGTCCTTGGTGAATGGAGTTCTCTCTGCTTCCTGGTTGTCACGTCTGGAGCTGGCTTTCTTCTGCCATGTCCTTCTGCCATGATGTTCTGTCCTGCCTGGGGCCAGAGCAATGGAGTTGGCTGACTGTGCACTGAGCCTGTGGAACCATAAGCCAAAATAAACTATTCCTCCTCTAATTTGTCCTTATCCGATCTTTTGGTCCCAGTAATGAAACAAGTTGATGAAAACAGAGATCTGGGGAGAAACATTATATCAAATACTTCTTTCATTTATGTGCTGTGTTACATAAACTTGTTGAGTCTGAGTTTTCTAATGAATAGTGGATGATAACACCAACCAAGAAGTGAAGCCCCTCAACTTTTGTTAATCTGCCAAATTTTTGTGTCTATTTGCTTTTCTGGCATAAGTTCTTGAAATTTCATATGGCATTATTAGAAACTGTTCTCGCTAAGATGATATATCCAGGGAAATGAATGGTATACTTATCAAGATTTAGTAAAATTCAGGTGAGGTTTGGCTCTCAAATATTCTTTTCATAAACATGTACTTTCTTTGATATATTTCTATTGTATAAAGTAAAATTTGCTGGAGGAGATTAAAGTATTTTTAGAAGAGACATGGAATTTCAACTTTATTTGATAATTTGTACCTTATGATTTATACTTTTAGAAGCACATCATGTGTGTTACCTTATTTGATCCTTATGATATCAGAATTATTATTTCCTACTTTCAAAACAAGAGAGGTTGTGACTCTGAAAGCCACAGAAATGAAATTGAGATGTGGGTCTGTTATTTTCCAACCCAGTATTATTCCATCTATTTAACATATCTTCTTCCATAAATAATGTTAATTTTTATATGTGGTAGCAATATTGGCAAAAATATTAAGGAGATTCTTCCTACAACTTTATGCTCCTCATGTGTCTGATTCTCACAGGAAAAGGTCTCAGTTTACTCCAAAACGTCATGAAAGAGCCCCACAAAATATTTTTTAGCATTTGGATTCCATAGCTTCACACATTATCACAAGAGAGTATTCAACCATGACATTTATAATTGGCTACAAACATAATCCAATATCATCATCTTACCATATTGTCAGAGCAGTTAATTGGACTTGCATAGCTACCAGCCAAATATATTGGTTTATGCAAAGAGTGAATCTCATTTCCTCCATGAGCTTTCCTGAACAAGAGTGGTGTAGACAGAAGAGCAAGGAGGGGGGATACTCAGTGTAACTTCAAAAGACCTTTTTAGATCCAAATTTCTGCTCTTTGTAGATAGATATAATGGAAGATGGTATTGATTTATTTAATAAAAATTATTCTTATGAAGTGGAATAGGCCAACACATAAATAATAAATTTTATAATGAAGTTTAGCTGAGCCAAAACCAAGGGATGGTGACTCATCCTGTCTACTTCCCAACCCTTTTTATACCAAGTTCCTTAAAACTAAGAATTAACAAGGGCGGGGGGACTTCTGTCCTTTGAAATTAATGCAAATCTCTTCTTAAAAAGAAAAAAAAAAAACCTCTTACTTGCTCAGATTTCACTGACTGAAACTTGGAGGATTTGGGTCAATGGTTACCTGAGTTATTAGAAAGAACTTTTTTCTATTGATTTCTAGACCCATTCCCTTTACTGTCCTGTCCTTGGACAAGTCACAACCAACTTTTCAGCCTATTTTGCCCAGGAAAACAGCTTTCCTTACTTTATGAAGGCATGTCATGATTAAATGAGAATGTTGTCTTCAACTGTAATCTATTGCACATATTCAGGGAAAAAAAGATTAAACTCAACTAACAACAATATATTTAGGCCTTTGCAAGAGAAAATTTAATTTGTTTCAAACAAGCAAACTATAGTATCTAGACATTTTCTTGAGTAACAGAAAAGCACACCATTGGATTTGGAATCTGATTTAAAAGAAACCTTTGATATCCCAAAATAAATAGAAAGGAAAGCCCATAGAGACCTTATGTAGAAAATCTAGAAATAAGATTTTTTGCAAATTGAGTTAGTAAAATTCTTCTCACTCCAGGGCAACCATTAACAAAGTGACTAAAAATATAGTAAAAAATATAACAAGGAATAAAAATGGTTGATCAAAAAATATCTATTTAACACAAGAGAAGGCAACGAAGGAGGAGTAGAAGACAAAAATTATCATCAGAGCCAGGTGCGGTGGCACATACCTATAATCCCAGTGGCTCTGGAGGAGGCTGAGTCAGGAGGATCTCAAGTTCAAAGCCAGCCTCAGTAAAATCAAGGTGCTAGGCAACTCAGCAATACCCTGTCTCTAAATAAAATACAAAAAATAGGGCTGGGGATATGGCTCAGGGGTCAAGTGTCCCTGAGTTCAATCCCTGGTTACACCTCCCCCCAAATTATCATCAGATATAAAGTAAACAAATAGAAAACTTTAGATGGAACTTCCATATTAATTGCAAATGCATTAAACACTCAAAAGGCAGAGATTGGAAAGATGCAAACAAATAAAATGACCCAACCAAAGGTGTGTAACATACATGATTTAGATTTAAACATACAAATAGGTTGTATCAGCATGGTTTAATATCAACCTAGGTTTAATATCAACCTATAAATAGGTAAAACTTGCACAGCGTAAAAGCTGAAAAAAAATGAGTAATATATAGTAGTTGAATTAATAAGGTGACAAAATCAACTTTAAATGTTATTAGTGAGCAAAAATTTATGATGGTAAGAGGATTAATCCTTTAAGAAGATGTAATAGTTATAAATAGAAACATACCTAGGAACAGGGATCCAGAATATATAAACAAGAAAACCAATAGAACTGAAAGGAGAAGTGGACCCAGTGGACAACAGGTGCCTCTCTCAGATTTCCCATTGGGAAATTTCTCTGTCATTTGCTTCAGTTGTCGTTTTCCCCAGGGGACTGCAGGGTGCCTCCCTTTTTCCTTCAGAGTTCAGAGTGAGGTATGATGAAGTGAGTCCTTGGTCACTGGACATGTTAGAACACACACAATTTTTGCACTCAGGTTCAGGTTTCCATACTGAGAACATTGATTTCTGTCTTTAAGACCACGCTGAACCCAAAAAAGTTTGGGGCAAGCACAAATAAAAAGATTTTTATATGTTTTCTTTTTCTTTCTTTCTTGTTTCAGCATTTGCTTGATTCTGTAAGCCTTTAGTTATTTTCCAAGATTAAAAAAAAGTTGATTTTGATACTTTGTGCTTAAGTTCTGTGGATATTTCCTCTGTAGATGTTTCTGTGGAAGGATGGGCCCTGGGAGCTGTGTATTCCAGTATATTTGCTGGTATTCTCAAAACCCAACTTTTAATAATGGATGGGATAAATAGGTCAACAAGGAATTACAGTACATGAATAACATTATAAACCACCCAGACAGTGTAAATTCATAGGCTACTCCATCATCAATAGCAGAGTGCACATTCTTCTCAGATACACATGGGCATTTTCTAGAATAGCTAGGATAAACTCTATGTTAGGCCTCAAAACAGACCTCAATAAATTTAAAATGACTAAACATGTTCAAATTGTATTCTCCAAAAATCTGTGAGATGATCCTTAAAGTCATATGAAAATGCAGGAGATCCAGAAAATCAGCAAAAATAAATCTTTAAAGAAGAAAGTTGGAGAGCTCATACTTCCCAGCTTCAAACTTATTTCCCAGCTCAGTAATAAAAACAGTGTCCTGATAGAGGTGTGGACATGAAATTAATGAAATAGAATTGAGATTCCAGAAATAAATCCTTACATTGATGGTCAATTGATACTTGACAAGGGGGCCAAGGCAATTAAATGGGAGAAAGAACAGTCTTTCCAACAATAGGATATTCACTAGCTAGGACAACAGGATATTCACGAGCAAAATAAATGAATTTATAATTCACTTCAGACCATATAGATAGACCTTGGCATCCAAAGAGTTTGGTTCTGGGTCCCCTGTGGATGCCAAAATCCACAGATGCTCAACATCCTTATATAAAATGGCAAAGTATTTGCATTTTCCATACACTTTAAATCATCTCTAGATTACTTATAATAACTAATACAACATAAATGTGCATTAGTCATCTTTTTACCACAATAATGAAGTACCTGATACAGGGTACATAGGAAGCAAAGAAAAGTTTATTTGGGCTCATGTTTCTGGAGACTGAAGTCCAGGAACAGAAAGCCCATACATTAGTTTGGGCCCCTGGTGATGGTGGCATGTTATGGTGAGAGTGCGTGGCTGAGCAAACCACTCATGTCTAGATCCAGAAAGCAGGGAGATGGGGGGTAAGGACTGTCACCAGTGCTTTTGCAGAACATGTCCTCAATGACTAAGGATCTGCCAATCAACCCCATATTCTAATAGATCCACATCACCTCCCAACAATGCTACCATGAGGAACTAGCCTTTAACATTTGGATGTTTGGAAGGCACTATCCTTATTCAAAGCATAACAAAATGACATGAAAATAGTTGTAACAGTGTGTTATTTAGGCAGCAATGACAACAAAATGCTTGTACCTGCTGAGATGCATTTTTTTCCTGAATATTTTGGATCTATGACTGAGGAGATATTTATAAACCATACATCTGTATGATTTGTATCCAGAATATCCTGGATGCGACGTTCATATATTTGGAGAATTCACTGCACAAAATTCATCTTAAACGAGATCACATACCTAAATGCAAGTGCTATAATTATAAAATACTTGAAAGAAACCATGGAGGAAAATCTTCCCTACTTTAGGATTATGAAATGATTTCTTAGATAAGACACAAAAAGAAAATAGAGAAATGGGACTTCATCAAAATTAACCACCTTTGTTCTCAATGAACGCCTTCAAGAAAATGAAGAGACAACACGCAACATAGGAGGAGATATTTATAAACCATACATCTGTATGATTTGTATCCAGAATACATAACTAATAATTCAGTAATACAAAGACAAATAGTGCAATTTAAAAATGCCTAAATAATTTCATAAACATTTCTCCAAAGAAAATTTGCAAATTGCCACATTATTTAAATTGTACTAAATATCATTTTAAATCAATCCTATAATTATCTTGTGAATAACTTTTTATGTTTGAAGTAAAGGATTAATGTCTAAAATATAGACACTTAAAATATTCCACTATTTGTATCCTGGTTTCCAAGTTACTTATTCATGTGTTTGTTTGCTTTTCTGTTAGACACTGTTATCCAGAAATATAGAGAGAGATCAAATATTTCTCAATCTCTATAGCACTGGTTCTATTACCAGATAAATAGGGTCTACGTCTTTGCAAGGTTTTGTAAACAACTATGGGAAGTGGTTTGATGAATTAGGTAGATGTTATTAGGTTACCCTGAATACAGGGCTGCTCTGTGACTCTCCCTGAGCTGTGAGTTACCTGTCAGCTTTGGCCCTGCCCCCACTGTGTTCCTAGAGGGTATGGGATCTGGGAGCAGGTGATTGCTCAGCATCATTAAGGGAAGGAATAGGAGCAAGAAGATGAACAGAAAAAAGCTCTAGTGAGCATTTGAGATTTATGTTTATCTACTCTAATTATAAGCCTGGTTTGATAATGTCCCCTGTGTACAATCTGAAGATTAACTGTTTTTAAAAAGCTGTGCAAACATTCATCTCTTTTGTCCTTTGTACTGTCGTTTTCCTCAAATTTCATTTTAGGTGAAGTCCCAGTCCCAGGGCCTCAGAGGCACTATTTGAAGTTACAAGTGACTAATTTTATGCAAAGGCTACCACCATCTGCAATCCACAGAAATGTGCTCAAGAAATGTAGTAGGTATTTCTCTGAGTGGTTTACCCCTATTGACCTTCCAAAATATTTAACTAATGCTATAATTAACAGGTGGCAGATCCAATTATGTTCTAGTAGAAAAATAAAGTCGCTGTATATCACTATCAATAGTCTGATTAATTATCCATAGCAATGGTAGAAGTAAGCTTCCTAATTAAAAATCAAGTTTACAAGAGCCTACTGAAGAAAAGGCTTTCTCTTTGTTTGATGTCTTGATATTTCCTGAAATTTCATGACAGCTTTATCATCTTCACTATTGCCTTGATAGTTATGGAACAAATGGAGGGCTTATCCAATGTATTAAAGCACTCTCTTTTGATGCCTTTTAAATTTTAACTTACATAAAAATCCTATAAATTAAGAGGTACTCCTATTATTCCCATTTTACAGATGAGTTTTAATGAGGTTAAGTAACTAACTCATGATGTCACACATAGCAAATGCTGCAGTCACATCATCTTCCTGGAGTGAGACTCTAATGCCATAAATATTTTGCACTGACCTGTCATCTACAAGCATCCTTAATGCCAGTGTCTCAGCGCCAGTCACAGGCACATTAATTTCTTATTTTGTCTTTGGGAGATAGTAGCACAACCCCAAATGGAACTAATAAATTAATTGAAAGATTTTCTTGATCAAGAGTAACAAATATCAAAATTGAGGGTGGGAATCCAAACTATTTATGGTCAGTATGTCTGTTGCCATCTGAATTTATTGCTCTCTTCCTGTAACTATCTTTTATTGGTTTTTCTTCAGCAAAAGCATCTTATTATAGGAAATTGAAAAATACTTATTTCATACCTATTATTATTCTGGGTGCTTTTTAGATCTTATATTTTTCTTGGAGCAATTCTGAAAGGTAATGCTGCCATCATCATAGAGCTTTTAACTTTCCCAAGGTCAACCGCCAACCATTTGGCGGAGTTAGGACTCCCATGACATTTGTGGATCCTAAAGCCCATGCACTTATTTCTGAATAAGATGGTCTCTGATGCAGATGGTGCTGTTCATAGAAGCCTGGATGTGAAGATTAAGAAGACAACATGTGGCACTAAGAAAGAAGGGGAGTGACAAACTATCTGGAGGAAGTCTGGCATTAAGCATGGGAGGGTGAGATGGAGATTGTAGGAGGATCCTACAGGAATATATTTTCCTTTTATTTCTAATGTTGAACCTGTGCCTGACTCCAGGGAAGGAAAGAAGCAGCTCAGTATAGTGCTGCTTATTCCAGAAACTTCTGTCCATTCTTGCTCTCCCCCGTGATTTCAGTTTCAATTGATATTAATTGGAGGTGGCTTCACTCCCCACAGCCAAGTTCTTGAGCTGAAGGTTGGAGGGAGGGATGTCAAAGAGAAATTTTATTTTAAATAAGGATGTGAGTAAACAAGTAAAAAAAGAGAAATGATTTTGTGGGAGCTGAATTTGGGAAAGTAGATGTATTGGTGCAAGACACAGTGAGTCATCTTTCTTTTATTAATAAATTAGTACTGTTTATGGCTTGGAACTGTGGTTTTCACTCCAAACATGACACACTATTATGGAATTTCTCAAAAAAGAGTCTCACAAACAGTTAAACTTAGATAGCTGATGGCATGCTCAGAGGGAAATCTGTATCTGCTTTTCTGAGACCAAGCTGGGAAAGTAATTTAGGGTGGTGTATGTGACTGATCACAAGTGAAATTCCAGCAAGTGCTGACCACACTGAGATCTGCCACCAGGGAGGGCCAGTTCTTAGCACAGAGTAGATGCTCAATGCATAACCCTTGCTCTGATCTTAACTCTGCAGCAAAAGGAACTAACGAGCCAGGCTACTACCTTTAGTCACCAAACATACTGCAGGTCCCTCTTGCTCCATTTTAGTATAATAGGGTGCCTTGAAAATCAAATGTGGATTTACATTAGAGCGGCTCAAATTTAGATAAGAAAGGACATATGCTATAAAAAGAAGTTCTAAAACAAAGTGAGATGATGGGGTTTATCAATATCCCTACTTTCTTTCTAATTCCCATTGTATAAATAAGAGACTGAGGCTTTTGTAGGAATTAGGGCCAGACAGAGTTCCTCTGCCTCTTGGGGAGAAAACATAGCTAAGAATTTAAGAAAGTTAAAGTGGTTTAACAGAACTTGCTTTATCTTCTTTATCAAAAATATGTTTTTTTTTCCTTTTAAGACAAAGTAAAATGCAGAAGGACAAAAAGGCATTAAACAAACCAAACCACCAACAAAAAAGAACCAGGCAGATGGCCTCTTTGGGACTCATCAAATAAAAGTTGCAATGATTGCAGAATCTTAATCTCAGGGATGTAGGGAGCAGGTGTGGTGTTCGTAGGAAGCATCTTGTGATATTTTTATAGTGAAAGCATCCCTCCCTTTTCATAGTGTAGACTGAGCACCTGTACCTTACTCTGTCTCATGACAAAAAACTAAAATGACACAGGTTCAGGATTCTTTCAATACATCCTCTGATTCACATCACAATATTGATATGCAGACAACACACTCTGAATACATTGCTAAGAAGCCAGAGAAGGAGAAAGTGAACAGATTCTAGAAGTGGAGACAGACTGTGTGAGAAAATAACATCCAGGAGTAGGAAATCAAGCATCTTCTCTGCACCACTGAACGGATTCCTGGAGAGCGCATTTTGATTACATGCCTAGGGTTCCTATTATTTCTTTCTTAAAATAAGAGGCGGGAGGGAGTTGTGGAGGCACCAACTTAATGGAATACCACTACTCTATGAACTTTATCTCTCCAATAAACCTCTGAAATAGTTATTACTCTAACCTTTCTATAAATATGGGTGGAGGGAGCTCAGATAAATTACAAAATGGATGTACAGATAATAAGTGACATGGCAGGAATTCAAACACACTTCTGTTCTTTTCTGATGTTTTTACATCCTTCCATAAATGAAACCGGAAACAGGAAAGGTGGGCATCTCACTGTATCCATATAATCCTGTATTGATGCCCACCCTTTCCTATGTCATCCCTCTCCTTCTCTTTTTTATCATCCTATCCTAATTTGGAAATCTGTTCCCTGACTCATTTTCCCACCAATAGAGATTGTCCTAGGCCACGTAAAGAGAGTGTATTGAATTGTTCAAAATGATTTCTACAATCAACTTGGTCTTAAAAAAAATCTGTTCTTGAGG
Organism: Glaucomys volans; assembly: GCA_020662805.1. NCBI lineage: Eukaryota > Metazoa > Chordata > Mammalia > Rodentia > Sciuridae > Glaucomys > Glaucomys volans. The sequence goes on from JAJEJO010000742.1 coordinate 387,968, forward strand.
GAGCACTTTTCATTTCTTTCTGAAGGAATATAAAGTAGTCGTACATTCTTTTACACCACCCTGTCATACGGAGGCCGGCAGCATGGGTGATGAGTGCAGAATAAGGGCATCCAAGCTTAGCCCGAGTCTCCCCAGAGAGTGTGATTTAGACCATCTGGAAGCAGAGCGAAGTGCCTATCAGTCTGGGTGTTATGATTTAAAGGTGACATGAGACAAAATGACGCTCTTTTCAGAATTCCCTGAAGAAGGTGTCACCCTGGAGACAGAGCACCATCTCCCAATGAGCCTAGATTAGATTCCCTTCAGGGGAATCAGGGTTCAATGTTGAGCATCTAGTGAGGCAAGGCCATGCCATTTGAAAAGGTCTTGTGTTCCACATGCTGAAAAACAAAACAAAACAAAACAAACAAAACAAAACAAACAAACGAACGAAACCCCCCAAACATCTCATACAATAGCACTGTGAAAGACACCAAGGAACTCAGTCTGGGGAAGGGAGTGGCAGTCAGGTCTCCTGTTTTTCTGGGGAGCACAGATAGTGTGTACAAGTTGGCAGTGGGCAGTGCTGCTCACTGATTGGCTAGCAAGTCTCTCTCTCTCTCTCTCTCTCTCACGCGCACACACACACACCTAGTTCATCTCCTTAACTAGGTTTAGTAAGTTGCAAATTCCCATCAATATGAAGTGACTTCTGAGTGCATAATCGTCCTATTGTTTACATTTGATTTCAGGCTCTTCGACTCAGTTTTCACATTAGGTTCACAATTTTAACTTTGTAAGCCTCAATTTCCTCATCTCTAAAGGGAATAGTGATAGCAATATCAGTGGGTTGTTTAAGAGGGTTGGAGAGTGTGAATTGCTTAGCACAGCATGTACTCTTGGGACTTTCCCTGGAGAAGGTCACTGCACTTGTTGTCTCACTATATTTATCCATTGTTGAATATCCATGGATGAACACTGAGACTCAGAGAGGTCACCTCTCCAGGAGCTTTCCCATTTCTGCCAAGCCTCAGAATGTAACAGGTTATATACAGATTTTCTTTGGTATTATGGCTCTGATGTGAGGTGCCCTCACAAGTTCCTGTGTTGATGCAGGAATGTTCAGAGGTAAAGTGATTGGATTGTGAAAGCTGTAAGCTATCAGTTCCTCCTAGTTTGAAGGGACCAGGCGGTGAGTGTAGGTAGGTGGGGCCTAACTGGAGGAGGTGGGTCACTGGGGGCATCTTCACTTAGAACCCTCCCAACCCCTCTGCTTCCTGACCCCACCACATGCTGAACAGCTTTCCTCACCTGGTCCCTTCCCCCATGATGTGCTGCCTTGCCTTGGTCTGTCCAGAGGAACAGAGTCAGCTGTGTAGGACTGAGACCTCTGAAACTGTGAGTCTCGAAGATACTTTTTCTCCTCTAAATTGTTCTTATCAGGTATTTTGGTCACAGCCACACAAAAGCTAACTAAAACATTTGGTTTGACTTGAGCCTTTCTGCTCCAGTAGCATTTCACGGATGTCTACTTTGTTGCTCATACAGTTGAATTTTAGGTAAATGCTTTGTGATCTGTGCTGGGTTTTACATTGTAGGTGGCCCTTTCCCTCAATTGAACTGGCCATATTTGATAAAAATGAGGTGACAGTTTAGAGAAATGGTTGGATTTAGGGTAACCAGGAGGTTACCCTAAAAGGATTTAGGGTAAACCAGGATTTACATCTTTCCTGTTAATCTTCTATTTTTATTTTGTTTATAAAAGTAAATTTAGGCCTGGGGATATAGCTCAGTTGGTAGAGTGCCTGCCTCACAAGCCCAAGGTCCTGGGTTCAATCCCCAGCACGGCAAAAAAAAACAACAAAAGTACATTTAGTGTTTGCTCCTCATGTCAGTGGCCTTTCTCAGCTAATGCTGAGTAGGCACAGGGGATCTTAAATGGGGAACAAAACCTGAGAAATGCAGCTGATTGAGCTGTAGCACTTGTGACCACAAAGTGCAAGAAAAATTATCTGGGTAATTAATGAACTGTTGTTGTGTTTCAAATAAGATGTTGGAAGATAAAGATCTTAAAAATGGACATGCTAAAAATAAGAGCAGTGAAATAAGCCTTAGATATATCAGAAAATAGTAGGAGAAAATGGATGCCTCTGGCTGGCATCTGAGATTGTTATCTACCAAGGGATAGTGCTATGCATCTTAGTATATTAAACAGAAATTTAAATGCTGCAGGATTCACAGGAGAATGAAAGCAAAGAAGCAGAATTACAATGGCGTTCTAGTTTGATGTACACTGTGCTGATGGGATAAAGGGAAGCGGGTAGGACCAAGGGCAAAACTCCACGATCATTTATTTTTATCTTCTCTCTTGACCAGAGTTATATACTTTCTGATTATATAATGGAAATGCCATGAGAAATAAACATATACTTTTCCAGAAAGAACTCTATTATGTCTTTCTAGAATTTCTATCGCCCAGGAATATATAGTTACATTATTTATGTGCAAAGCAATGGAGGTCCTTGGTGGTGAACTCCATGAAAGATGCAGCCCCCAACTGCAGGCTGATGATGGATTTTTTTTTTTGAGACTAAATCTCACTGTGTTGTCCAGTCTGATCTCAAACTTCTAGGCTCAAGTGATCCTCTTACCTCAACCTCCCCAGTAGCTGGGATTGCAGATGCTCCCCATTGCATTAGGTTAATGGTTGATTTTAATCCACAACACAGACTTCCTAGCTGATGATTCTTTATGCTTACCTGTAAGTTAGAATTCAATTACTCTCTAATACATTAGACAGAATTGTCACAATGGTAACTAAAGGAAGTTAGAAATTTTACTCTTAGAAGATAATACAAACAATGCCACTGGGGAGAGCCTGTGAAGGCCAGTATGGGTGGTGGGGGATTGACTGAGGACTTTTACTTGCTAAGATTTCAGTGACCTCTGAACCTCTGAACTTTGCCCACTGCTATATTAAATTGAAGAAATTTCCTACCATTCTTTTTCTTTTCCATTTCCTTCTAATCTTCTCTCTCTCTTTATTATGTGCCTCAGAGTATCTCATGAACAGAATTCCAGCAAATTCTCTTCCAAGAGGAAGAAAGAGAGAACTGGGGGGGAGGGAGGGAGAGAGAGAGAGAGAGAGAAAGAAAGAGAGAGAGAGAGGGAGGGAGGGAGGGAGGGTAGGAATGAAGGAAAAAGAAAGAAAGAAAGAAAAGAAAAGAAAAGAAAGAAAGAAAGAAAGAAAGAAAGAAAAGAAAGAAAAGAAAGAAAGAAACTGACAGAGTCTATATAGAAGACAATGAATACCTGGATGTACTTGAGATAAATGACTGACAGTTGTTTTTAGATGTTATCCTTCTGCAGATATATGAAGAAAAGCAAAAAATTGTGTTGGTCATATAAGTGACCTGGAATGCTAAAGTTACTTGAACACTCTGCGAAGATAGAGAAGAAACACAAACTGTTTTCTGCAAGATATTCTTTGCTTTACATTCTGGGATTGGGAAATTTCATTTACTTGCAACACTTGGATTCAAGGATAATTTAGTTCTTTATTAAGCTGGGGCTCACAGAACATTGATAAAGATGTGGCTAATATCCATATGCAAGGAGAATATTCAGTAATTATATGTTTTAAGGGAGAGTGGCACATTATGCAAATTAATGAACTGAAGTTTATTTATATTCTGATGTGAAAGAATATCCATTTTTTATGTTTGGGGTTAAATATAGAAAAGTAACCTAAGTGAATTCCTGGTGTGAAATGGAACAATATGAAATAAAACATAAATATCAAAATACAAACATTTTAATGTCCTAATGGATACTGATGACTTTGGTAAGGCTAACCATACCACTGATAATCAATAATTGACCTCCGTCAATAGAAGTGTGAGTAATGTGTTTGATTATTATTCTTTTCTGTTCTGTGCATTAGGTAATCATTGGTTAGTGGTTGTGGCACATGTATTTCAAGCATTTGTCATTGTCTTCTGTCATTTGAGAATGATGCTATTGAGGATGGTAATATTTACAAGTGCAATTGTAGCTACAAAATCTGGCAGATCCTCAGCTGCTCTCCCCATTTTAATTTTGGATAATGCCTTTCAATCTTGAGTAAGATTTTTTGTCTTAGAGTTTGTTGTTGTAACTAGCTTTGACACTTGGATTCTTAAGTGGCCCAATGTAACTGTCCTATACCTCTTAATTTCATAGTTTAGAAGTTTTGGGTTATTATACTTTATACCACTCTCCATATGCTTGCTTCAGTATTGGCATATAGGCATCAGAATACACTAACACTGTTCTTTTTCATCTTTTGCCCTCACTCTGCAATGTGCCCATATTCAAGGAAAGTAGAATATGTGCTCTACTGTACATGTGTGATTCACTATTTCCTCTCTTTACATAGATTGCAAGGAAACTGAGAAATAAACTCCGGCTCCATTCTCACAAGCGCCACTTGCAGGATAGTTTTTCCTGGAATGAAGGGGACGGGGGGGGGGAGGGGGAGGGGGGGGGAATTAACTAACCAATTAGGCAAGATATGTGGTGCCATGAACTAGGTGCCTGTGTTCTTCATAGTCTGAAACTTCGTTTAGCTCTCTAATAATATTGCTGCTTCTATCTTGATCAACCAATGAAGCAAATGTGGTGAATGTAGCTGCTCTGATCTGTCTGTTTCAAAAAGGTACTCTGTTTTTAAGTGTACAATTTGGACACAGTCCATGTTGGAAGTTGCCTGCCTCCCTAGGTGCTATTTTGTTTTGCTAGTACATTTGGGAAAATGAAAATGTTTGAAGGTTCTTCTTTCTACTTGACAGTAGAACTGCATTAATATACATTAATTCATTTCCCATTTTCTCTTCTCTGCATCATTATGAATCACGGCCACTTTCTTCCCTCATTTTTAATGACCTTATGAGTAGTTGGTTTCCTATGAGAATATGCTTGTTTTCCCGAAAAAGATCTGTGTTCTGACATTTTTGGTAGATTTCCTCTCACCAACTCTACTGATTAAAGATTTATGGAGGGAGGGAGTTGAATGATACCAATTACTAAAACAGCTGAATTTTCTTATGAAAATTCTTATGAGAATTTCTTATGAGCTATAATGCTGATCATAGGTATAGATCATATTTGGGAGCGTATCCTATGTTTGACATGGAAATTGAAAATTCCGTGATCCAGAAAATACTAGTCCTCCATCAGAGGAGATTAAATACCTATACTGTTACAGACTAGTTTCGCAGACTTGATTTTTTTTTTTTGTTTAATTTGTTTAATCAAAATTTACCCAAGGACTTCTTGGAATAACCTATGTGATCTGATAGTTTAAGGAGAGATTCAAAGAAAGTTTAATTTCTCCTCTCATCGTGTCCTCACAAATCTCCAAATTTGCTCTGCTCTGACCTACATTTATCTCACTTAACAGGGCAAAGTTCTACTTTTCGCATTCTCATGTTGAATTATATAAATCAAAGCATTGCTTCTTTGACTTAAATAACATTTTGAAGAGGAACCTCGATTTGGTATTTCTAATAATGCCTATTGCTGACCCACAGCTGACATCCTTGCAGGTTAATCTGACACAACTTGTCCCCCCTGAGTTCCACGTCCCTCCCTTCACATAATAAATGACATCTATGGGTTTATGCCCATCCACTCCAGAGGGCTCTATGTCTTTCTGAGCCTTCATTTCTAATTGATCATTAAATTCAAATTGATTTTACATGTTAAAAAATCAGTTTTCTGCAGGATGTGGTGGTACATGCTTATAATCCCAGCAGCTCAGGAGCTTGAGGCAGGAGGATCATGAGTTCAAAGCCAGCCTCAGCAAAAGTGAGGCACTAAGCAACTCAGTGAGACCCTGTCTCTAAATAAAATACAAAATAGGACTGGGGATGTGGCTCAGTGGCCGAGTGCCCCTGAATTTAGTCCCCAGTACCCTCCCCCCCATCAAAAAAAAC